>CM046427.1:11352090-11885874 GCA_025506505.1 Flaveria sonorensis | reverse complement strand
GTTGTTGGTCATGCGCCTGGAATTGTTTTCATATGCCTACTTACCTCATGCGCCCAAGTGACCTCATGCGCAAGAGCATGAGCCCAAATAGTAGTCATGCACCCAGAAGAATGCCCATGAGCCTAAGTGTTTTGGACTTAAGGATTTCTGAGGATTTTCTAGAGGTATGGTTGAGATAGGTTCTGTTGTGATGTGATGGCTTGGGCTTGGTGTGTTATGCATGTTTGTGTGATATGTTATCTTTCCATGTTTAACGATTTTCAAAATGTATGTATTATGGTATGTAATACGTTATGTATGATGTTATGACTTTACGTGGTATGATGTAAGAATGCACGTAAAGTATTATGTAAGGAAAGTGAAAGATACGAATGATGAGATTGGAAGTAACGTATGATGAGATCCTTGTCGCGTACCCCGTACTGTGTCAGTCTTTGGACATGAGTCGGGGGTTGTTTACAGGCCCCGGTACAGTATCAGTCTTCGGACATGAGTGGGGGTAGTTGCATGAGACAGGATGGCATATAAAAAGATGAGGTCTTGTTGCTCGCCCCGGTACTGTGTCAGTCTTCGGACATGAGTCGGGGGTTTGTTTACAGGCCCCGACACAGTATCAGTCTTTGGACATGAGTCGGGGGTGTCGCATACGAGATGGATCCTTGTCGCGTACCCCGTACTGTGTCAGTCTTCGGACATGAGTCGGGTATTGCATGAGCAGGATTCGGATGATAGTAAGTATTTGTTTGATGATAATGATGACGAAGAATAAAATTATTATCAATGTGTACGTATGATGTGGATCGTGATCGAAAGTAAAAAGGTTGTTTAAACGAAAGTAAAGTATTTTATTTATAAAACTAGAACTCACTCAGCGTCGCTGACTTTTGTATACATAATAGTTGCAGGTATTTTGTTGATGCTGAGGAGTTGCAGACATAGATGCATAAGCTACTGGGGACGTTTTAAAGCTGACATCCACATTTTTAATGATGTTGTATTTCGAAATGTAACGAATGATGTAACGTAATGATATGTTTTAAATATTAATGAACGTTTAAATTCCGCTGCAAAGTAATGTATTTTTAAATATTTTATGCGATGACGGTTCAGCTGTAAGCTTTTCGAGAACGGGGCCTTACACACTCACTCCCGTTGATATCAAGAATGGAGTCCTGGTTACACTCACCAATGACGTTGTTGTTGACATTTTTAACTCGAGCTTCAAGTGTTGCAGGTGCCAAAATGCATTAGCTAGGACATGGGACCTGGTGCATTTTGATATAGGAATTTGGGGAGCCCATAAGGGGTTAAAATTAGTTGAAGCTGCTTGGTAGCAATGAATTGTGATAATGTCTATGTTGGATGCTAACACGTTGGTTTTGTATATGTTGTAAACGCTACTAATCTTTTAATTCAGTGTAGATTGCGGATTCGGGTGTGATAACCTTTGTCAGTGATAAATGCATATATTTCTTAAAAAATTTAAGATTATGATTGGGAGTAGAATGTGTAAAATTCAAAGTAGAATGTGAGTAACAATAAGAAATTTTATAGTTTTATTTACAGGATAAATAAAAAATATTTTTTTTAAATGATGAACTAGCCATTGGGCAACAATTCCTCACCTCTTTTTAGATGCAAATGATCGTAACCACCCTCACGATCCTTTGCTCATGCTCACGGTAACGAAGAGCCGATGCGGTATTTCACGTCCTCACAAGCCTACGTGGCAAAGCCACGCCCCTCCTCACAAAGGTATTGCATACCCCTAGCACATAACCTTAAGGTAATTGTAGAGGGGGAGGATTCGTATACTTTTTAAATTTAATTCATTTATGGATCAATCAATGTGAATTAACAAACTAAACACGACTACCAGTTGCCTTATAATAAGACGTCTGAAGTGTACGTAAATTTATTGATTTAAACAACCTTTACATTACCTAAGTACTTTGTTTTGTTTATCCTAATCAACTTCACTGAACACATTAATCAGTATTTATTGTATTTCACATGTGAGTGTAAATGTCACTAAAGGAAACATCATGTTTTCAGAAAGCTAAGAAGTATTTTTGTTTACTACAACTTGAAACATACATTAATATATATATATATATATATATATATATTATATATTATATATATATATATATATATATATATTATATATGTTTTACTTTGTTTCAACATAAATTCAAATCACTACTTCACGTACTTTCTAAGAACTTTTTTTTTCTAACCTGTATACAATAAGAAATAACCAGCCAACGAAGCGTGGGTCTAATTTGATAGTTATAATAAAGAATGTCGAATCTATTAATTCATTAGCTGGAAGGTAAAAGAGTCTCTATTGTTTTTTTCTATATTTTAATATTTGTATATTAATATTATTTTTATAGTTTACTATTATATGATATTTCAATATTATGTTTAGTTTTTAATAATTTTAGTTTAATTCTTATTACTTTTAAAGTATAATAATTTATATATTTCTGGATATATCGTTGTGGCGTGATTATTTTTATCGAAATTACGATATAAATTTTATTCAAAACATAACCGGATAAAATACATGCTTTATTTTCATCTATGTTTCAATAAAAGTTTTATTCAAAACCAAACTAGCTCAATAATAATGATTTTGGTACTTTAAAACTTGTGATTTTTTAAAGTCATTGTGAAACACTCACCAAGTTCATCAAATACATATTAAAAATCTACCTAGAAAGCACCATTTTTTACAAAAAAAGAATGCGCCCCTTTTTATCAAATCCTGACACCAATGAAGAGCCCTCAACTGTTTTGTGCATATACAGAATTCTCGTCGCACTACGCGGGAGCATTCCACTATTAATAATACTAAATAATGTAATAACAATACAAAATATTGTAATTAAAATAATTTGATTGGTAATAAATTAACAACAACTAAGAAATCTATCAAAAATTAACTATATTATTGTAATTTAAGTAATACAAAGGATAATAAGAATAATTAATAAAGAAAAATAACAGTATAATATTAATTAAATAAATAACGAGGAAAGGGGATTCAAAATCGTGACGTCTATGATTGAGGTGGGTGTGGAGCTGGTTTACACTAGAGATTAAACTGAAGTAATTACGTACGTATAGTAGACGTGTTAGAAAATTAACGATGAAATTTTTATTTACAGATTGGTAGATATCGTAAACTACTATATTTACAACTTGGATCTATAGTAAAAATAATTTATGATTTGACCATATGTTAGGCTTTGGTTGGTATTTACAAGTTGATATTGAATAAACTTACAATATAACCCCTGAACTTTAATAAAATAAAATTTTTAATCTTTTTTAACAACTAACTCTATAACCTGAAGTTAAATAAAGTTATCATTTACAACCTAAATAACTTTCCCTTTTTTTTAATATTTAAAATAATGTTATATATATTTTTACTGTTTAACTTAGTTTTTTTTTCTTTTTGCGTTGGTTTTTACTTTTATTTTACTTTTTCCTTATCTTTATCTACATTCTTGATGTTTTGATGTGTATTTCTTCGTGATGTGAGTATTAATATATGTGTTGATATTATTCGACGATTAAATTTTAAGATTCTGGTTTTGGACACCTTTTTTATCTGGTAAAATATACTATGGCTTTACTTCTTTTATTTACACATTAAAAAATTACTTGAGACGTTAGTAACTTTTCTCATGAAAGATGTTGAAATATAATTAGGGTTGCTTGGTAGTTGTTAGCCTTGACCAAAAGTACACTATTACCAACGAATCATTCTTGTTATATATTAGCAATTCTATTGGTTGGTGATCGATAACCTTTTATACCATCTCCAATGTATGTTTTTAGAAATTTTTAGAGGTGAGAGAGTGTGAGGTGGAAGAGAGAGATGATGAGACGGATAAGAGAAAGTAGGTAAAAGTTCATGTGTGTGAAATTGAAAAAACGGGTATGTGAGAGAGAAGAGAAAGAGGAGAGACGAGAGAGTGTAGTTTTTAGGTTCGTTAGTGGGCAAAAGAGAGAAAGTGAGAGGCGGATGTCACTCACCCATATTTTTAAGTCATCTATTGATGATATTCTTTCGATTCTCTTTTATGAATCACTCTTCCTTTGTATTCTGAAAAGTTAGATATATTCCTCTTTGTAAAGCTCAAAAAAAAACTTCATCTGATTATTTCCCGACCTAATTATTTTAAATTCCTTAAAATCTTCCCAAAATGAAAACAAAATTTTATACGGTATTTTCAATCACTAATAATCAATAATTGTAATTCAAACATGTTTTAATATGTTACAAAGCAGTCAAAAAATAAATAAAAGACCAAATAAAGATTGTATTCATACATAAAACCTTAATTATCACTTGTGTTGGTAGCTTAGTGATAACAAACAAATATTATATTTAAAAAAGAACAATGTACAAATCCTAACATGAGATACATTAAGTATTGGTACAATTTAGAACAGAAGCAGATAAGTATATGCATAACTTATCTGGAAAAAAATATTTTGTATTATCTTCAATCTTTAATTACTAATAAAATAAGTTTCTGTTTCTGGTTTTAGTGTTGATGGTAACCCGCTTGAAAATTAAATAAAAGACGAAAGTAGAGATTCTATTGTTAAGTAAAATCTGAAAGGAAAACAAGTATGTTATACAATTTTCAATAATTATGAAAAAATAGTATTTTATTCCGGCCTATTTTATGGTAAATCTTTCGAAAATGATTAAAAGACAAAAATGAGATTGTATTGTTTATGTAAAACCCAAAAGGAAAACAAAATATTCTATCATATTTTAAGTCACTAATAAAGTAATAAATAATAATTTCTGATTCTTACCGTTTTTAGTATTTTAGGGTAAAGCCGCCGAATAATAAGTAAAAGACGAAATAAAGTTTCTTACTAGTGTAACACCATAAATTAAAACAAATATTTTATAGGCTAACTAGATTATAATAATTAAAATTATAACTTGTTAAGCGATAATAATACGTACCATCAATTTAGCCAATAATATTCTTAACTTTTATTTTTGTTACTAATATGAGTTCTAGCATAATCATTCATTAGGTACACTTAATTTTCATTTAATAATGCTCATGATATTTATTGTGAATAAAATAAAAAAAACATACAAAGAATTAAAAAATAAGTGGAAATAAAGTGTAAAACAATAATAGATATGTTGTGTTGCTCTTAACAACAAAAATAAAAACTAGGATTATTACTAGGAAAACTAATAGTATTGATTATTATTAACCAATAGGTGATAATTTGTATTATTAAAATCTAATTTGTTAATTTTATATTATTCTAAGTTATTAATAAATAATTTTTTGTTTCCAGTTTAAGTTTTGATGGTAAATCGTCATGAGCCCCAAATCAATTCGTATGGTAAGAGACACTCTATGACTTTTTAAATGGATGTTATGGATTCGAGTTTCACTTGTGGCAATATGCTTTAAGTGAGTCAGAGGTTTTACTACAGTGAGTCTTTGGGTGGTGAGTTTCCCCTGAAATGATAGGAGGACTACGCTACCAACGTTGTATGTGTTCGCGGATATGGTTGGGCTTTCGCCAATGCATTTACCCAGGTAAACGGGCTTATAGTATTCGTTTTGATGTTAAAAAAAAAAAAGTTTTGATGGTAAATGGTTTGAAAAATTTATAAAACACGAAAATATAGATTGTATTGTTATGTGAATCTGAACTGAAATATATATTTTATTACATTTTTCATTCGTTAGTAAATAATATTTTTTTGTTCTTACCTATTTTATGGAAAACGATTCAAAAATAATTAAAAATGCAACAATAAGATTCTTTAACGCAAAACTGAAAACTAAATATTTTACAAAACAAATAAATAATATATTTTTAGCTATGTCCATGTGACCTAATAACATTAGTGATTGCTCTATAAATATGGTGTGATAATCGTCTAATAGATATATAAATGACGAAAATAAAGGTTGTATTGTTACGTGAAATCTGAATTAAAATAAATATTTAATAATATTTTCAGTCATTATTAAATAATATTTTTTGTTCTTACATATTTATGGAAAACCGCTCAAAAATGAATAGAAAGACAACAATAAGTTTTTTTTTACTCAAAATTGAAAAGTAAATACTATAAAAAGTTAATTTCAATTTTGTTACTTAATATTTGACTAAAGTAATCAATTTTCTCCAAAACATTCAAAACATAAATTTACCCCAAAAAGTTTCATATGTTATTTTAATTTAACTCCAAAAGTTTTCTTATTTTAGATAAAAGTTAAACAACTAATAAAATTTTTAAACTGAAATTGAAACAACTTATAAAATTTTCAGATTTAAATTGATATTTTTAATCTTTTAAAAAAAATATTTATTTTTAACAAAACTTAAGAAGACGAACTTAACTCTACTTTTAATCACAAATAGATAATAATCCTTTAGCTATGTTCTTGTGACCTAATGTTATTAGTTATTGCTCCACAAGTATGGTGTAAGTTAAAATTTCATACCAGAATAAAGAGAAGTGTTTTTATTCTAAAGTGACTCATCTTGCCATTTGAATGATTAAAATTAAGGAGATGTTAAAATCATAAATAATAATAAGTTACAAATATCACCATTTATAAATAATGTTTTTGTTCTACTTTCATATTTTAAAGTCAATAACTTTTATATATGTTTTTATTTATACAAAAGCTTATACTTTAGAATTCACAAATTTGTTATCTTTAAATTCAGTGTATTATTGCTTTATTTAAAAGATTTTGGCATACAATTGATTATAACGGTGATATTATATACGAATGTTACGTGATTATAAATAATGATGTAGGAGTAAGTTCCTATAGAAACTTTTTTTTAAAACAAACCATAGTAACCAATAAGAAAAGGACATGATAATAAATGATGTCTACTCACCAAGAGTCATTTAGAAAAATCTAGGCCTGTATTTAAACTGAACGTTCATGAACCGTTCGGTTGAAAATAATTAAATAAACGAACTCGAACAAAAATTTTTGTTCGTTTGGTTAAATGAACGAACATGAAACACATGTTTTGTTTGTTCATTTACATTCATGAATGTTCGTTTATGTTCATTAATATATTTTTGTTTATTTACGTTCGTTTATATTCGTTTGCTGTTCGTTAATATATTTTTGTTTATTTACGTTCGTTTATATTTGTTTGCTTACGTTTGTTCGTTTATGTATTAAAACACAATTTCATGTACATATTTTTATGGGTTTTTGGATAAGTCGTTATAGATGATCTCTTGATGAATCATTACGGATTTTTGATAGAATCATATTTTTTTTGATGAATCAAGTATATTTGAACTAATAACTTACATGTGTTTTTTTGATGAATTATGATGTGCCAGACTTGATCGTTTGTGTTCATTTATGTTTATCAATTATGTTCATTTACTTTTGTTTGTTTGTGTTCATTTACGTTCATAAACTGTTCGTTTACCTTTTTAAGGAACGAACATGAACGAACACGAACATTTTCATTTTCTTAATGAACGAACATCAATAAAAAATCATGTGTGATTATGTGTTCGTGTTTCTGTTCGTGTTCGGTTAAAGTTAAATGAACAAACACGAACATACCGATGTTCATGTTCGTTCGGTTCGTTTAGAGGCCAATCCATATAGTAATTTGTTATGTTTGTTCCTATTTATATGCTAGCGATTAATATTGATTTTGTTTTATTCCAATTGATTAATTAATTTGATAAAAACTATATTATGTTCCCATCTACATTTGCAAATAAAAAAATGTATCGATCTAATATTTATAATGTTCAATTATCTTCTCATTTTTACATTGATCAATATAACTTACATGATAGTATGATACAAGGTAATTTTATTTTAATTTTTTTCATTAGTAAACATCATTATTACTAATGTTATATGAAACAAAAAATAGCATCGTGGTATATTCTATAATGAAATCATTTAAATGAATAAAAAATTGATGAACGAGAAAAATGGTATTGTGTTATAGATAGCACTATCAAAAGAAAAATGGTATTGTGTTATAGATAGCACTATCAAAAGTAGCATAACGTATAAGTAGCACTCGATAAGTATGTAAAAAAGCATTGCGTAACTAGCACCATATAAAATTGCAGAGTGTAGTGTTAGTATATAATTAACACTTTATAATAGTTTTAGTATATCATTAGCACTTTATAAAATAGCATATTGTATAACTAGCACTTTGTAAACATAGCACTTTGTAAACTAGCACATCATATAATAGCATTGAGTGAACACAACACCATATAATTTTTTTTAGTGCCAATTAGTAAAATAAAAATAGCAATATAATACTCATATTAAAGATAAAAAATGTTTCTTTCTATGGTATAATTTTCTTAAAATAATAATAAAGTATATAAAAATTATTTTAGTTTTAAAAAGTTGATGAGATTAATATTAATGAAAAAGTCAAAATTAGTAACCTTCCATTATTTCTGTCACTAGCATAATTACTGATAAACCTTTTTACACATTAAATTGATGACTAATGAGTTGACAATAAGTCAATGATCATAGCCCTTCACTAATTAATCAACGCACCACATTAGTTCTTATGATTTTTAGATTCAACATGGTTTGTATCGGAATCATCCTCTAATGATTTATAACTATATACACATGTAGCATTTATATAGCATCAAGTTGTTGTAAGAATGTTATGATGTAAATCTCAATCAATCATTATTGAATGAATGGAGCCCCTTATATAGGGGAAAATACAATCATCTCCTACCATATTAAGGATATCTATAAATACAAGAGATTTCTACAATATCTACACCAATATAGAGATAATACTAAACATATAATAATTATCTCTAAGACGCCCCCGCAGTTTGAGTGGGCGGTGGACAGACGCTCAAGCTGGACCGAAAAGACTGGAAGAGCTGCCGCGACAAACCCTTGGTAAAAATATCGGCATATTGGAAAGCCGAAGGCACGTGCAACACCCGAATATCACCCACACGCACTTTATCTCGGACAAAATGAATATCAATCTCGATATGTTTAGTACGCTGATGTTGGACCGGGTTATTGGACAAGTAAATGGCAGAAACATTGTCGCAGTAGACAACCGAAGCCTGTTTCAAAGGCGTATGCAGCTCGAATAACAAATTACGAATCCAAGTAGCCTCTACCACAGCATTTGCTACCCCGCGATATTCCGCTTCAGCACTTGACCTGGATACTGTAGACTGTCGTTTAGACGACCACAAGATGAGGTTGTCACCAAGAAAGACACAATAACCTGAAGTTGAACGACGTGAATCGGGGCAACCACCCCAATCGGCATCAGAATAAGCAACCAACAAATGGGAGGAGGATTTAATAATCCGAATACCATAGTCAACAGTCCCCTGAATATACCGAATTATACGCTTCATGAAGGCAAAGTGTGAGTCCCGTGGCTCATGCATGAATAAGCAAACTTGTTGAACGGCATAAGAGAGGTCTGGTCTGGTGAAGGTCAAGTACTGTAATGCACCAGCCAAGCTACGATATAAAGTGGGGTCGGTAAATAGTGGTCTATCGGTGGCACTCAGCTTGGAAGACAAGTCAACGGGAGTGGGACACGGCTTACAATCGATCATAGAGGCCCATGCAATAATATCCTTAGCATACTGTGACTGTGTTAAGAATATGCCGTTGCGGTTATGCTTCACCGAGATACCCAAAAAATGATTAAGACTGCCTAAATCCGTCATAGCAAACTCTCTAGAAAGTGTAGAGATGATATTATGAAGTAAAGTGTCATTCGATGCCATAAGGATACTATCATCTACATATAATAATAAATAAACAACATTACCAGCCCCCTGATGATAGAAAAACAATGAGTTGTCACACACACTGCTTTGGAACCCCTGTGTGAGAATAAAATTGGCAAACCGTGTGTACCATGCCCTAGGTGCGTGCTTGAGTCCGTATAACGATTTTTTCAAGTAACAAACATGATGCGGGAAATGACGATCAACAAAACCTGGTGGTTGATGCATGTATACGGTCTCATTTAAGTCCCCGTGCAAAAAATCATTTTTAACATCCAATTGTCGTATCGACCAAGACCTAGAAACCTCCAAGGAGAGTATGGTACGAATCGTGCCCTGTTTAACAACCGGGCTAAATGTCTCATCACAATCAATGCCCGCAGTTTGAGAGTTGCCATTGACCACTAATCGGGCCTTGTACCTCTCTAACAAACCATCAGATTTAAATTTGTGTCTAAATAACCACATGCAACGAATGACTGGATGGTCCGATGGTCGGGGGACTAATTCCCACATTTCATTATCCTGTAATGCACTAAATTCAGCCTGCATAGCATGTAACCAATTAGGATCGGCAAAGGCATTGGTATAGGATTTTGGTATGGGAGACAAGGTAGGGGCTGTAAAGGCTGAATGGGCAGTGGAAGGATTGTTACGGGACTTGGGCTGCGTGGTCATGGGGTGACCCGAGGCAGAAGTTTGACTGTGGGAGTAGACTGGAGGGATAGGAACTGTGGCTTGGAACTGTGGTTTGGAACTGTGGTGGGACGGAAGACGGAGCAGCAGACGCTGCTGTGGTGGGATGACCGGCAGCAGCAGAGGCTGTTGTTGGACCGGTAGTAGGTGGGGGTAAGCTGACCAGTTTTGGGCGACGACTGTACGTAATTGGGAAAGGGGCGGTGACGAATGGTTGAAAAGTAGGAGCCTTGAAAAAAAACCCAAGGGTAGGGAGTCGTCCAAGAATGAATAAGTGGATATAGGTTGCGAAACGGTGTATGGGAAAGTGCTTTCGTCAAAAGTGACGTGACGAGAGATTAAGACCTTACCAGTGGTAGGGTCGAAACACCGATAACCTCTAAAGTCGGGGGGTATCCGAGAAAAATACAACGGACGGACCGAGGGTGTAATTTATGGGGTTGTGTGGTAGATGTGTTCGGGTAGCAAGCACACCCAAAGACACATAAGTGTTCGTACTCTGGGTGGCGAAGGTAAAGGACAAAAGTGGGTGTGTAAAAGTTAAGTCTTTTTATGGGAAGTATATTATGAAGGTAGACGGCCGTGTGCATTGCCTCCATCCAAAAAATAGGTGGAAGGTTTGCGTGGATGAGAAGGGTACATATGATGTCATTGAGTCGACGAATCATGCGTTCCGCGCGGCCGTTTTGAGAAGAGGTCTGAGGGCACGCAAAGCGAAATAATAGCCCTTGTTGGTCTGCAAAAGTTTTAAAGGCTCGGTTATCAAACTCCCCCCCGAGGTCGCATTGAAACGTTTTTATTTTTCTGTTAAACTGGGTAAGGATAAGTTGGTGAAATTTAACAAATGTGGGGAACGTTTCTGATTTAAATTTTAACGGATAAACCCACACAAAATTGGAAAAATTGTCAATTAGAACCATATAATACTTGTAACCTGATTTACTTGTGACGGGTGACGTCCACAGGTCGTAATGAACAATATCAAACGGAGCAAACGTAAAAGAATTAGATGAATAAAAAGGTAAACGTTTACTATTTGATAAACGACAAGAGTTGCAAACATGATATAAATGGTTCTGATTACAAGAAAAATTAAAATTGCGACTTAAAAGATTTAAAACTTCAATGTCAGGGTGGCCTAGCCGATCATGCCAAGGTTGAGAAGTGGAGGCGAGGAAAGTGGCTTGTGGTGGAAGTTGTGGAGGAGTGAAAGGATAGAGATTTGGGCTGTAAAGGACATTTGGTAAAATATATGTTCGATTGGGTAATGGGTGAAAACCAGTACCAAATCCGAGAATTGGTATACTATTACCATTACCAACTAAAATAGTTGCATTAATAGGATGAGAATACGGGAGGACGATTTTACCTAGTTCCTGTGTAAGATGGGAGCCAGCACCTGTGTCCATTAGGTCATTGTTCTAGGCAGAGTTGAATTGATTGAGCTGTAAGTGTGTTAGAGCAGCGCTGAGATCAGACGGACTTAACGCATTGAAGCCAGTAGGCTGCGGCTGCTGCTGAGAGTACTGGGCTGCAGTGGGGTCACTGAACTGGGCCGGGTTATAACCTGCAAAATAGGTCGGGGCTGTTGTTGTGTGATTAGTGTTAGGCTTCCATTGGTTTGGGTTGGGTAAGGGCACGGTGGAGGAGTCCACCAAGCCCAGTTAGGGAAAGTTGGATTGGAGGCCCAAGATGGATAAGTGTAAACTGAATGACCTGAGCGACCCCTGCCTCGGCCCCCGTGCCAGTTGTAAGAAGTTCGGCCCCTATCTCTGCCACGATAAGCAGCAGGAGGGTTATCGGAACCGCTGAAGTGGGGTTGCGAGGGCTGAGCAGGTGTAGCCGATTTATTCTGAGTGACCCCTTGCTGCTGAGCGATTAAAGCAGAGCTGCTGGAACCTTTTCGTGCCTCTATTCTGAGAACTTCATCATTAAGCATGGTAATGGCCTGATCCCAATCGACCCCTTGCTGATTGATCAGGGCTGCTGCTGTATTAAACTCCTCTAGAATCCCGCGTACGAGCTGTAGGACCAGCCTTGATTCGGAGACTGGCAGGTCGACATCGGCAAGCTGATTTGCCAAATCTGATAATCGTTTACAATAGTCCTCCATCGAAGAACACGAGCCGAGTGTAAGATTACAAAACCTGGTCTCGAGAGACGCGGGTCGGGCCTTTTTATTACTGAGAAAAATCTTCTCCAATTTCACCCAAGCGGCAAGTGCAGTGGCCTCTGTGTCAAGAACACGCTTTAAGTAGTTATCTGATACAGTGCTGAATATCCATTGCATAACCAGGGCATCGATCTCCTTCCACTGATCATAATCAGTGGCTGTGATATCTGAAGCAGGGGACCCGTCAATGTGATTGAGAACCTTATAAGCAACCGCATGTAAACGGAATAATTTGACCCAAGATGTGTAAGTGACGGTGGTGCCATCAAGGGTTCGGATCTTAGTTTGAATGTTTGTGACCGAATAGGCCGGGTGGAGAGGGTTGGTTTTGGTGTCGGTTGAAGGGTGGAACGGGTTGGTTTTGGTGTCGGTTGAAGAACCCGGGGCTGCATCATCTGTTTTAGTCATGGTGGGTCGATCGATGGATTAGGGTAGGAGATAGCAGGAAGGTATCGAACAAAAATAGGGTTGAAGAGGATTGAGAGGGTATTCAGAACCGTGACTCTGATACCATGTAAGAATGTTATGGTGTAAATCTCAATCAATCATTATTGAATGAATGGGGCCCCTTATATAGGGGAAAATACAATCATCTCCTACCATATTAAGGATATCTATAAATACAAGAGATTTCTACAATATCTACACCAATATAGAGATAATACTAAACATATAATAATTATCTCTAAGAGTTGTGTGTGTATGGGGAGTTTCTTTGTTAACCTTCTATTATTGTGATAACATGCATTAAACCGTCAAGATCAATCAAAATTATTATTTTTATTTAAATAATAATATCATACATATATGATATTATGTTCTTTTGTGTGTATGTGTAAATTCACGAGTGTAAAAAAGTTAAAAAAAAATGTAAGTGTGTAACTTACAACTGTCTTTACTTTTTTACACTTACGAATTTAGACATGTACAAAATGAAACATAATGTTGTATATGTGTACTAATGTTACTCTAACAAAAAATTAATGATTTTAATTAACTTTAATAGGTTAACGCAAATTATCCCAATAATAATGGTTTAACACATGATCTTAATCCTATACATACATGATTTGGATCAAACAAAAACTCTTTAAAATTATGGAACCCATCAACCCCATGTGATTGTTTGCTTAATTATTCTAAATTGCATGCTTTCTTCGTTTCACATGAAAACACCATTTTATACAAGGAAATGATAAATCATTAAAAATATAAATAGAGATTACTTTATTATGTAAAACTATAAAAATACCCATGTTATCATTATATTCAGTTTTTATATTTTCTATGAACTATTGACACACAACTTTATTATTTACTACTAAAATCAACCTATTGCATGCTTTATGTGACTTAACCCAAATTAACCATTTTAATAGAAATAAACATCATATATGACTAGGCTAAAAGACTATCTAAGCTAATAATAATTAATAAAGATTTATCTTTACTATTTTAGTATTAATGATAAATTGTTATAAAAATAAACAAAAGACAAATATGAAGATTGTTTTGTTGTGTTATTTATTTACAAAATTAATATTGTATTGTATTAGACCGCCCGTAGTGGACATTTCACTCTATTTATGACGCCCCTTGACGCCAGGCGCCACCGCCTTTCCGGCGTTAAGGTGGCATTATAAGCTGAGGCATTACCATAGCCAATTTTTGACAATTTTCAAGGAGTGAGCTATTGCTAGTATGGGTCAGGCGTGTTTATGTGTATTTGTTTTCTATAAAACTACACCCAAACTCAATGCATGCTTCTTAAATTTACAACAATTCATTTTAAAAGTTTCTTTTAAAGTGTTTAGAAAAATAGATAGTATTCGTATGAGAAAATGGTACGTCTTTGAATTCGTATGAGATTGATGAGGCAATAAGAAGTGTGTTAATCTATGAAGAGGATGAAGCTACCAAAAACTCAGGATTTTAGCACTGGGTGCCAACTGCCAAATTAAGCCAAGTGCTAAGTCCACTATTGAAATGCATATACTGAATGACTACCGATCAGCTCATGCTACGCAACTACCAATCAGCAGTCTACCGAAGACCTACCGATTGACTGTTGCCGATCAGTTGTGAACTCCATCAGTTGCTGATCAACTACTACTCAAAACAAAAATGTATGTGTCGAAGGCTGCAGTGTTTCACCTTTTAGAGACAACATAGTATTGATAGTAAGTTTATTCTTATTGTTTAGATTTCATATTATAAATGTCCTCGCACTTGTATACTAGAGACAAGCTTTTCAAGCCACTTGATTGTATCTTCCGATTGTATCATTTGTACTCAAACGATTAATCAAGTGAATACTTTGAAAGAATTTTTTGTGTATTTATCTTTCCTCAAAGTATTTGTGTTGTGATAGTAAGTAGTTAACTTAGATTCCGCATTCGTTATCTACTGATCAAACAAGAAGTTTTTGTTAGTTTAAACCAAACCGATCCAAGAAAGTGCAATAATCTCATAGTAGAGTTCATGGCATATGTTAGTCACCTTCCACATCTTATCATGAAATGAAAAAGAGTCAAATATGATCATCGTGCTACCAACAAGCTGTAAATGAATGATGATTTTTGTGATAAACCTCTATATGATTGTAAGGGTTTTAGACGTTGTTTTTGGATGAATAGACGTTTATTTTTATGTATATCTAATGATTTGGAACGAAAGTATGAGCATTTTCAAAAAAGACATAACGCAAGAGGACTGCTAGGATTCATGGGTATACAAAAGTGTACACCTACAGTACGTGTGATGACATACGATACTTCAACTGACATGTGGGATGAGTGCTTAAAAATAACGGATAACAAATCAAGAGACACTTTAGAACATTATTGTCAAGGTATAATTTATCTATTTAATTTTAATTATTATTTGTTACTGATCATTTAATTATAAGTAGCGTATCATTTAGTTATTTAATTTTTTACTTGTCATTTTAATGTATAATTGAGCTATATGGTAAATGTCATTTAACAAAGCCGACACATGAACTACAACGCATATATTACGTGAAGAGGTACACAGATTACTCTGCGTGATTGGTAGCATAGATTGCATGCACTTGTTTTGGTCTAACTGTCCAAGACGTGAGATAGCTGAAAAAATCTGTAAAAAAATTATGCCAACTAGGATTTTTTTAAGTATTTTCAAGTTTTTAATTATTTATGTACTTTGTACCTTTTTCAAGTGTTAATGAAAAATAGTATCAAGTTTTTATTATGTTTTATTTTATATAAAAATCATGGAATGAAACAAGGGTAAATAAAATTTTAATTGAAGAGTAAATTGCACGGATCGTTCCTGGTATTTGCTCAAATTTCACATTTCATCTCTGAGATTGAAAAATTATATTTTTAGTCTTAAGGTTTAAACAAACGTAACATGCTTCGTCCTAGGTCAAACGCTCTTTAAAAATTTCTATTAAACTTTTTTAAATTCCTACTATATATGCCCTTTTACTAAAAAGCAAAAAGAAACTATAAGAAACAAAAAAATATTAATATTAATAACGCATATTTATTTTTTATGGGTCACACTTCAATCACCAAGTTATCATATCCTCCTTTAACATCTCTGGCCACCAACGCTTTTCGGACAAATAAAGTTAACAACTGGTGACCACCTCCCGTCAGCTTTAACACATATCCAATGACCACCTCTGACAACACTTGTCAAACTTTCTATCATCCCTTCCCACCTGCTACCACCACCACTATCTCTTTTCTCTCCTATCGATCTATAATAGTTAGATAGGTGGTGATTGTTATTGTGCTGGAAGCGATTGTCAATGGGGTACGTGGTGGTGGTACTTGTCGTGATAGGGGTGTGTGGTGGTTGTGAGGGGTGTATGGTCGTTGTGTTGGCTACTAAAGATGTGGGTGTCCGGGGGTTGTCGGATGGGGTGTATGGTGGTTGTGTTGGCTGCCGGAGATGGGGGTGGTGGTGGCTGTCGAATGGGTGGGTGTTGTGGTGTATTGACTATCAGAGTTGCATGTGTACGTGGTGGTGATGGTGGTTTGTTGTAGAGAAAGTGGGTGATAGGATGAAGGCAGGGGTGAGGTGGGTCCATGTATTAGTTTAATAACAAATTAAATAGTGATAGGTTATTGTTATTTTAAAGTTTTCTTTTATTTTTATTATTGAAGAGTAAAATGGTACTTTTACAGTTACTTAACAGATTTAGTTAATAGTCAATTGACCTGGGGATGAAACATATTACGTTTTTTCAGATCTTAGGACTAAACATGCAATTTTTTGGTTCTAGGGATGAAAAGTGTAATTGAGCAATCCTCGGGGACGACCATGTAATTTACTCTTAATTGAATAGTAGTTGAAGGAGTATCAAGTGACATTATCTAATCTCCATATGTTTGGCTAAAAAACGGACGCTAAGTTGTAGTTAAAAATGACCTTAAGAGCATTAACCACTACGCATGATCCTACTAACCAAAATACGATGAATAGTATCACTTATGTTCATATTTTGCCATGTGTTTCGTTTAAATCAATACTATATAATAAAGAAATAACTAGTAGTAACATGTATCAGTTTTCTAGACATTCTAAAAAAATTTGGTTAAAAAGGTATTATAATCATTTGATCACTTACACTACTTTCACTCTCATCCAAAAAATCAATTTGAAATACATAAGTTTAATTATATCTTATATCAAAAAATTATTTTTAATGATTAGCTATTCATTACAAACTATTTTACATTTTCTTTGCTCAACTAGTATAATATAAAGGGTTCTAACATAGTAAATTAATAAAACAACAAAAACAACATAGGGATCTTACCCTAGTGGTTGTGTACGTGGGTGGACCAATTGTATGAGGAGGAGGTAGTCGCCCACCCTAAAAAATATTTCTAGTGAACCATTTACGTGAAAATATCGAGTGCCCCCTATAAAATTTTCCGATTGCCCCTTCTAAACTTTTAAAACTAAAGAAAGAGCAAGGTTGTCTCAAACACATTGTTAAGGGTGGAACTGCAATGGGATTCAAAGGGTCAAGGGATCCTCCAACCGTCCGGAGAACCATATTTTCTTACTAACCAGGATCTGTAACCAATTTGATTTTTAGTACTTTAACCCTCGAATAATCAAGTATTTTGTAGGAAGAGAAAATGAAAATTTTATATCGAGATAGAGGTTTTTGACAATAAAATAAACGAAATTGCAGGACCGGTGAAGGGTGGTCAATGCAACAGTTTCACAGGATGGAGAGATAAGAAACACTTAGCAGATCAAATAGGAAACCAGTTAGAGATGATGCAAAGAACACAAGCAACAAAACAAGAACAAGAACACTCAAATATGGTTTTCAAGAATGATGTATATTGCTCTCAAGTTCTTACAAGTGTTACAAAGCATACATAAAGATACAAGTACTTGAGACACTTTATACTACATCCTACAGCCGGCCATACTTTGAAGGCCAGCTGGATACACTAATCTAGACAACAAGATCATTGTAAAGTCAAAAGGCAGATTGCCTTTTGACTAGTGACTATGACATGTCATAGCTCACATCCTTATTTATTACAAAAATGATAAAAGTACATAGTTGAAAAGTTACAAACAAAAGACCTTAATCTACAGTTGATAAAAGCATGGACTTTTCAGCAACTCATATAAGTTGGTGAGTATTCAGAGTGGCAGTGAAAAGTGGTTCAGCTTTTTCAAAAGGTGATTTAGAGAAAACATGTATTCTCTGTCTTTGGAAGAAATCAGTCTTTGGCATCAGAAGACTTTGTCCTTGAAGTTTCGAAAGACTTCATCTTTGGCTTCGGAAGATATGGTCTTTTGGATTCGGAAGATTTGACACTTAGCATAATTCACTAAGTTGTATCAAATTTTCCGAAGTAACTTCCATGTACATTAGTTTTGCATGCTGAGAGATCTTGGTTGTTCTTTGGTTGCATCAGCCTCTAAGAGTATTCCTTACAAAATATATATTGGTTTCAAGATATGAGGAATCGAATGTTATATAATTTACTGGCCGACATTATTCTTATTTGTTGAACATCATTGGTATTAAAGACTGATTGACGTTCTTCCACCTCATATTGTCATTTTTTATGAGTATGATTAGTTCAAACATCACGTATCGCCACTTTTATGAGTATACATGCTTCAATACTGTTTTAAAATATATGCAAATACAAGAGTCTGATAACCGTTTTAACGATGTTTTCCGACAATGAACCGGATCCCTAAACTGTTATAAAAAAGTTTATTACACTATGATAGTCAAAAGACCCTTAACAATTCCACTTTCACAAAAACAAATCTGGACACGCAACTAGTTGTGTAGATTTCTTCCATGAAATCGTATGTTATAAACTTAATTGTCCCTTTCTAATGATATTTTCTTTCCTTTTTATTTCCACTCCATAAGATTTATTCACCCAAAATCTAATAATCATAAAATGAAAAGATTCTATATTGTCTTTTGATTTTTAAATCATATCATATCATATCATACTACTCTAATAAAAAAGATATTTTTAACATGACACTTGATATAATTATGATTATCAAAACTTTTTTTCCGCCCAAACTAATTTAACTTTATTATGGCAACTAGTAATTGATATGGTAATCTATTTAGACTTTTAACAATAACGTTTCATTTTTTTGTTTATTTAAAGAATTAATTCAATATTTCCTTATTCATTTCTCATTCAAATGGAAAGATGCTATATATATCATATCTTATGAAACTGTTTTATATATAATAGTGGGTGAAACCCGCGCGTTGCGACGGGGGTATAAATAATTTTATGACTGTGTATTTAGCTAACTTTTTTTTATTGTACTAACTCATATTTTGTTATTTTATTTGATTAATGTGCGATATTAAACATATCTATATTACTACAAAGATGAACAAATTTGTAAATAACAAGTTGTTTACGCATAATCACTTGTACCAAATGTAACAAAATTGTACTTAAGTAACTTAAAAATGGATTAAAATTACAATATTATCCAAAAACTTGTATTATATAGTAGTATAGGTATAGATATTAAGATAACCTTAAATATAACAGTCATAATTTAAATTTAGTTAGAAAATGGTGGAGTACAAATATTTAAAGCTTAAAAAGGTATATTAGGAATAATCTTATGACATTACATATTAAAGCTTGCAACTTTTCATATGTCATCTTGAAAATGATGTAAAATTATAAATCTAGCCATTGTTTATGTATTATATAGTAGTTAAGATAAGATAATTTATTTTAATAATTAGAATTTTATACAATTTTATATTTTTTATTATTATCAAAGCTGTGTAATACATAGTTTTTAAGGCAAATATTTATTAATCCAAAATCTAATAGTCGCAAAATGAAAAAGTTCTATATACAAGTCTTCCGATTTATAAATCAAGCATATATCAATCTATAATGTCACAAATAACATTCTCATTTAAACTCTTTTTCTCAGTTTTTACTTCTTACGTTATTTCAAAAGGCTTTTTTGAGTTTTCTTTATAAGTACCCCCATAAGAAAAAAAATATTTTATTTATTTCTTACCTTTACCTTCTTTTTTTATTTACTTTAGCTTTATTCATTTATTTAGTTATCATTATTTTTAAAAAGGTTTAAAAAGTAATAAATTTATAAAACCTTTTAATTCATATATAATTTATCACGCACCTTAATTTTTTATATACAACTTACTAGGTTAGAAACTTGTGTATTACATAGGTTATATAAATATTAGGTTATAAATTTAATAATAATGATGATTTATATATTGCATATTTATGATAGTCTTTTTTAATACAAATTCTAGAGATTTATATATAACTTTAATAAAATTTATCAACTTTAAAGTGATTATTAACACCTAACTTTTACAAATTTGGAAGAAGCATAATATTTAATTAATTATTAGGAAAACTTATTTTTCCTTAAGTTTTCATTTAAATTTTAGTAATTTTTTCAAATGTATTTTATCTACTATTCAAATAAGCCTGTCTGTCCGAATCAAAAGAATCATGGGTTCTTACTATAGTTAAAAGAAAAGAAAAAAATGAAGAAAAAAAGGCAACATTTAAAATAATAATCCGAACGCCTTTTCTTTATTTTTTTTCTTGCATGTGTATGTAAACACTAAAACCTAATAACTAAAAAAAAAAAAAATTATGTAACCTACAACATCTCGTGGGTAAATTTACTAGTTGAACTATAAAAAGAAACAATCAAATAAGAGAATATATTCATCCATGTATAGTCGATCGTGTCCTCAATTCTTAATCTACTCTTAGAAAGTATATCTCTTAAGGATATATAAGTTCACATTTATATAAACACAAACATATATTGCGTGCAATCAATATATTTAAACCTTTTCAAGCAAAGGTATAAACTTATAAGTAGTTTGGTTTTAGTCATATAAACATACGTATACGTAAACTTCATGTAATTGTTATACATTTCCGTTACTGTCTAAAAAATAGTAATAAGTTGAATTTAAACATAGCACCTTTATTTTTATAACTGTAGTATCTTGACTAAGTGTTGGTTTCAGGACTTTAGTTATTTGTTTAATATTTGGTAAGATACTTATCTATACAAAGATTTATTTTAGTCAAATTAATAATCTTTGAAGATATTCTAAATGTGACGAGACTTGAGAGAACACATTATATTGTTTCGTTCGGAAACATAACAAATATAGGGGAAAAGTATTTGTGAGATATTATTTTATTAGCATAATTGATTTCTTATGTACGTAACCTAGATCGCGTGTAGGGTAAATTGAAGATTTCATGCTGCTCACCAATGTTGAATAGTTACATTTATCTGCTTCCCGACTATTAAGTTTGTTGAGGAAAGAGTTCGACATTGTGTTTCTGGTTATTGTTTAAGAGAAGAGTAAAAGAAAGTGAAAAAAACAGGAAAATATTTGTTTTCTAGAGTTTTTTAATGGAGGAAGTTGAAAATAAATGAAGATTTTTGATAGTCTTGCCCCTAACTTAACTCTTCAAATATACAAATTTTAAGAGAAAGTAATTAAATAGAAAAAAATATTACTTATTTTTCTTTCTTTCAAACTTGAGAACACAAAATTGCAGCATATATTTCTCTTACCAAGGCATTTACATATTTTCCTCTTCTAAGTTTATTAATTGCATATTTATTCAAATCAAAAAATTAATAACATACTTTTTCTTTTTAGAACAAATATATTACATATTTATCATTTTGATTAAATTAACATTTGAATTACTATTTTACTCTTATTTTTTACTAAAGAAATTTTACATATTTCCTTATATAGGACCTATCAATTACATACTTTTTTAAGTGTGAGCCTTCTATATAAAGAAAAACAACAAAAGTACAAACTTTATTTTGAAAGTAAAAATCATGAATAATTAAAGTTACATCTCCAAATAAAAAAAAAGTTAAACATTTAAGCAGTTACAATACCGTAAAATCAATATTTAAAAATCCTTTAGTAAGAATAAGAGTAAGATATTTATATAATTATTTTATTTTATGAAATAGATAAATATATATGTTTTAGAAATAGAAAATATGTAATTAATTTTTTGGTTTGGTAAAATATGCAATTAATGTTCTTAGAAAAAGAAAATATGTAAAAATCCTTTCCCTTATGTCCTTTGTTTTCTCTCCTTCATTTTTAACTTCGTGTGTTCCAAGAAACCTAAAACCAAATTTCATGTACCATCAACCCATCACTCCAATGAACATAGTGATAAAATAGTGGCGAAGGCGAAGTAAACTCTTATAAAAAGCTAACTCAATGTATATTAAAAGAAGAAAAAAAAGTTAAACTAACTTATAACAATGCAATTTCTGAGCAATAAATTACACCTTTAAAGCTTGACCATACACATCTATGGACTTTGTAATGGGATTTTGATGCTTGGACTAATCTAGAGTATCCATTTTATGTTTGGAAATCTTAATGTTCCCTAACTTATTCCTTCTTAAATGATCATTTCATTATTCATCTTCTCTCGTATCATATGCCAACTATTAATGATTATTAAGTAAATTATCACACATTTTATTAGTCTACAATACATACAACCGAAGGAGTCAAAGCACGGTTTTCTTGTTCTCCCTTTTGGTGGCTAAAGTAAGCCATCATAACGAGTAAAACCACGATATATACACAAACAAATAAGTTATTAAAAAAACAAGTCACAAAGTATCACGTGCTACCCAAATATTCCCACGTGACTTGTATCTCCAGTGTGCACCAAACACTCACTTCTTTTTCCAGTGTCCTATAAATACCCAACCTGCATCAAATTTCTTCGACACATCTCCAACCCCGCAAACACCGCCACACACACACACTAACTTTTATAAATAAAAAAAACAATATTATTATTCACCACCACCACCGTAACACCACCGTAACGCCACCACCATAACACCATGGCACCTAAACTCCTAATGCTCACCGCAATCTGCCGCTTAATCGTCATCGTCGGACTCACACTAAACCCTAACGACCTCCTCTTCATCGGAACCGAAATTCCGATCAGTTTCAACCGTACGGACCTCCGATCAGCCTCGTTGGACTTCGGAAACATGATCGTCAACTCTCCGGCCGCCGTTCTCCGCCCGTCCTCCGCCGCGGACGTCGTAAACCTCCTGAAACTCGCCTACGAATCGCCTCACGGATTCGCGGTATCGGCGCGAGGCCACGGGCATTCGATCAACGGTCAGTCGGAGGTCGCCGGAGGAGTGGTGGTTCAGATGAGCGGAGGAGCTCCGGCGACGGCGACGGTGGTGGTTTCGGAGGAGATGATGTATGCTGACGTGTGGGGTGGAGAGCTTTGGGTGGATGTGCTCAGGTGTACGTTAAGGTATGGACTGGCGCCAAAGTCGTGGACTGATTACTTGTACCTTTCTGTTGGAGGTACAATCTCTAATGCGGGGATTAGTGGCCAAGCGTTCAACCATGGCCCTCAGATTAGCAATGTTCATGAAGTTGACGTCGTCACCGGTACATTGTTACGTTATATTACCTTACATTACATGCATCATTTTTTTAAATCATTAATTTGCGTGGTTCGTTTTTGTTATTTTTTTTTATAATATTTTTGGATTTTTTGTTTTTGACGGTCACCTAAACTACTGTTGTTAATCACCCCTACATCAATAAAAGCTGCACAATGCAGGATTTAATGATAATAGAATATACCATTTAATACCAGATAATTTTTATTTCTTTTTGAAACGCATAATTCTGCATAAATATTATCTCAATCAGATTTAACTATTTGTTTCTGGACCGCCCCCCAACTCTCTTAGGGTAAAACTCACAACTTGAAAACTTTTTGTTTTTTTACTCAAAGTGAGACTTGAATTCAAAATCTTTATATTTTTATCTTTATTGGGTGTGTTATTTCAACCAAATAAGCTAAGGATTACTGGTACTAAATATTCCTATGAGGGGTGTTTTTGGATTTATTAGTGAAGATTTGAAAATATTGATAAAAATATGTAATTTTGGATTTTTGGTATTTAAGTTTCTAAGAATTTTTCATAATGTGTGTGATATGTGCAAGTGCAGGAAAAGGGGAGTTGATGACTTGCTCAGAGGATCAAAACTCAGAGTTGTTTCATGCGGTTATGGGAGGTTTGGGACAATTTGGGATCATCACAAGAGCTAGAATTGCATTGGAACCTTCTCCTCAAAGGGTATATATGACTTTCTCTAGCAATATATAAAAGATTTTGTAAATGTTATTTTTAAAACGGGTATTTATGAGAATTATTACTACAGGTGTAGAATCAGAATTTTTTCACGCCAAATATAAAGTTTCTTTATTTTGTTTTTACAACTATTAATAGAAAATTTGATTGGTCTGAGCGTTAAGGATCACCGAAATTATTTTGTATGTTAAATAATTTAATTGGTCATGATTTGAAGTCGGATTTATAAAGAAAAACAAAAATTTTTGTGAATTTGTCGATTTCAAAGACAATAATTTTCATGAAAAACAAGCAGTGATTTAGTGGTCCATAGCAATGTCGTATTTCCAGCCAATTAAAACTGTTGACACTGCTATTGACGTGTCTCTTATTATTTTTATTTCATCGTAATAAACATAACATCACTTTCTCAAGCTTTTCGGCTCATACCGACTACTTAAATCTTCAAAAATATTAAAAGAAAAATCATATAAATACTCATATTTACTTTAATTTCTTTCTAGTTAAGGCTTGTGTTATATATGATTCATGAACTATTCAAATAAAATTAATAGAAAATATTTATGCATGCTTTAGTAATCAAACGAGATTCGTCTAACAAAACTCTCTCGTAATTTTACGTAACTAATCTCATACTTGTTCTCATACATGTTTCAACTTTTCAGCTCATACACACTACCTAAATCTTCAAATACAAAACTTTTAAAATTCCCAAATTTTACCTCACTTTTAGTTGTTTGTAATTTTTATATTAACTGTGTGTGTTATATATTAACAGGTGAGATGGATCCGGGTCCTATATTCAAACTTCTCGCGTTTTACCCATGATCAAGAGTACCTCATCTCCCTCCATGATCAACCAAACTCGCTGAAGTTTGACTATGTTGAGGGTTTTGTTATCGTTGATGGTGGTTTAATCAACAACTGGAGATCCTCCTTCTTCTCCCCTAGCAACCCTGTAAAAATCTCCTCCATTTCATCCGGTGGCAATGTCTTGTACTGCCTAGAAATCACCAAGAACTACTACCATCATTCGGACCCCGATACCTTCGATCAGGTACTGCAACTAATATCTCAAATGCCTATGCTTATGTATTAATTGTGTGGCATTAATTAATAACTCGTGCTAGATATATATAGTAATATGGAGACTGTGTTATGCGTCTATGGTCAAACAATTATGTATTTAGTCACAATCGCGAAACAAGGAGGGACAAGAGGGCCCACTGACTCTCCGGCCATCAAATTCACTGGACCCTTCTCTTTGTCTTGTGTCGAGGGAAAAATATGAAAGGTGTAAAGTTTTAAAAAATGTGATTTTAACGGATGTGACATTGATTTTCTTTGTATGTAAACATGGAACTTTATATTATATGTTAAATAAATCAATTCAGGTATTTTCTTACTGTACGTAAATATATCTTGACCCTCATAGGTTCTGATTCCGTGGCTGTTGTATTTTACTTTTGCTGGCCTAGAACCTTAATATTTTTCTATCTATACGCAAATGATAAAAATTAACACATACGTGAATAACAATAAATTAGATACATGATGTTATAATATATCTTATGTTTAAACGAGTGTCATGATGACAATATTATATTGCATAATGTATTTAAGAAAATGATTACTTTTTTAGTTAAAAAAAAAACAACAAACTTGGCGCAAGAAAACACAGGAGATCTTATGTGATTCGATACGATGATTGACGACAAACATAAGTAATATTTTAATAACGAATTGTTTGTACAAAACCGATGTCATCCACTCACCAAATAATTAGCAGCTAATAATGCAGGATGTGGCTAAAAGCAAGTTATAAAAAGAAGTGTTTTATGGCTTTATTTATTCTCTTTTTTGTTCCTTTGGTGTTAAAATACTATTTTATATAATAGGTTTTGATAATATTATTCAGGAAGTGGAAGCTTTGTTAAAGAAACTAAACTATATACCAGCATCAGTCTTCACCACTGACCTCCCGTATGTTGATTTCTTGGACCGGGTTCACAAGGCCGAGTTAAAACTCCGGTCCAAGGGGTTATGGGATGTACCACACCCATGGCTTAACTTGTTTGTACCCAAATCAAGAATTGCTGACTTTAACCAAGGAGTCTTCAAGGGTATTTTGGGGAATAAGACTAGTGGGCCCATTCTCATCTATCCCATGAACAAAAACAAGTAAGCATATATCATTCATCCATGTATCCATATGATGTTATGTATTATAATGGTGTTTCATGCACATCTACATGACATATGGGAATCATGACTTTGTACTTTGACCATGCATGTTGGATGAGATCTAGAATGTGGGACCCTTTGATGACTTGTGCTTTATGCATTATTACTTGTTCACTTATACTTATTCGATATTTGGGTTACCTGTTAAATATTTGTTATGTACGGTAGGTGGGATGAAGAAACTTCAGTGGTGACACCAAATGAGGACGTGTTTTATTTAGTAGCGTTGCTGAGGTCTGCATTGCAAAATGGTGAAGAAGCATTGACATTAGAGCGATTGAGTGACGAGAACCGTCGGATTTTGAAATTTTGTGAAGAACAAAAGATCGGTATCAAACAATATTTGCCACATTACACCACAAAACAAGAGTGGATGGATCACTATGGAGAAAAATGGCCACAAATTTACAAGAGAAAAATGGAGTTTGACCCTCGTCATATACTAGCCACAGGTCAAAGGATATTCGAGCCTAGTTTCACTTCGGTGATGAAATCTTGGTGATACCGATGTCAATAGTGACCCGAGTGGGATTATAGTGAAAAAAATTCTTTCTACAAGTCATAAGATAAACTAGTCATAAGATAAACTAGCTTTTCTAGACGTATTCTTGTACATAAGGACAAACATTATCATAGATAGAAAAATACCATTTTTCCTTGCTTATTGGCAAAATGATTCAGTCATCAGTCTTTTTCATTAGTTTGTGAAATCCTATATAAAGTTATACTGAAATGCTCGTGGTTCTTGATTATTTCCATTATAATTTGAAAAATATATATTTGAAATATCTATTTTAAAATGTTCAAAGGATATATTGTTTTTCACATATGGAAAAATGGAAATATAAGAGGACCATCACCAAAGTTTGTGTGTGATCTTCAATCATCAGTCTTTTTCATTAGTTTGTGTGGACCTAAAGCCCACAGCTTGGGCTTATTATTAATGTTAGTTTGTGACCCAACCAGCTTCAATTTAAGTCTAGGTATTAAAACATAAACATATATAAAACGATTTGAAGCAACCTACCAAAGGATTTACATTGACAACTCACAACTCTTTTAAGTTATAGATGCCCATCACCAAAGTTAGTGTAAATTACCTAAATCATACTTTGATCAAGTAAAAATTACATCGACTAGTATTCACGAATTTCCTCTCCGTTTTCACCTTTTTATCGACTAAATCACACACTCACTATATTTACTATTAGATCCAGACCATTATATCAACGTTGAAACTTCAACAGGGCCACTTGATATCAACATATTGTTTGTATATCTATTTTAATTGCTTAATTTTTTTTGATCTTACCTAAATAAAATGTCAAACTAAACTTAATCATATATTTCTTCATCACATTACATACCATTAATTTGTAACCGAATGAATAGTGGTTTGCAAGATGTGATGCTCATTGTACCACCCTATGATGTGTGATCAAGTTGTGATGCTCTTTGTACTACCCTATGACGCATCAATCGCTTTCCCTTTCATGTCAGTTAACAGCTTCCTCCTTTCATTTGCACACAGGTGCATGGTCTATCACGGTGGCGATTGCGATGGAGGCGGTGGCAGCTTTGCCTCCCGCCGTCGTTGTATGGTGTTTTTGTGTGATTTCTCTTTGTGCGATATAAGTCAAAACAAGTGTTTCTTCCGAAGTTAGTAAATCTTCCGAAGTTTAACATATTTATTCCGAAGCTTGGCTGAAATCTTTCGAAGGTTATGGCTGAAATCTTCCGAAGGTTATGTTTGCTTCGGAAGTGTTCTGAAGCTTAATCTGATTTCTTCCGAAGGTTATTTTGCTTCGGAAGTTTTGGTAAGTATTGGAAGTGTTAAAGTTCTGATTCGGAAGTATTAGTATAGGGTCCTAATTGTAAATTCTCAATTAGTTGTTGAGTATGTAATTTAACCGTTATAGTTCGTTGGTCATTTATCATTACAAATATGGATCCTATGTAATCAGTAAAGTATCTATAAAAATCACAAATACTTGTAATCACATTCACTTTTAATCATTGGTCAATAAAGTTCTTTCTTGTATTCTTGAAGTTCGTCTTCTTCGTTCTTGTTATTGTTGAATTCCGCATTCTTGTACTCAATTGTATAACAATTGGTATCAGAGCCTGGTTAGAGGCTCAATTGAGAAACAAGATTCAATCAAAGATCGTTCGACGGTAACGATGGTGTCAATAAAGTTCTTTCTTGTATTCTTGAAGTTCCTCTTCTTCGTTCTTGTTATTGTTAAATTGCGCATTCTTGTACTCAATTGTATAACAAAGTTTGAGATTAAGAAATTCGACGGGAAAAACGACTTTGGGTTATGGCGACTGAAGACGAAGGCATTGCTCGTTCATCAACGAGTGGTGGATGCCTTGGCTGGAGAATCTAAGTTGCCGAACACGATGTCAGACAAGGAGAAGAAGAAGATGCTTGAACAGGCACACAGTTCAATCATCTTGAACTTGGGTGATCGGGTACTGAGAGAAGTATCGAAGGAGACGACTACGGCAGGGGTTTGTTCAAAATTGGAAAGCCTGTACATGACGAAGTCTATTGCGAACAGGTTGTATCTCAAGAAGCATTTGTACACTTTCCAAATGGCGCCTGGGAAGTCAATTGAAGATCATACTGACGAATTCAACAAGTTAGTGTTAGATCTTGAAAACATTGAAGTTGAATTGGATGATGAAGACCAAGCGATCATATTCTTGACCTCTCTCTCATCATCTTATGAGTAAGAGCAATTCAAAGGAATTAAAAAAGAAAACTGATTATAAAGAAGATGGTGGAGAGGGCTTGGTGGTCAGGAGAAGATCTAAATAAAGAAACTTCAAGCCGAGAAGTGTCTCATAGTCAAGATCCAAGTCCAAGAGAAGGTGTTATATGTGTGGGTCAGAGAAGCACTTCAAGAAAGATTGTCCTGACTGGAAAAGAAAGAAGGGTGAATCAAGTGGATCAAAGTCTCATTCTAGTCATAATGCACAAGATGATGTATCTGATGGATATGAGAGTGCAGATGTGTTGGCTATTATAAGCAGCGGTATTGAGAATGAGTGGGTGATGGATTCAGGTTGTTTATATCATATGACACATGTGAAGGAGTTCTTCAAAGATTTGAAGTTTGAAGATCTCAGTTCTGTAAGGTTAGGGGATGATAGACCTTGCAAGATTGTAGGTCATGGTACAGTGACTCTAAAGATAAAGAATGGAATGGAAGTAGAACTTCATGATGTAAGGTATATCCTTAATCTTAAAAGATGTTTGTTTTCATTAGGGTTATTGGAGAGATCTGGTTATCATGTTAGTCTTAGGGATGGTACTATCTGGTAATAGAAGGGATAATAATATCTATATACTAGATAATGCTGGTGTAGGAGAGTCGCATGTGGCAACTGCCTCAAGTGATAGTAGTTCTAAGGCCATATTGTGGCACCTGAGGCTTGGTCATATCAGTCACCAAGGACTGGTGGAGTTGCGGAAGCAACAGGTGGTGACTGAGTTGAAGAATTGTGATTTTGGTTTTTGTTAAACTTGTATTCTTGGGAAACACAAAAGGGTTAAATTCACAAGGGCTAGGCATATCATAAGTAGGGTATTAGACTACATTCACTCTGATTTATGGGGTCCTGCTAAGGTTGATTCTTTGGGTGATGCTAGATACTTTATGACTTTGATAGATAATTTTTCAAGAAGGGTTTGGGTAATCATCTTATGGAATAAGAGTGATGCATTTAGTAAGTTCAAGGAATGGAAAGTCCTTGTGGAAACCCAAACTAAAAGAAAAGTCAAGAAGCTAAGAACTAATAATGGGTTGGAGTTTTGTAACCATGAGTTTAATCAGTATTGTAAAGCTCAAGGTGTTGCAAGACGCAGAACTGTGCATGGTAATCCATAGCAGAATGATTTGGCTGAAAAGATGAACAGGACCTTACTTGAAAAGGTAAGGTGTATGTTGGCTAGTTCTGGTTTACCCAAGCAGTTCTGGGCTGAAGCTGTGACCACTATAGCTTATCTAGTCAATAGGTCTTCATCAGCGGCATTAGACATGAAGACTCCTATGGAGGCATGGTCAGGTAGAAATCATGACTATGGTAATCTTAGAGTATTTAGGTCATTGGCTTATGCTTATGTTAGCCAATGAAAACTAGAACCCAGGGCCTGCAAATGTGTATATCTAGGATACCCTGATGGAGTGAAAGGGTATAGATTATGGAGGCTAGATGGTGGCAGACCTAGGGTGATAGTGAGCCTAGATGTGATTTTCCAAGAAGACGTTTTGTATAAAGACATTGAAGGAAAAAGGAACTTAGAAGTTGGAGAGCAGAGTGGGGTTCAGATTGAGGTGGAGTAGCAGGGTGTGAGTGATAAAGGTGTTGATCATGGCACTTTTGATAGCCAAAGGGATGGTTTGGATGATTATCAATTGGCTAGGGACAGGCAGAGAAGACAAGTGGTACCTCCACTCAGGTATAGAAAGGGGATTGATTTGTCTGCATTAGCCTTTGTTGATACTGAAGAAGAAAGTATCTATGAACCGTTGTCATACTCTAAGGCAATTTATGTGAAAGAAAACTCAAAATGGTGTAAGGCCATGGAGGAAGAGATGGAATCTATTTATAAGAATGGCACATAGGAGCTGGTTGATAAACCTAAGAGTCACAAGCCTGTGTCATGTAAGTGGTTGTTCAAACTGAAAGATAGGATTTCTGAAGGTGAACCTCCTAGGTACATGGCTAGATTAGTAGCTAAGGGGTTTACACAGAAGCTAGGGGTGGATTATAATAAAATATTCTCACATGTGGTGAAACATTCATCTATCAGGGTTATGTTGTCATTGACTGCTTCTATGGATCTAGAGTTGCATCAGTTGGATGTGAAAACTGCATTTTTACACGGGGAGTTAGATGAAAAATCTATATGAAGCAGCCGGAGGGGTTTGAGGTTAAGGGGCAGGAAGATAAGGTGTGTCTCCTTAAGAAGTCTGTAGGACCGGTAAAAGGGTTGGTCAATACAATCAGTCTCACAATGAGGAGAGTGTTAGAACACTTAATAGATCAAATAGAGAACCGGATTTAAGTGAGTGATATTAAGAACACAAGTAAAGCAGTTGAGACAGAACTAAGAACAAGAACAAACAAGTATGGTTTTCAAGGATGTTGTATGTTGCTCTCAAGTTCTTTTACAAGTGTTACAAAGCATAAAAAGAAAGACAAGGATCTGAGATACTTTATACTACATCCTACAGCCTGCCATACTTTGAAGGCCAGGCTGGAAACACTAATCTAGACAAAAAGATTAATGTAAAGTCAAAAGGCAGATTTCCTTTTGACTAGTGACTATGACATGCCATAGCTTACATCCTAATCAATTACAAAAAGGATAAAAGGTACAAAGTAGAAACTTACAGACTAAAGACCATAATCTACATTTTACTAAAGCATGGACCTTTTCACCAACTCATGCAAGTTGGTGAGTCTTCAGAGTTGCATCGGAAAGTATGTCAACTTTATGAAAAAGTAGATAAGAGAAAGCATGTCCTCCCTGTCTTTGAAAAAAATCAGTCTTCACTTCATTGGCTTCAGAAGACTTTGTTTTTGAAGCTTCGAAAGATTTGGTCTTTGGCTTCAGAAGATTTGGTCTTTGGCTTCGGAAGATTTTACACTTAGAATAATTTTTGTTGGGGAGTGTAAAACTTCCGAAGTAACTTCTACCTTGTACATCAGTGCATGCATGCAGGAAGATCCTTGGTTGTTTTGGTTTCTTTGGTTGCATCAGCCTCATGATATAACCTTACAAACTCCCCCTAGGCTGATGCTACCAAAACAGAGAAGTTATTCAGATGTTGACAGTCCTTATTAGAATCAAGAGCATTCCTTTCTTCATCATCTGGTCAGGATCCCTCAGACTCTCATAATACCTTCTCATGTCATAGATATCATGCAGAGGAAGATCAAAAATGTCTTGCCAGAAATAGACATCTTGACCTCCTTGATCTCTGATGACATACCATCTGTCTGGATTAGCAGCAAAGGTCCAGGACTAGATGGGTCTTCCAGTTGCAAGAGGCTCTACTTGAATTGGAGTTGATTAAGCAGCCTCTTCATGCACTACCTCAGGATGCTCTGACTCATTCTGAGGTTTGGAGGTGGATGCCTTTGACTTCTTCTTGGGAATACTCTTCATGGCCATCCTTTTCCTCCTCTTTGATGTCTTTAACTGAGAGGACTGGCCTTCAGCACCAGGTTGTTCTACTGTGTCTCTCTCAGTTGGGTTCTTCTCTCTCATAGGTTCAGAAGGAAAGGGAAGAGGACCCTACTCTGAATCAGAAGATGAAGTTGGCTGAGATGCAGCTCTAGGTCCAGGTTGTGTTGTCTCAGGGGGTTCAACCTTAACCTCAACTTTAGGTTGAGCTGGACTTGGTGGAGAATGCAAGTCAACAAGCTCTCCCTTTTTAATCTTCTGCTTGATCACCCTGATGTGCTCATCCATAGTGGATAGAGACATTGGACCAAGCCGCCTTCTGGAGAATCCATACAGCTTCAAGAAGCTTATCATCCTTTGTCTGTCATCAGACTTCTTTTGGCTCTTTTGGATGATGGCTCTTGACTTTGCAGCTTCTTCCCTTAGTTTTCTCTTAGCAACCTTTTGTTCTTTGATGACTTGTTGCTCCAACTGCTTGAGATATCCAAATTCAACATACTCATATGATAAGGGAAGAAGAGCTGATGCCTGATAGAGTCTTGTGGCACTAGGTAGTTGATCATGTTTAGTCTTTCAATTTCCTTGTCTACCTGAGGTTGTGCAGTTGCCACAGCCTCTGCCTTAGAACTTTCTTGAACTGGGGAGAGGGTAGGAGCATGTTTGTAGAGCCTTTTCTGTCTCCTTTCTTCCTTGATTTTGAGGAGCAATGTTGCATCCTCTGCCTCCTTCCTCTCCTTTAATAGCTCTGTGTCTGCCAGTTCATTTAGTTGCTCTAAGGGAAGAGATATGAGTTCATCAATGTTGTAGTTCCTGATCCCTAGATAGTTTAGCCTGGCTGCCCTCAACTCATCATCCTAAGTATTTGGCCTGGGGGCAGCCCTAATGGCAGCTTTCATGAAGCCTGAAGATCCACTTGAACTCTCTCCCCTTAGCTTCCTTTTCCTCTCTCTCCTTCTCCTCCTCCTCAATCTTCTCAGGAGTTATTTTCTTTTTCCCTTTGTCACTCACAGGCCTTGGTGACTCAGGGTGGAGAGATCTTTGGCCTTCATTGCTTGGTTCAGCAGTCAAGCTCTGGCTAGAGAGAGGCTGTGAAGCACCTTCACCAGCTGGTGCTTCACTGAGGGTACTACATGTAGAAGAAGCTCCTGTCTCAAGGTTCACAGGTTCAACTTCTAGGCCTTCAGTCAAGGCTTTCCCTTCGAAACTAATCTTAGGATCCACCTCAACTTCTAGTTGACCAAAAGTCTCACCTGCTAGCCTCTGTCTATATAATCATGACCTCAGCTTGAATTCTTCTAGCACCCTTTCTTGAATCCTATATGCTAATCTTGCAGCTTATCTGTTTTGACTTGGGTTGACAAGTAGAAGATCAATCAGATAGATGTTCTCATAGAAGCTCAAGTTTGAAAAGTTGAAGATTTCTTATTGACCCTGAGATCTAGAGATGACCAGAGCTCTTCTATTAGTGTCATACCTCCATCTCATGATTGGATTCTCAGAGTGAGGGGATGGGGTAGGCATAGCTCTGGGAATACCCTCCTCAAACAGACTTTGTATGAGAAAGCCTACATCCATGTAGACTTGAGGAGGTTGCTGAGTATGGACCATTGAAAGTGAGGGTGGTGAATCCTCAAAGTCCATACTCTGAGAAGAACTCCCAAGTTCTGTGATTGCTTGGACTTTCTCCTCTTTTTTGGTAGCATCACCTTCTTGCATAGGTAAGCTTGGGGTTAGGTCTGTCACATCCACAGGTTCTTATGGACCTGGTTGAGTACTTCTGAGTGGTCTCTCAGCTAACTAGCCCTTGAGATCGGTGATCTCAAGTTGCTGGTCATTGACCCTCCTTTGTAAGACAGTCACCTGAGATTCCAGGTGACTTATCTTTAAGACTAAATAGGTGAATGTTTTTGTCAGTTGTCCCACCTTTAGTTTCAAACTCCCCTCATCTTCATCAAAAGAATCATGGGAGGATGAGAGAATATGACCAAGGTCTACTTCCTCATCACTAGCACTTGGTTCTTGGCTGCTAGATTTATCCTGCATCATGACAACTTCAAGTGAAGTGTCAAGAGGCTGGGTTGGCATGGTTGAGGTCTGAATGATGTAATCACTTGCTGAAGTAAGAGCCTCTTCCATATGAACCTCCTGAATAGGTTCAGGGAGATCCACCTCAGTAGTGGTGGATGATGTGAGCTAGATATGGGAGAAACAGGAGTACTCATCTCTCCTTGAGTAGAGGTGGAGAAGATAGACTCATGATCCTCACTAAATCCTATATCTTCATCATCATAGAATTCAAGGTTAGGGATTGGTAGGTTTAGATCAAGAGGCTAGGGATGGTAACTATCCCCTGAAGGTTGTTCATTAGAGTTTTAAGACTCTGAGTGAAGGCTTAAGGCTATTGGGGTTGTGAGCTCATCAGGCTGAGCATGAGGAACCTCAACACTGATCATTTGTAAGATGGGAGTGGTTTGCTACTCAGGAGAAGTGGAGCTCTAGTGTCCACTTCCTCCTGTATGGATGATGAGATGGGGGCTTGCACAAGCTGAATAGTATGTGCAGGGGTTTGTTTGGATTTAATCTGGTAGGTTATGGTTATTTGTGGCTTTATTGGTGGTTGAGAAGTAAAAGGTATGGGTTCAACACTAGCTGGTGCTGCTAGGTTGTCACCTTGAGCAATGAGCTCTAACATTTTTAGGACAAGGGCTATTTCTACCCCTGAGAAGCCAACAGTTGGCTTTCGCATAGTTTTGAAGATATCGGGCTTCATCTGTCCTAATTTTAGAACATTCCCTGTTCCCCTCAACTGTGAACCCAGTTCATAGTTAAGAATGTGTTGAACATATCTAGGGAACATGTAATATTCTAAGGAGTCTAAGTTTGCAAGTAAATTGGTATAAACAAATTGTGAATACCTGAACTTGACCCCTTGAACCATCGCATGGACTATAAAAGAAAGGTCTTCAGGAATCTGGTCCCAACCTCCATGCTTGTTGGATAAGTTATGGATAACCTCATGGAGGAGGTACTTCCATTAAGAGGAGACCTTCTCTTTTCTGAAGGTCATGACTGAGAAGTCACCTTCATAGCCCATCTGCTCAAAGGAGTGGTTAATAGCAGATTTGGGAAACGACAAATCACCTTCTACATCATCCGCTGAAGGTGGGTGTTTATGGAGGTTGGAGAGATGAAGATTGTCCTCCCCTGCACTGTGGTAGACAGCACCTTCTCCCCATCCATGGTGACCTCTTGGCAGGTCCTCTAGAATTCCAAAAGCTGATCCTCATAGAGAGGAGGATCTATGGTGAGGGAGGTGAAGTAGTTTGACAAAGAAAGGTAACGACAAACCTCTGAGAAACCAGGATCTTTCTCAGAGTCTAAAAGAGCAACTTGATTATGTTGCCTGTGAAGATGCATGGAGAAATTGGGTTGGTTTTTGCGGTCAGGGTTGGCCATTTGAGGAAGCTTTTTTATGAAGGAGGATAAGAACAAAGGCGGGTTGTGGGTGAAATTAGGTTAGAGAAAATGCAGATAAAGAAGATAGTGAAAAGAGGGGGAACCGTTAAGAGAATATATATAAAATGGATTTGAGACAAAGTTAATGCAAAAGAATAAACTTTGAAATCCGAAAGTCGGTCCCACCTCTGAAAAAGTGCCCAAAAAGGTAGTTTTCTTGGAAGTTGAAAATCTTCCGAAGGTAATTTTGTCTTCGGAAGTTTTGAGAAAAAGCTTCCGAAGCCAATGGCTTCGGAAGATATTCCAAAGGTTTGTGAAAATTTTGCTTCGGAAGAAAAATACTTACAGAATTTTTACTTCTGAGACATGTTTGGTTTCGAAAGAGATTAAGACTTGGGAGATTTATCTTCCGAAGAGAATAAATCTTCTGTGACTTAATTGCTTTCGAAAGAAAATTATCCTTCAAATACATGTAAGTACTTAGAAGCATATTTAAGCTTCGGAAGATATTTCAGAATTTCTTTCGAAGGTAAATTTCTTATAAGTAGTTAGTTGATTTGAAGACTCAAATTTCTTCCGAAGACAATTTGAAGTCTTCTGAAAGAAAATATGTTTGAAAAATTTTCAAAAATATAAGGAATATCTTTTAAAAGATTTTCTTTTAAAATAACTGGGCTTATGAAGGTGATAAAATAGACAACTTAGGACACACAGGTTTGAGAAATAAAGTTGATTTAAGTTTTAAGAAAAACTATTCAAAGTTAGTCATCCCAATAGCTGATACAAGATACTTGAATCCCTGTTCATCAAAAGCCTTAATGAACAGATCAGCATATTGTTCATTTGTGTTAACTTTGACCAGTTTGATTAATCCTTTCTCAAAATTATCTCTAATCAAATGATACCTGATGTTGATGTGTTTGGTCCTTGAGTGCTGCACAGGATTCTTTGTAATAGAGATAACACTGTTGTTGTTGCAGGACCAGGTAAGGGTGCCTAACACAACCAGTTTCACAATGAGAGGAGACTTGGAACACTTAACAATTCAAATAGGAAACCGGGTTTGATTATGAGGATACTAAGAACACAAGTAAGTAATGAGACAGAACAAGAAACAATAACATAGAAATATGGTTTTCAAGGAGTGTTGTATATTGCTCTCAAGTTCTATTACAAGTGTTACAAAGCATATCTAAATTGCAAGAACCTGAGACTCTTTATACTACATCCTACAATCGTCAATACTTAGAAGGACAGTTGGAATTAACTAATCTAGACAACAAGATCAATCTAAAGTCAAAAGACAGATTGCCTTTTGACTAGTGACTATAACATCCCATAGCTCACTTCCTTTTCTATTATAAAAAGGTTTACAGGTACAAAAATAGGAAGTTACAGACTAAGACCTTAATCTACAGTTTACAAAAGCATGGACTTTTCACCAACTCATACAAGTTGATGAGTCTTCAGAGTTGTAGCAAAAAGTGTATCAGCTTTATGTAAAGTAGATCAGAGAAAGCATGTCTTTCTCTGTCTTCGAAAGAAATCAGTCTTCACAGCAAAATAGCTTCAGAAAACTTTGTCTCTAAAGCTTCGGAAGACTTCATCTTTGGCTTCGGAAGATTTGGACTTTGGCTTCGAAAGATTTTACACTTAGAGTATTTTCTGATGTAGTGTGTAAAACTTCCGAAGCACTTCTACCTTTGTACGTCCAGTGCATGCATACAGGAAGACCTTTGGTTGTTTTGACTTCTTTGGTTGCATCAGCCTTATAATCTTCTGATATTACCTTACAAACTCACCCTAGGCTGATGCTACCAAAACAGAGAAGTACTTCAAATGTTGATAGTCCTCATTAGGATCAAGACCAAGCCTCTCTTCATCATCTGGTCAGGATCCTTTAGACTTTCATAGTATCTTCTCATGTCATAGAGATCATGTAGAGGAAGATCAAACATGTCTTACCAGAAGTAGACATCTTGACCTCCTTGATCTCTGATGACATACCATCTTTCCGGATTGGCAGCAATACTCCAGGACAAGATGGGTCTTCCAATGGCAAGAGGCTCTACTTGAATAGGAGTTGGTTGAGCAGCCACTTCATGCACTTCCTCAGGATGCTCTGACTCATCCTGAGGTGTGGAGGTGGATGCCTTGGTTTTCTTCTTCTTTGAAACATTTTTCCTGGCCATCCTTTTCCTCCTCTTTGAAGTTTTTAACTGAGATGACTGGTCTTCAGCACCAGATTGTTCTGTTGTATCCCTCTCAGTTGGGATCTCTTCTCTCACAGGTTCAGATGGAGAGAGAGGAGAACCCTGCTGTGGATCAGAAGATGAAGTTGGTTTAGATGCAGCTTTAGGATCAGGTTGTGTTATCTTAGGTGGTTCAACCTTCACCTCAACTTCAGGTTGAGTTAGACTTGGTGGAGAATGCAAATCTACAAGCTCTCCGCTTTTGATCTTCTGCTTGATCACTCTTATATGCTCATCCATGGTGGATAGAGACATAGGACCAAGCCTCCTTCTGGAGAATCCGTACAGCTTCAAGAAGCTCATCATCCTTTGTCTATCTTCAGACTTCTTTTGGCTTTTGTGGATGATGGCCCTTGACCTTGCAGCTTCTTCCATTAACTTTCTCTTAGTAGCTTTTCTTTCTTTTATGGCTTGTTCTTCCAGCTGCTTAAGATATTCAAACTCTATGTACACAAAGGATAAGGGAACAAGTGCAGCTGCCTGATAGAGTCCTGTGGCACTCAGGTAGTTGATCATATTCATTCTTTCAGCTTCCCTATCTACCTGAGGTTGTGCATCTGCCACAGTCTCTGTCTTAGGACTTTCTTGAACTGGGGAGAGGACAGGAGCATGTTTGTAGAGCCTTTTTAGTCTCCTTTCTTCCTTAATCTTGAGGAGCAATGCTGCATCCTCTGCCTCCCTCCTCTCCTTTGACAGCTCAGTGTCAGCTAGCTCATTCAACTCTTCTAAGGGGAGAGATATAAGCTCATCAACATTATAGTTTCTGGTCCCCAAGTAGTTTAGCCTGGCTGCTCTCAACTCATCATCTTGAGTGTTTAGCCTGGGGGCAGCTCGGACAGCAGCTTGTATGAAGCTTGAGGATCCTCCTGAACTCTCTCCCCTTAGCTTCCTCTTCCTCTCTCTCTTTTCCTCCTCTAACTCCTCAGAGGTCATTTTCCTCTTCCCTTTATCACGCACAGGCCTTGGTGACTCAGGGTGGAAAGAGCTTTGGCCTTCATTGCTTGGTTCAGCAGTCAAGTTCTGGCCAGAAAGAGGTTGTGGAGCATCATCACCAGCTGGTGCTTCATTGAGGGTACTAGGTGCAGAAGGAGATCATGTCTCAAGGTTCACAGGCTCAACCTCTGGGCCTTCAGTCAAGGTTTTTCTTTTGAAGCTAATCTTGGGGTCCACATCAACATCCAGTTGACCAAAGATCTCACCTGCTATCCTCTGTCTATATAATCTTGATCTCATCTTGAACTCTTCTAGTACCCTTTCTTGTATCCAGTCTGCTAGTCTTCCAGCTTGTCTGTTTTGGCTTGGGTTGACAAGTGGAATATCAACCAGATTTATGCACTCATAGAAACTCAGGTTTGAAAAGTTGAAAGGTTCTTGTTAACCCTGAGTTCTAGAGATGATGAGAGTTCTTCTTTCTGTGTCATACCACCATCCCATGATTGGGTTCTCAGAGTGAGAAGATGGGGTAGACATGGCTCTGGGTATACCCTCCTCAAATAGACTTTGAATGAGAGAGTCTACATCCATGTAGACTTGAGGAGGTTGCTGAGTATGGACAGCAAGAGAGGGTGGTGAATCCTCTATGTCCGTACTCTAAGAAGAACTCCCAGGTTTTGTGACTGTTTGGACTTTCTCCCCCTTTTTGGTAGCATCACCTTCTTGCATAAGTGAGTTGGGGGTTGAGTCTGTCACATTCACAGGTTCTTGTGGACCTGTTTGAGTTCGTCTTGGTGGTCTCTCAGCTAGCTGGCCCTTGAGATCGGTGATCTCAAGTTGCTGGTCATTGACCCTTCTTTCTACGACAGTCACCTGAGATTCCAGGTGACTTATCTTTGAGACTAAATAGGTGCATGTTTGAGTCAGTTTTTGAACCTTTAGTTTCAGACTCCCCTCATCTTCATCAGAAGAATCACGGGGGGATGAGAGAATTGGACCAAGATCCTCCTTCTCATCACCAGCATATTGTTCTTGACTGCTGGATTTCCCCTACCCTATGACAGCTTCAAGAGAAGTGTCAAAAGGCCGGGTTGCCATGGTTGAGGTCTTAAAGATGTAATCACTTGCTAAAGTGAGAGCCTCTTCCATATGGATCTCCTGAACAGATTCAGGGAGATCCACCTCAGTGATAGGTGAATGATGTGGGATAGACCTGGGTGAGATAGGAGTACTCATCTCTCCTTGAGTAGGTGTGGAAAAGAGAGACTCATGCTACTCACTGAATGCCATGTCTTCATCATCATAGAAGTCAAGGTTGGGAATTAGTTGGTTTAGATCCAGCGGCTGGGGATGGTAACTATCCCCAAAAGGTTGTTCACTAGAATGTTGAGACTCTGAGTGAAGGCTTAAGGTTGTTTGAGGTATGAGCTCATCAGGCTGAGCATGAGAAAACTCAGCACTGATCATATGAGAAATGGGAGTGGTTTGCTCCTCAGGGGAAGTGGGAGCTAGAGTGTTCACTTCCTCCTGTAAGGTTGGTGATATGGGGGCCTGCACAAGCTGAATAGCATGTACAGGGGTTCATTTGGTTTTTCTCTGGTAGGTGATGGTTATTGTGGGTTGTATGTGTGGTTGAGAGATAGAAGGTGTGGGTTCAATACTAGCTGGTGCTGCTAGGTTTCCACCTTGAGCAATGAGCTCAAACATTTTTGGGGCAAGGGCTGTTTCTACCCCAGAGAAGCCAACAATTGGCTTCCTTATTATTTTGAAGATGTCGGGCTTCATTTGTCCCAATTTAAGAATGTTGCATGTTCCCCTCAGCTGTGAGCCCAGTTCACAGTTGAGAATGTGCTTGACATATCTAGGAAACATATAATACTCTAGGGAGTCTAAGTTAGCAAGTAAATTGGTATATACAAATTGTGAATACCTGAACTTGACCCCCTGAACCATTCCATGGACTATGAAGGAGAGGTCTTCTGGAATCTGATCCTATCCTCCATGCTTGTTTGACAAGCTGTGTATGACAACATGAAGGAGTTACTTCCATTAGGATGAGACCTTCCCCTTCCTGAAGGTTTTGACTGAGAAGTCACCCTCATAGCCCATCTACGCAAAGGAGTGGTTGACTACAGCTTTGGGGAAGGACAAGTCACCTTCTACATTATCCAGCTGAAGATGTGTGTTTATGGTGGCCGGAGTGATGAAGATTGTCCTCCCCTGCACTGTGACAGACAGTGCCTTCTCCCCGTCCATGGTGACCTCTTCGTAGGTCTGCCAGAACTCCAACAAATGATCCTCATAGAGAGGAGGATCAATGGTGAGGGAGGTGAAGTAGTTGGTCAAAGAAAGGTAACGACAAACCTTTGAGAAACATGGATCTTTCTCAGAGTCTAACAAAGCAACTTGATTATGTTGACTGTGAAGATGCATGGAAAAATCGTGTTGATTTCTACGGTCAAGGTTGGCCATTTGAAGTAGCTTTTTGGTGAAGAAAGATAAGAATGAATGCGGCTTGTGGGTGAAATTAGGTTAGAGAACAATATAGATGAAGAGGAGAGTGAGAAGAGGGGGAACCATTGAGAATATATATGAAATGGATTTGAAACAAAGTTAATTCAAACAGATAAACTTTGAAATCCGAAAGTAGGTCCCACATCTGAAAAAGTGCCCAAAAAGGTAGTTATTTTGAAAGTTGAAAATCTTCTGAAGGTAATTTAGCTTTGGAAGTTTTTTAAGAAAAAGCTTCCGAAGTCAATTCGGCTTCGGAAGATATTCTTAAGAGTTGTGAAAATTTGGCTTCGGAAGAAAAATACTTAGAATTTTTTTTTCTTCCGACACATATTTGGTTTCGGAAGATATTAAGAATTAGGAGTGTTATTCTAAAGAGAATAAATCTTCCGAGACTTAATTGCTTTTGGAAGATATTTGTCCTTCAAATACATGTAAGTACTTAGAAGTATATTTAAGCTTCGGAAGATATTCTCAGAAATTTTTTCCGAAGTTAAATTTCTTATAAGTAGTTAGTTGATTTGAAGACATAAATTTCTTCCGAAGTCAACTTGAAATTTTCCGAAGGAAAATATGTTTAAAAAATTTTCAAAAATCTAAGGAATATCATAAAAAAATTTCTTCCAAAATAAACTGGGATTATAAAGATGACAAAATAGACAACTTAGGACACACAGGTTTTAGAAATAAAATTGATTTAAGTTTTAAGAAAATCTACTCAAAGTTAATCAGCTGATACAAGATATTTGAATCTCTGTTTATCAAAAGCTTTAGTGAACAGATCAGTATATTGTTCACTTGTGTTAACTTTGACTAATTTGATTAACCCCTTCTCAAAATTATCTCTAATCAAAAGATACCTGATGTTGATGTGTTTGGTCCTTGAGTGCTGCACATGATTATCTGTAATGGAGATAGCACTGTTGTTGTCTATGTGGATGGGAGTCTCATTGAAGTTGAATCCATAGTCCAGCATCTAATTCTGAATCCAAAGCACTTGAGCACAGCAACTTGCAGCAGCAATGTATTCAGCCTTAGCAGTTGATGCAGAGACACAGGATTGTTTTTTGCATTGCCATGAGACAATCCTTCCACCAAGGAATTGACATCCCATAGATGGAGACTTTGCAGTCATGTTGCAACCACCATAGTCACTATCTGTATAAGCATACAGATTGAAGTCAGAACTCTTTGGATACTAAAGGCCAAGCTTCGAAGCACCTTTGAGATATCTAAGAATCCTCTTGACTGCAACCAAGTGTCACATCTTGGGGTTGGCTTGATATCTTGCACAGATGCATGTGGCAAACATGATATCAGGCCTGCTCGCTGTTAGGCACATAAGAGACCCAATCATAGCCCTGTAAATATGTTCATCCACACACTCCCCCTTAAGATCAGGTCCTAGGAAGTGGTTTCTGGCTATGGGTGTCTTAGCAACCTTACATTCAATCATGTTGAATCTTGTAAGTATGTCTTGTACATAATTTGACTGACTTATGAAGATACCATTGTCAACTTGCTTCAGTTGAATTCCCAAAAAGAAATTTAGTTCCCCCATGGCACTCATTTTAAATCTATTCTTCATCAGCGTCTCAAAGTCTTTGCAGAGCTTTAGATTAGTTGACCCGAAGATAATGTCATCCACATATACTTGAACCAGCATTAAGTCATTCCCTGTTCCTTTGATGAAGAGAGTTCCATCTATAGTATCCCTCTTGTAACCATGTTGACAGAGATACTGAGATAGTGTTTCATACCACTTCCTTGGAGCTTGGTGCAGCCCATAAAGAGCTTTATCAAGCTTATAGACATAATCAAGATGATCTGGTTTTGCAAAGCCAGGTGGTTGATTAACATACACCTCTTCATCAATCACCCCATACAGAAAAGCACACTTGACGTCAAGTTGGTAGACCTTGAAATCCTTGGATGCAGCAAAAACCAGGAATATTCTTACAACTTCAAGTCTTGCCACAGGAGCAAAAACATATGTGTAATCAATTCCCTCTTCTTGTGTGTACCATTGAACAACTAGTCTTGCCTTGTTCTTGATGACAAGTCCTTTATCATCCTTCTTGTTCCTAAAAACCCACTTGGTTCCTATGATATCTTCCCATAAGAAAGAGGACATAGGTTCCAGACCTTTTGTCTTTTGAATTGAAGCAGCTCCTCTTGCATTGCTTCAACCCAACTTCCATCTTTCAAAGCCTCATCAACTTTCTTTGGCTCTACTTGGGACAAGAAGCAATAATATAGACAAACATTTTTGTCATGGGTTTGTCTCTTGTTCTCACTCATGTATCAACATTTCCAATGATGTTTGTGGTGGGATGTGACTTGTGGATCCTGAGTTAAGGGATCATAGCAAGCTGATTTGAAAGATCAAGATTAGAGAAATCCAGATCAGGCAATGGAGTGTCACCCACCACATAAGCACACTTATCAAGTGAGACTTGATCCAATGAGTGTGTGACATCATTTATGTTGTCTTCCATGAAGTGGTTATCAGCATCAAGAAATTCTTGATCACTATCACCACCTCCATTTCCTTCTACATTTGAAGCTCCTTCACCTGAGTTTTGAACCTCTGAGCTAGAATTTGAAGGCATCTCAGATGTATCAGCTGAATTTGTCATGTTTGTGCTGATAGGATCTTCATTTGCAGGGTTAGTCACCAATGGAGCTGAGGTAATAATCTTACTTGGTCTTCTCAGCTCAAATCTTGGGTTGGGATCGCCTGTTGATATGTTATCTGTAGATCCTGAAACATTCTCACAAGACTTGTTAAAACAGTTGGTAACTAAGTCAGGATCAAATAGCCAATCCGAACCAAAACCTTTCACACTAGGAGTGTGCTCATTGAAGGTCACATTGGCTGACTCCTCAACTACTCTAGTTCTGAGATTGTATACTCTTTAAGCCTTAGCTTGGGAAGAATATCCAATAAAGTGTCCATCATTTGACTTCTCATCAAATTTGGCTACTTGATCTTTGGTATTCAAGATGGTGCAAGGGCATCTAAATGACCTGAGGAAACCAATAAATGGTCTCCTTTTGTGCCACAGCTCATAAGGAGTCTTACCATGAGTCTTAACCACTAAAACTCTATTCTGTACATAGCAGGCTGTGTTGACAGCCTCTGCCTAGAAGGTGATGGGTAGTTTAGAGTTAGACAGCATGGTTCTTGCAGCCTCAATAAGTGTCTTGTTTCTCTTCTCAGTAACACCATTTTGCTGAGGAGTCCTGGGAGCACAATATTGTCTTGTAATACCCTTTTCATCATAAAATGTATCAAGGATTTGATTCTTAAATTCTGTTCCTTGATCACATCTTATGGTCTTGACCTTGTGATCACATTGATTCTCAATTTTCAGAATGAAGTTCTTCAAGATCTCAGGAGTCTCATCCTTAGTTCTAAGGAAAAAGACCCAAGTGAACCTTGTGAAATCATCTATGATCACTAAACAATATGAGGTCCTTCCTAAACTTATTACACTGGTGGGGCCAAAGAGATCCATATGTAATAGGTGTAGGAGATTAGTGATAGAGTTCATTTCCTTTGGCTTGTGAGACACTTTGTGTTGCTTCCCCTTCAGGCATGCAACACAATGATCATCACTTGTAAACTCTTTCTTTGGCATTCCAGTTACCAAATCATTCTTAATTAATTTATTCTTGTTCTTAAAGTTTACATGGCACATTCTTCTATGCCATAGGAAAGACTCATCACTATTTACTTTAGATAGAAAGCAAGAAACCTCTCCTCAGGGAGATGTCTTCTGCAAGTCCATCTTATACATGTTCCTTTTCCTAGGGGCTCTGAGCCGGATATGCTCTTGAGGAATGACCACTTCGGGCTTGAGAACAATGCACTCATGCTCAGTAAAGAGCATGTTGTGTCTCTGATCACAAAATTAGGATACACTCAGTGGATTGTATCCAAGTTCCTTAACAAAATTTACATTCTTAATGGTGAGCTTACCATTTGTGATCATACCCCTTCCAGTGATGTAACCACTAGCATCTCCTCTAAAAGCAACTGGTCCTCCATCAATTTTCTCAAAATTGTGAAGCAAAGTACCATTGCTAGTCATGTGTCTGGAACAGCCATTATCAATGATCCACATATTTCCCTTGGTCTTTAGCTGTTTCTGCATAAAAAGAAGTGGTTAGTTACATTTGGAAACCCAAGCCTTATTGGTCTTGGGCTTTTCAAAGTGATCTGAAGACAATGTAATAGTAACAGATCCTATATTCAAGCTTTGAGGATCATTTGTTGCTGCTGATGAAGAACTCTCACTCACCAGGTCTTTCTTCATCTTCCACACCATCTTTGGAAGATTGGACTTGACCTTCAACACCTCGGAAGTTTCAATAACTTCTGAAGGTTTGGATACTGGACCTTCGGAAGATCTTGCTTTCACTGCAGCGTGCCTTAGTACTTCGGAAGCATTCCTTTCTTCCTAGACCAAAATTTATTCTGAAGGAAAGTTCTCACTTGTCTTCTTCTTCACTTTGGAGCTTCTGAAGGAAACAGATTTTCCTTCCGAAGCTTTCTTTTCCTTCCGAAGCTTGCTTTTCCTCCTTCTTCCTAGAAGCTTTCTCTTTGACCATGTGGATAGTGCTTTTGGGATTGTAGATGCGATCCTTAGCCAGATGAGAAGTACTACCACACATGATGTAGTCCATTTGCTTCTTTCTGGGAGTCTTCTTTTGAGAGCAAGACTGAGTTTGATCACTTTCCTTCTCCATCTTCGTCTTCACAGATGATGCAGCAAGCTTCTTAGGGAGAGGCTTGCTCTTGGGGCTGGATGGTTCTGGCTGTGTAGCAGTGGTACATAGCTGGTCAGTGTTCTTCTTCTTGCTGGAATGGTTTGGAACTAAACTAGAACTCCTGGTACTAGAGTTCATAGTTGAGTCTTCAACATTTACCACTTCAAACCCTGCAGAGATGAATACTTGTTTCTGCTTGGAGTCAAAAGTGGCCTTGATCTCTTGAGCCTACTTTGATCTTCTCTTAGCTCTTCTGATCAAGTTCTTCCTCTTTGACTTGGTCATTCCAGACTCTTTCCTCTCCTCAGGAGAATAGTGACCCTTCTTAGGATGATCTTCTTCACTCTTTTCAGAGTCATCCTTCACTATCTCCTCTTAATCCTCTTCAACAATGGGGTCTATGAGGGGAAGCTCATCTTCACAAGTTCCACACCTTGGAGATCTTACAGACAATAGAGTGTGTAGAGGAGCTATCTCAGTAGATCCCAGTCCCTGCTTATTCTGATAACAAACTTTTGCATCTAGGGATGAGGATATTATGTTCTTGAAGGTCTCTTCTTCAAGAATACATTTTTCTGCCCTGGCTTTGCTGATCAAAAGCGTAGCCTGACATTCAGTTAACTTTGTGATGAGATATTTGATTTGAGTCCTGTAGTTAGTGTGCTCATGCTTAAGAGTTGAAATGGTTTTCTCTAGATCTTCTATCTTAAGTTTATAATCATTTTCAGCTCTTTTAAAATAAACTTTTAAGATATTTAAGGACTCAAGATCAGATCTCATCTCTAAGTTATAGGACCTGTATCTATTAACTTTAGCAATACATTCAGGTGTGCAGAGATGTTCCAATACCTTGGCTTTATCATGATCTGCCATCAATGCTTGGTTTGGAGATGCATCTTCCACCTGAAAGCTCCAATCAAAGCCTCCTTCTTCAACAGCAACTGCGGCTTGCTGTCTTGGCTTCTCATTCTGGTGAGTTCCTTCAGTGTAGTTGGCCTGGTTTGTTCTTGCCCACCATTTGACCTTGGTGCCTTGCACTCTCTGGCAAAGTGTCCCATTTGGTTACAGTTATAACACTTCACTTTGCTTTTATCAAGCCCAAACTTTCCACTGGCTGCATTGCTAGGAAACTTCCTTCAATGTCCTCTTGTAGAACTTGTTGGCCCTGTGAGTGAGAAGAGCCATCTGTTGGACTATTTCCATATACTCCAGATCATCTGGATGGATACAGTCCAGATCTTCAAGGGTGAAGAGGAAGTTGCCTGAACTTTCATCAGAAGACACGTTTTCAGGGTAGCAGATGAGATGGTGTTGTTGTTCTTTGCAATCCCTTTCAACCACATGAAGGGCTGAACTCTGTTGGTTGTTGGAGTTACCAGATGAATTTTGCATGTTCATCTCCATCTGGTACCCACTAAGGATACCATACAACTCTGTGAGAGTAAGGGTCTTGAGGTTCTCAGTCCTCTTGATGACCACACAATAGTGTGTCCATTGTCTGGGAAGAGAGGACATGAACTTCCTTATAATGTCCCTGTTCTCAAGAGTTACTCCAACATCTTCCAGAGTATCCATAATCTCAACATACCTGAAGTATTTTTGAGTCATGGTTTCACCTGTCTTGAAGGTGAAGTTCTCAAACTGCTGCTTCAAGAGGTCTTTCTTGTTTTCTTTTGCATCATCAAACCCCTCATACATCGGCTTCAGTGCATCCCGGAGTTGCTTGGCAGTCTTACACTTCTTTAAGCCTCTGTAGATAGAGTTTGGAAGAGCAGTTTGGAGGGCGGTCATGGCTTTCTGATCAATATCAATCTTCTTCCAGTCTTCATCAAAATAGTCAGCCACTTCCTTTGGTATCATACCACCACCAGTAGCAACTGAAGAGGTGGATGGTACACGAGGTCCATCAACAACAGACCCCTACATCCTGGAGTCTTGAGACTTGATAAAGCCTTCCATTCTTTGACACCAAGTATCAAAGTCTTCAAAAGTGATCAGTGGGGACTTTGTCATTGTACTGGTTTTCATATCAGCCTTTGTGATAGCTTCCATTTGAAATGTTAAGTGAACTGTGAAATTGAGAGGATTAAAGATGGTGAGATCTTACAATCAAGAGCCTGAATCGCTCTGATACCAATTGCAGGACCGGGTAAGGGTGCCTAACACAATTGGTTTCATAATAAGGAGAGACTTGGAACACTTAACAGTTCAAATAGGGAACCGGGTTTGATTATGAGGATACTAAGAACACAAGTAAGTAATGAGACAGAACAAGCAACAAATACACAGAAATATGGTTTTCAAGGAGTGTTGTATATTGCTCTCAAGTTCTATTACAAGTGTTACAAAGCATATCTAAATTACAAGAACCTGAGACTCTTTATACTACATCCTACAACCGTCAATACTTAGAAGGACAGTTGGAATTGACTAATCTAGACAACAAAATTAATCTAAAGTCAAAAGGTAGATTGCCTTTTGACTAGTGACTATGACATGCCATAACTCACATCCTTTTCTATTACAAAAAGGTTTACAGGTATAAAAGTAGGAAGTTACAGACAAAGACCTTAATCTATAGTTTACAAAAGCATGGACTTTTCACCAACTTATACAAGTTGGTGAGTCTTCAGAGATGCAGCGGAAAGTGTGTCAGCTTTATGCAAAGTAGATCAGAGAAAGCATGTCTTTCTCTGTCTTCGGAAGGAATCAGTCTTCACAGCAAAATGACTTCGGAAGACTTTGTCTCTGAAGCTTCGGAAGACTTCGTCTTTGGCTTTGGAAGATTTGGACTTTGGCTTCGGAAGATTTTACACTTAGAGCATTTTCTGATGTAGTGTGTAAAACTTTCAAAGCACTTCTGCTTTTGTACGTCCAGTGCATGCATGCAGGAAGACCTTTGGTTGTTTTGGCTTCTTTGGTTGCATCAGCCTTATAATCTTCTGATATTACCTTACAGTTGTCTATGTGGATGAGAGTCTCTTTGAAGTTGAATGCATAGAAGCATCTGATTCTGAATCCAAAGCACTTGAGCACAGCAGCTTGCAGCAGCATTGTATTCAGCTTCAGCAGTTGATGCAGACACACAGGATTGTTTCTTGCATTTCCATGAGACTATCCTTCCACCAAGGAATTGACACCCCCCAGATGTAGACTTTGCAGTCATGTTACAGCCACTATAGTCGCTATCTATATAGGCATACAGATTGAAGTCAGAATTCTTTGAATACCAAAGGCCAAGTTTGGGAGCACCTTTGAGATATCTAAGAATTCTTTTGATAGCATCCAGGTGTGACATCTTAGGGCTGGCTTAATATCTTGCACAAATGCATATGGCAAACATGATATTAGGCCTGCTGGCTGAGAGATACATAGGAGCCCAATCATAACCCTGTAGAGGTGTTCATCCACACACTCCCCCTCAAGATCAGGTCCAAGGGAGTGGTTTCTGGCTATGGGTGTCTTTGCAACCTTACAATCAGTTAAATTGAATCTTGTAAGTATGTCTTGTACATACTTTGACTGACTTATAAAGATGCCATTGTCAACATGCTTTACTTGAATACCTAGGAAGAAACTGAGTTCCCCCATGGCACTCATTTCAAATCTATTCTTCATTAGCCTCTCAAAGTCTTTGCAGAGCTTTGGATTAGTTGACTAGAAGATAATGTCATCTACATATACTTGAACCAGCATTAAGTCATTCCTTGTTCCTTTCATGAAGAGAGTTCCAACTATAGTACCCCTCTAGTAGCCATGGAGATACTGAGATAGTGTCTCATACCACTTTCATGGAGCTTGGTGCAGCCCATAAAGAGCTTTATCAAGCTTGCAGACATAATCAGGATAATCTGGGTCTACAAAGCCAGGTGATTGCTTGACATATACCTCTTCATCAATTACTCCATATAGAAAAGCACACTTGACATCAAGTTGGTAGACCTTGAAATCCTTGGATGCTGCAAATGCCAGGAATATTCTTACAGCTTCAAGTCTTGCCTCAGGAGCAAAGACATCTATGTAGTCAATTCCCTCGTCTTGGGTGTATCCTTGAACAACTAGTCAGGCCTTATTCTTGATGACAAGTCCTCTATCATCCTTCTTGTTCCTAAAAACCCACTTGGTTCATATTGTAGTCTTCCCTTGAGGAAGAGGACATAGGTTCCAAACATTTTGTCTTTTAAATTGAAGCAGCTCCTCTTGCATTGCTTCAACCTAACTTCCATCTTTCAAAGCCTCATCAACCTTCTTTGGCTCTATCTGGGACAAGAAGCAAGAGTATAGACAAACATTTTTGTCATGGGTTTGTCCTCTTATTCTCACACATGCATCAACATTTCTAATGATGTTTGTGGTGGGGTGTGACTTGTCGATCCTGAGTTGAGGGATCATAGCAAGTTGATTGGAGAGATCTAAATTTGAGTAATTCAGATCTGGCAATGGAGTGTCACCCACCACATCAGCACACTTATCTAGTACGACTTGATCCAATGAGTGTGTGACATCATTTATGTTGTCTTCCATGAAGTGGTTATCAGCATCAAGAAATTCTTGATCACTATCACCACCTCCATTTCCTTCTACATTTGAAGCTCCTTCACCTGAGTTTTGAACCTCTGAGCTAGAAGTTGAAGGCATCTCAGATGTATCAGCTGAATTTGTCATGTTTGTGCTGATAGGATCTTCATTTGCAGGGTTAGTCACCAATGGAGCTGAGGTAATAATCTTACTTGGTCTTCTCAGCTTAAATCTTGGGTTGGGATTGCCTGTTGATATGTATCTGTAGATCCTGAAACATTCTCACAAGACTTGTTAAAATAGTTGGTAACTAAGTCAGGATCAAATAGCCAATCCGGACCAGAACCTTTCACACTAGAAGTGTGCTCATTGAAGGTCACATTGGCTGACTCCTCAACTACTCTAGTTTTGAGATTGTATACTCTATAAGCCTTAGCTTGGGAAGAATATCTAATAAAGTGTCCATCATCTAACTTCTCATCAAATTTGGCTACTTGATCTTTGGTATTCAAGATGGTGCAAGGGCATCCAAATGACCTGAGGAAACCAATAAATGGTCTCCTTTTGTGCCACAACTCATAAGGAGTCTTACCATGAGTCTTAACCACTAAAACTCTATTCTGCACATAGCAGGCTATGTTGACAGCCTCTTCCCAGAAGGTGATGGGTAGTTTAGAGTTAGACAGCATGGTTCTTGCAGCCTCAATAAGTGTCTTGTTTCTCCTCTCAGCAACACCATTTTGCTGAGGAGTCTTGGGAGCACAATATTGTCTTGTAATACCCTTTTCATCACAAAATGTATCAAAGATTTGGTTCTTAAATTCTATTCCTTGATCACATCTTATGGTCTTGACCTTGTGATCATATTGATTCTCAATTTTCAGAATGAAGTAATTCAAGATCGCAGGAGTCTCATCCTTAGTTCTAAGGAAAAAGACCCAAGTGAATCTTGTGAAATCATCTGTGATCACTAAACAATATGAGGTCCTTCCTAAACTTATTACACTGGTGGGGCCAAAGAGATCCATATGTAATAGGTGTAGGGGAGTAGTGATAGAGTTCATTTCCTTTGGCTTGTGAGACACTTTATGTTGCTTCCCTTTCAGGCATGCAACATAGTGGTCATCACTTGTAAACTCTTTCTTTGGCATTCCAGTTACCAAATCATTCTTAATCAATTTATTCATGTTTTTAAAGTTTACATGGCACATTCTTTTATGCCAGAGGAAAGACTCATCGCTATTTGCCTTAGATAAAAAGCAAGAAACTTCTCCTGAGGGAGATGTTTCCTGCAAGTCCATCTTGTACATGTTCCCTTTCTTGGGGGCTCAGAGCCGGATATGCTCTTGAGGAATGACCACCCCGGGCTTGAGACCAATGCACTTATGCTCAGTAAAGAGCATGTTATATCTCTGATCACAAAATTAGGATACACTCAGTAGATTGTACCCAAGCTCATTGACAAAGTTTACCTTCTCAATGCTAAGCTTACCATTTATGAACCTGCCCCTTCCAGTAATTTAACCTCCAGCATCTCCTCTAAAAGCAACTGGCCCTCCATTAATTTTTTCAAAATTTTGAAGCAAAGAGCCATTGTCTGTCATGTTCCTGGAACAACCACTATCAATGATCCAAACATTCCTATTGGTCTTTAGCTGTTCCTGCACAAAAAAAGATGTTTAGTTACATTTGGAAACCCAAGCCTTATTGGTCTTGGGCTTTTCAAAGTGATCTGAAGACAATGTAATAGTAAGTGATCCTATGTTCAAGCTTTGAGGATCATTTGCTATTGTTGATGAAGAATTTTCAGCCACTTGGTCTTCCTTTATCTTCCACACCATCTTCGAAAGAGTAGACTTGACCTTCAACACTTCAGAAGTTTTGATAACTTTGGAAGTTTTGCAGACTAGACCTTCGGAAGATCTTGCTTTCACTGCAGCAGGCTTCAGTACTTAGGAAGCATTCCTTGACGAAATTTTCTTCCGAAGGCAAGTTTTCACTTGTCTTCCTTTTCACCTTGGAGCTTCCAAAAGGAAAAGATTTTCCTTCCGAAGCTGGTTTTCCTTTCTTCTTCTCAGAAGTTTTCTTATTAATCATGTGGACAGTACTTTTAGGATTGTAGATGCAATCTTTAGTAAGATGAGGAGTACTACCACACATGACGCAATCCATTTGTTTCCTTCTGAGAGTCTTCTTTTGGGAAAGAGACTGATCTTGATCACTTTCCATCTCCATCTTCATATTCACAAACGATCTAGCAAGCTTCTTAGGTAGAGGCTTGCTTTTGGAGCTAGATGGTTCAGGCTGTGTAGCAGTGGTGCATAACTGATCAGCCTTCTTCTCTTTGCTGGAATGAGTTGGACATGAACTAGAACTCCTGGTACTAGAGTTAATAGTTGAGTCTTCGGCCTTCACCACTTCAAACCCTGCAAAGATAAAACACTTGTTTCTGCTTAGAGTTGAAAGTGGCCTTGATCTCTTGAGCCTTCTTTGATCTTCTCTTGGATTTTCTGATCAAGATCTTCCTCTTGGACTTGGTCATCCCAGACTCTTTCCTCTCCTTAGGAGAATAGTGACCCTTCTTAGGATTGTCTTCTTCACTCTTCTCAGAGTCATCCTTCACTATCTCCTCTTCATCATCTTTAGCAATAGGGTCTATAAGGGGAAGCTCATCTTCACAAGTTCCATACCTTGGAGATCTTACAGACAATAGAGTGTGTGGAGGAGCTATCTCAGTAGATCCCATTCCCTGCTTATTTTGATAACAAGCTTTTGCATGCAAGGATGGGGATATAATGTTCTTGAAGATCTCTTCTTCAAGAACACATTTTTTTTGCCCTGGCTTTGCTAATCACAAGCTTAGCCTGGCATTCAGTTAACTTAGTAATGAGATCTTTGATCTGAGTCCTGTAGTTGGTATGTTCATACTTAAGAGTTGAAATGGTTTTCTCTAAATCTTCTATTTTAAGTTTATAGTCATTTTCAGCTCTTTTAAAATCAGCTTTTAGGATGTTTAAGGACTCAAGATCAGATTTCATCTCTAAGTTATAAGACCTATATCTGTTAACTTTAGCAATACATTCAGGTGTACAAAGATGTTCCAGTACCTTTGTTTATTCATGATTTTCCATCAGTGCTTGGTTTGGAGATGCATCCTTAACCTGAAAGCTCCATTCAAAGCCTCCTTCTTCAACAGCAACTGCAGCTTGCTGCTTGGGCTTCTCATTCTAGGGAGCTCCATCAGTATATTTTGGTCTAGTTTATGCTTGGCCACCACTTGTTCTTGGTGCCTTGCACTCTCTAGAAAATTGTCCCATTTGGTTACAGTTGTAAAACTTTACTTTGCTTTTGTCCAGCCCAAACTTTCCACTAGTTGCATTGCTAGGAAACTTCCTCCCTATCCTCTTGTAGAACTTCTTGGCTCTGTGAGTGAGAAGGGCCATCTGCTGGACTATTTCCATATACTCCAGATCATCTGGATGGATACAGTCCAGATCTTCAAGGGTGAAGAGAAAGTTTCCTATGCTTTCATTAGTAGACACAAAGGATTGTGAAGAACTTGTCACTTGGAATGGGATTCCTTGAGTGTAGCTCTCTCTTGGTGTCTCCCGGAAGGTGATGAAAGGACCCTTTTATGAGTTGTCAGGGTAGCAGATAAGATGATGTTGTGGTTCTCTGTAATTCCTTTCAACCACATGAAGGGCTGACTCTGCTGATTGTTGGAGTTACCGGATGAATTTTGAATATTCATCTCCATCTGGTAGCCACTGAGGATACCTTACAACTCAGTGAGAGTAAGGGTCTTGAGGTTCTTAGTCCTCTTAATGATCACATAGTAGTGTGTCCATTGTCTGGGAAGAGAGGACATGAACTTCCTCATAATGTATTCTCAAGAGTTACTCCAACATCTATTAGAGTATCCACAATCTCAACATACCTGAAGTATTGTTGAGTCATGGTTTCACCTGTCTTGAAGGTGAAGTTCTCAAACTGCTGCTTCAAAAGGTCTTTCTTGTTCTCTTTTGCTTTATTAGACCCCTCATACATCAGCTTCAGTGCATCCTATAGTTGCTTGGCAGTCTTGCACTTCTTGAAGCCTCTGTAGATAGAGTTTGGAAAACCAGTTTGGAGGGCGGTCATGGCCTTCTGATCTATGTCAATCTTCTTCCATTCTTCTTCAGAATAGTCATGGTTTCAAGGATGCTATATATTGCTCTCAAGTTCTTTTACAAGTGTTACAAAGCATAGAAAGAAAGACAGGGACCTCAGATACTTTATACTACATCCTATAGTCGGCCATACTTTGAAGGTCAGACTGGAAACATTAATCTAGACAACAAGATCAATGTAAAGTCAAAAGGCAGATTGTCTTTTGACTAGTGACTACCACATGCCATTGCTCACATCCTAATCTATTACAAAAATGATAAAAGGTACAAGTAGAAAGTTATAGACTAAAGACCATAATCTACAGTTTACTAAAGCATGGACCTTTTCACCAACTCATGCAAGTTGGTGAGTCTTCAGAGTTGCAGCCGAAAGTAAGTCAGCTTTATGAAAAAATAGATCAGAGAAAGCATGTCCTCTCTGTCTTCGGAAGAAATCAGTCTTCACTTCATTGGCTTCGAAAGACTTTGTCTTTGAAGCTTCGGAAGACTTCATCTTTGGCTTCAGAATATTTGATCTTTGGCTTTAGAAGATTTTACACTTAGAATAATTTCTGTTGAGGAGTGTAAAACTTCCGAAGTAACTTCTACCTTGTACATCAGTGCATGCATGTAGGAAGATCCTTGGTTGTTTTGGTTTCTTTGGTTTCATCAGCCATAAGATATAACCTTACAAAGTCCTTGTATGGGTTGAAGAAATCTCCTAGACAGTGGTACAAAAGATTTGATGAACATAAGGTGACTAATGGGTTTACTAGGTGCAACTATGATAGTTGTGTCTATTTCAAGGAGTACATCTTGAACAAGTTTGTGTATTTGTTGTTGTATGTTGATGACATGTTGGTGGCTTGTCAAGACTTGGAAAAAGTTGAAGCTACTATGTAACACCCGGATATTTTTTTTAAGACAAGAAAGAAAGAAAACACAATTTAACCTAAGTAGAGGGGTTAAAAGTGTACAAAGTACAAAATTTTATTATAATTTGTACAAAAGGTGGGTGAGGCCGCCCACTCCATGTTACATCACCTTCTTCAAGTCGGTTTTAGAGAGAGAAAGCAGAGAACTCTCGGATTATGAAGAAGGAAGAAGAAGAATTCAAATTCAAGGTAAGAATTCTTGGTTTTAAGTTGTTCTTGGCCGGCCTATGCCTCGGTTATATGCTTATGTGTGTATGTTGTGTTCGGGTGTGTGTTTTTGGTGAGTTTCTAGGTGGTTGAACTCATAGTGCAAACGGGTTTGAAGGAAGTCATACTCGAAGGCTGCTAAGGTGAGTTCTAGAACCCCATTTTTACATGTTTTAACTGATTTTGGGGCTGGAAATGCATGTATATATGTTTTTATGAATGTGGGTTTTGTACCCCTATGTATGTGTATGTGTGAATGTGGGTAGGTTATGATTTGGGTGATTTATGATGTTATGATTGTGCCATGTTCATGTTATGATGCTTAGAATGCTAGAACTAAGTTAGAACATGATGAATTGATGAATTGGGACTGATTATGATGTTTTTAGTATGTGTTGGTTGCCCATGTGCCTGGATTTGGCCCATGCGCCCAACGGTTGAATTTGCCTAAGTTTCCCCCATGCGCCCAAAACCCATGCGCCTAGGCACTCATGCACATGCATAGTGCCCATGCGCCTAGAAATTTGCCCAGGATGACTAAGTGTTGGGCCATGCGCCTGCATAGAGCCCATGCGCCTAGAAATTTGCCTAGGAAGACTAAGTGTTGGGCCATGCGCCTGCATAGTGCCCATGCGCCCAGAACCTTTCCCATGTGCCTAAGTGTTCCCATGCGCCCAGAAGGCCATGCGCCCCAATAGTGCCCATGCGCCTAAGACTTAGAATATTTTCTGAAGTTTTAGGGAAAATGTAAAGTGTAGGCTTTGACTTGGGATGTTCCCGGGGGTAATGTAAGTTGACTTTATGATGTCATATGTGATGTGATGATGATGCTATGTATGGTATGGTTATGTTTATGTTATGTTCCTTATTATGTATATTATTTCCGTGGCTTTACGTGGTATGATTATGAAAGTAAATGGAAAGTATAATGTAACGTAAAGCGGAAGATAATGAAAAGGGAACGTAATGAATGAAAGAATGCATGCATGAATGAAAGAAGCAATGAAAGTCTTGCAAGAAATGTATGGAGGTTCACACCCAATGAAGGGTGTTAGCTCAACTGTGTGCGGGTTAGCTACCCCGGAAGGATGCACACTGGGGTCTAATCTTTGTGATTGACCATATGTATGGGACTCTTGTCGCTTGCCCTAGATACTGGAGTCAGCTTCGTGCACAATGTTCGAGGTCTATGATAGACCTCTGGCCCAGTAACCAGCTTCGTGCACAATGTTCGGGGTATAGCACATGGCGTTGGTCCGGAATGAAAGATGAATGATAATGATGAGTGTACTTGCCCCAGGCCCAAGGGTCAGTTCCGTGCACAATGTTCGGGGTACAATACATGTCATCGGAAGTTAATGAATGTACGTAAGGTACGGTAAGAAAGATAACGAATGATAACATGACGTACGATGATGAATGAACGAAACTTAACGAATGATGATCAAAGATAATAATAAATTATTATCTATGTGTACGTATGTTGTATGATCGCCTATGGAAGTAAAGAAAGGTTTTAAACAAAACAAAAGTATTTTATTTTTTTTATAAAACTAGAACTCACTCAGTAACGCTGACTTTTATGTGTTTCCAGTTGGCAGGTAATGTTGCTGAGGATGGCACGGGGCAGCTACTTGGCATTTTTGGATGGCATCCGTTTTTTAAATTATAATGTTTTTGTGATGTAATGCAATGAGTAATATTTTGTAATCTGTCAACGATGTATTGTTTTGCAAAAGCAATTATATATATATATGAAATGGTTTTTTAAAAGAATTCCGCTGCAATATTTTAGTAAAGTTAATGTATGTTTTATGCTTTGTGTGCAATGATTGACCAGCTGTAAGCATTCCAGGAATGGGGCCTTACAAGTTTGTATCAGAGCCAAAGTTTAAGTGAAACAGGTTAAAATTTTCAAAAGAAACCTAAAGTTAAACTGAAAATAGGACGAAGGGAAGGGATGCCAGTCCAAGTAGCTACGTGCCATCAGGTATTTTCTTGATGTTAACCGGTATTATGTGCGCATGTTATGTGATTTATGTGCTTCTTAGTCGATTTAGATACTGATGTAGTCAGGATAGAAAATGCTTGGGGTATGAAGAGTAAAGTAAGTGGCTAATCACAACTGGCCATTGTAATTAGGGACTTACTATACTTGACATAAACTGAGCGATTACCTTGAATGACCGTGTTAGTGTTTGAATCTTATAGCGTTAGAGGATGGCCGGTGGTAGATCTTCAAAGGCTTCTAGAGGTGGAGGTCGTGGTGGACGTGGTGCTGGACCACGGGTCACAAGAGGAAGGCCTCGAGCTGAAGAGGTGGCTCATGAAGAGCCCGAGACCCCTCATCCGGAGGGCGGTGACGAGAGTGCTAACTTAAGGGCCTCGATGAAGGAGGCTGTTGTAGAGGAGGTTCATCAGGTCATGCAGACGATCTTACCATCTGTGGTGACCGAAGTGATAAAGGCTGTGAGAGAAGGAGAAAGGAAAGAGAGGAATAGGTCCTTAGGAGGGAAAGAGCAACTAGAGACTGAGACGGTTGTCTCTACTGATGAGGAAGAAGAGCCTGTGCCAGAGGCAGCACGAGGCTATAACTATGGGGCATTTCAAAGATGCAAGCCTCCGACTTTCGATGGCAACGGCACTGCTGCTGCTGCTCACCGGTGGGTGAGAGAGATGGAAGCTGTACTTGATATCAGCGAGTGCCGGGAGGATCAGAAGGTGAAGTTTCCCACTCATTCATTTGTGGACTCGGCTCTGTGCTGGTGGGACAATATCATCCAAGCCGAGGGTAGTAGGGCAATTGGAAGAATGAGGTGGCCAGAGTTGAAGAAGCTGGTGATCGAAGAGTTCTGTCCTCATAGGGAGCTCGACAAGGTTGAGAGGGAGTTCCTGTAGCTGGAGGCGGGAACCATGACGCATCAGCAATACACCACCAAGTTTAACGAGATGGCACGACTGGTTCCGGATCAGGTGACGCCTCTGTCACGAAAGATCAAGAGGTACATCCAGGGCTTGCCAGCGGATATCCGTAGGCACATGATCGCCACCCGGCCGAGTACGTTCAGGTCGGTGGTCGATCTGGCAGGAAGGCTGTACGACGAGAGGGAAGTGGTGGTGGCTGAGGTGAGCAAGAAAGGCGGTGGTGACCGAAACTGGAATGGGAAGAAGTTTGGTCGGGGTGGTGCCCCGACAAACAACAAGAATGCACGGGTGGATGACCGGCGTGTGGTCACATTCGGTGCGGAGTCGAAAAGGTGTGGCAAGTGCGGGAAGGAGCACACCGGGGAATGTAGGTGGGGATTGAATGTGTGCTTCAAGTGTGGAAAGCCTGCCCACATGGCAAGAGAGTGCAAGGTGGCAAGTTGTTTTAACTGTGGTGGAGAGGGCCACATGAGTCAAGAATGCAAGAAGCCAAGGGCTGAGAGTTTCGGGGCAGGGAAGAAGACCGGGACCGAGGGGCAGAGAGCGAGCGCCAGGGCATTCACGATGACTCGGAGGAGGCTAGGACGGACCCCGATGTCGTGTCAGGTACGTTTCTAGTAAACCAAACTCTTGCTTCTGTGTTATTTGATTCAGGTGCTAGTAAGAGTTTTATTTCTGCTGCTTTCTGTGCTAAGTTGCTTGTTAGTAGTAGAGGTGTTGATGAGCCCTTCGATGTAGAAACTTCCATAGGTAAGTCTACCAGGATTGTTGACCTGATAGAAGGCTGCGATATAGAATTAGAGGGTCATAAATTTCCTACTAGACTGTTCGTGATGACCTTAGGCGGATTTGACGTAGTCCTAGGAATGGATTGGTTGGCGGACTAGGAGGCGAGCATTATGTGTCGTAAGAAGATGATTCGACTGACAGCACCCGACGGGAGTTTGGCGATGATCTACGGTGATCAAGTTATGACTATCCCGAAGGTGATTTCGATGACGGTGGCGGGAAAGCGCATGAGGCATGGATGTAGTGCCTACTTGGCCTACGTGAAGTATGTAGATACGCCAACACCACAACTGCCGGATGTACCGGTTGTGTGTGAGTTCCCAGATGTGTTTCCCGAAGATTTACCAGGGTATCACTGGACCGTGAGATTGAGTTCCAGATTGACTTGATACCCGGTGCTCAACCTGTTGCTAAGACACCGTATCGGTTGGCTCCGACCGAGATGAAGGAATTGATGGAGCAACTGCAAGAGTTGCTTGATAAGGGGTTCATTAGACCGAGTATCTCTCCTTGGGGTGCTCCGGTTTTATTCGTGAAGAAGAAGGACGGTAGTATGAGGATGTGTATTGACTACCGTGAGTTGAATAAGTTGACGGTGAAGAATCGGTACCCGCTACCGAGGATTGATGATTTGTTTGATCAGCTCCAAGGTGCCAGTTGGTTCTCAAGGATAGACCTTCGATCTGGTTACCATCAGTTGAAGGTGAAGGAGCAAGATATTCCTAAAACAGCTTTTCGCTGCGTTATGGACACTACGAGTTTCTCGTTATGTCCTTTGGCTTGACCAACGCGCCGGCAGCTTTTATGGACCTGATGAATCGAGGGTGTCAGCCGATGTTGGATAAATTGGTGATTTTGTTTATCGATGATATCTTGATTTATTTGAAGAGTGAGGAGGAGCATGCCGGTCACATTCGGGAGGTGATGGAGACGTTGAGAAGGGAGAAGTTATATGCCAAGTTCGCCAAGTGCGCGTTCTGGTTGCGTGAAGTTCAGTCTTTGGGTCACGTGGTGAATCCTGAGGGGATTATGGTAGACCCGACAAAGGTGGAAGCGGTGATGTAATGGAAGTCTCCAAAGACGCCATCCGAGATTCGTAGTTTCTTGGGGTTGGCGGGATATTATAGGAGTTTCATTCAAGACTTCCCTAAGATAGCTTCTCCGTTGACTAAGTTGACCCGCAAGGATGTGAAGTTTGTATGGGGTCAAGCTCAAGAGAGTGCTTTTGAGGAGTTAAAGGCAAGGTTGACTCAAGCTCCAGTTTTATCATTACCCGAAGGAAGTGAGGACTTAGTGGTCTATTCGGATGCTTCTTACTCGGGGTTGGGTTGCGTGTTGATGCAGCGAGGAAAGGTGATAGCATACGCGTCTCGACAATTGAAAGTTCATGAGGTGAATTACCCTACTCATGACTTGGAGTTAGCAGCTGTGGTCTTTGCACTAAAGATTTGGAGGCACTACTTATACGGAACGAGGTGCACAATCTTCACGGACCACAAGAGCTTGAAGTACTTCTTCGAGCAAAAGGACCTGACCATGAGGCAGAGGCGATGGTTGGAGCTCAAAAAGGATTATGATTGCGAGATCCATTACCATCCGGGCAAGGCCAACGTAGTGGCGGATGCCCTCAGCCGAAAAGAGAGACCCGAGCCGATTCGGGTGCAGGCTTATTTGTTGATTATGACCTCTGATGTGATGAAGCAGGTCAAGGAGTTTCAAGACGAGGCATTGATAGAAGATCGTCTTAACTCCGAAAGGATGAGAGGTATGGTTGCGGAGATGGGTGAAAACACTCTTGGTGTTAGAACCCGATTCGGACGGATGTGGATCCCTCGTTACAGGGATTTACGTGGGAGGATTATGGACGAAGCTCATAAGACTCGATACTCTATTCATCCCGGTGCTACAAAGATGTATCAAGATATGAAGAAAGATTATTGGTGGCCGGGTATGAAGCGCGATGTAGCGGAGTATGTGAGTAAGTGTCTTACTTGCTTGCAAGTGAAGGCCGAGCATCAGAAGCCGTACGGGAAGATCCAACCGTTGGATATACCAGAGTGGAAGTGGGAGCATATCACCATGGACTTTATCACGAAGTTATCGCGTACCTTGAGAGGGTATGATGCCATATGGGTGATAGTTGATCGTTTAACAAAGAGTGCCCACTTTCTACCGATCCGCGAGACGTACTCCTCTAAAAGATTAGCGGATCTATTCAACAAAGAGATTGTAACTCGTCATGGTGTGCCGGTGTCTATTGTTTCTGATCGTGACACTCGGTTTACATCTAAATTTTGGAAGAAGTTCCATGATGCGATGGGGACGAGGTTACACGTTAGCACGGCTTATCATCCTCAGACGGATGGTCAGTCGGAAAGGAATATTCAGACACTTGAAGATATGCTTCGGGCATGCGTCATTGACTTTGGAGGAAGTTGGGATGACCACTTACCGTTAGCTGAGTTCTCATATAATAACAGTTATCATGCCAGTATTGGTATGCCCCCTTATGAGATGCTATACGGTAGGAGATGTAGAACACCCGTTTGTTGGGGTGATATTGGTCGGAAGGAGTTGGGAAGTATTGAGGTGATTGAGGCTACGACTGAGAAGCTCGAAAAGATCAAAGCCTTTATGAAGGCAGCCAAAGATAGACAGAAGTCATTTGCCGATAAGAGACGTAGACCGATTGAGTTCCAGGTGGGTGATAGAGTTATGTTGAAAGTCGCACCTTGGAAAGGTATCATTCGGTTTAGGAAACGGGGCAAGTTGAGCCCGAGATACATAGGGCCTTTCCGAATCATTGCTCGAGTAAGAGAGGTGGCCTATAGGTTGGAGTTACCCGATGAGTTGAGTGGAATTCACCCGACATTGCATGTATCTCATCTGCGGAAGTGTTTAGCTGATGAGGATATGGTTGTACCACTGGAGGATATTAAAGTTGATGAAAGGCTCAATTATGTGGAGCAACCAGTGGCAATCATTGACCGCAAGGAGAAAAAGTTAAGGAATAAAGTGGTTCCCCTTGTGCGTGTACAGTGGAAGCACAGGAAGGGATCCGAGTCTACGTGGGAGACTGAAGAAGAGATGAGGCAGCATTACCCACATTTGTTTGAGGAATAACAGGTTTTGGGGATGAAACCTATAAAAGGGGGGTGGACTTGTAACACCCGGATATTTTTTTTAAGACAAGAAAGAATGAAAACACAATTTAACCCAAGTAGAGGGGTTAAAAGTGTACAAAGTACAAAATTTTATTATAATTTGTACAAAAGGTGGGTGAGGCCGCCCACTCCATGTTACATCACCTTCTTCAAGTCGGTTTTAGAGAGATAAAGCCGAGAACTCTCAGATTGTGAAGAAGGAAGAAGAAGAATTCGAATTCAAGGTAAGAATTCTTGGTTTTAAGTTGTTCTTGGCCAGCCTATGCCTCGGTTATATGCTTATGTGGGTATGTTGTGTTCGGGTGTGTGTTTTTGGTGAGTTTCTAGGTGGTTGAACTCATAGTGCAAACGGGTTTGAAGGAAGTCATACTCGAAGGCTGCTAAGGTGAGTTCTAGAACCCCCTTTTTACATGTTTTAACTGATTTTGGGGCTGAAATGCATGTATATATGTTTTTATGAATGTGGGTTTTATACCCGTATGTATGTGTATGTGTGAATGTGGGTAGGTTATGATTTGGGTGATTTATTATGTTATGAGTGTGCCATGTTCATGTTATGATGCTTAGAATGCTAGAACTAAGTTAGAACATGATGAATTGATGAATTGGGACTGATTATGATGTTTTTAGTATGTGTTGGTTGCCCATGCGCTTGGATTTGGCCCATGCGCCCAACGATTGAATTTGCCTAAGATCCCCCATGCGCCCAAAACCCATGCGCCTAGGCACTCATGCGCATGCATAGTGCCCATGTGCCTAGAAATTTGCCCAGGAAGACTAAGTGTTGAGCCATGTGCCTGCATAGTGCCCATGCGCCTAGAAATTTGCCCAGGAAGACTAAGTGTTGGGCCATGCGCCTGCATAGTGCCCATGCGCCCAGAACCTTTCCCATGTGCCTAAGTGTTCCCATGCGCCCAGAAGGCCATGCGCCCCAATAGTGCCCATGCGCCTAAGACTTAGAATATTTTCTGAAATTTTGGGGAAAATGTAAAGTGTAGGCTTTGACTTGGGATGTTCCCGGGGGTAATGTAAGTTGACTTTATGATGTCATATGTGATGTGATGATGATGCTATGTATGGTATGGTTATGTTTATGTTATGTTCCTTATTATGTATATTATTTCTGTGGCTTTACGTGGTATGATTATGAAAATAAATGGAAAGTATTATGTAACGTAAAGCGGAAGATAATGAAAAGGGAACGTAATGAATGAAAGAATGCATGCATGAATGAAAGAAGCAATGAAAGTCTTGCAAGCAATGTATGGAGGTTCACACCCAATGAAGGGTGTTAGCTCAACTGTGTGCGGGTTAGCTACCCTGGAAGGATGCACACTGGGGTCTAATCTTTGTGATTGACCATATGTATGGGACTCTTGCCGCTTGCCCTAGGTACTGGAGTCAGCTTCGTGCACAATGTTCGAGGTCTATGATAGACCTCAGGCCCAGTAACCAGCTTCGTGCACAATGTTCGGGGTATAGCACATGGCATTGGTCCGGAATGAAAGATGAATGATAATGATGAGTGTACTTGCCCCAGGCCCAAGGGTCAGCTTCGTGCACAATGTTCGGGGTACAGTACATGTCATCGGAAGTTAATGAATGTACGTAAGGTACGGTAAGAAAGATAACGAATGATAACATGACGTACGATGATGAATGAACGAAACTTAACGAATGATGATCAAAGATAATAATAAATTATTATTTATGTGTACGTATGTTGTATGATCGCGTATGGAAGTAAAGAATGGTTTTAAACGAAAGAAAAGTATTTTATTTTTTTTATAAAACTAGAACTCACTCAGCAACGCTGACTTTTATGTGTTTCCAGTTGGCAGGTAATGTTGCTGAGGATGGCACGGGGCAGATACTTGGCATTTTTGGATGGCATCCGTTTTTTAAATTATAATGTTTTTGTGATGTAATGCAATGAGTAATATTTTGTAATCTGACAACGATGTATTGTTTTGCAAAAGCAATTATATATATATATATGAAATGGTTTGTTTAAAAGAATTCCGCTGCAATATTGTAGTAAAGTTAATGTATGTTTTATGCTTTGTGTGCAATGATTGACCAGTTGTAAGCGATCCGGGAAAGGGGCCTTACATACTAAGAATATGTTGATGTTTAAGTTTGAGATTAAAGATCTAGGTGAAGCAAATACGATTTTGGGCATGGAAATCAAGAGAGATAGGGAACACAGGGTGTTAAAACTGTCTCGAAGCTCTTACTTGAAGAAGATACTGAATAACTATAGAATGAATAAGGGGAAGCCAATAAATATTCCTATTGGTGCTCATTTTAAACTGTCAAGCTCTGATTGTCCTAAGTCAGATGCTAAGGTTGATCATATGAAGAAGGTGCCTTATGCCAATGTGGTTGGGAGCTTGATGTACTTGATGGTGTGGATACGAAGGTGCCTGATTTCTTCCGAAGCTTATCAGAATCTTTTGAAGGTTATTTTGCTTCGGAAGTTTTGGTAAGTATTGGAAGTGTTAGAGTTCTGCTTCGGAAGTATTAGTATAGGGTCCTAATTGTAAATTCTCAATTAGTTTTTGAGTGTGTAATTTGACCGTTATAGTTTGTTGGTTATTTATCATTATAAATAGGGATCTTATGTAATCAGTAAAGTATCTACAAAAATCACAAATACTTGTAATCACATTCACTTGTAATCATTAGTGAATAAAGTTCTTTCTTGTATTCTTGAAGTTCATCTTCTTCGTTCTTGCTATTGTTGAATTGTGCATTCTTGTACTCAATTGTATAACACTCTTTTAAGTAAGTTACCATATTCCCTTTTCCCCTTCGTTGAGGTGGCGTCATCAACAATGTAAAGGACCGGTGCTCTGTTTCCTGTCTAAGACTGAGTTCGACCTGTGTTGTGGTGGCGGTGGAGACGATGCCGGCTCCACCACTCGATTACAGTTGAGGTAGTGTTGACATGTGTGATGGTACTGACTGTAACGTTGAGCACCGTCGTTCTGACTCCCTTCTACAATTGTCGTAGATATGGTCATATATTCACGTTTTTGTCTCCAATGTCCCTTTTAAACGGGTTTTCTGAGCTCTATTCGCCAGTGCGATACAAGCGGTGGCCAGCCTACACACCTATTTAACGTTTCACTTGATGTAGTTGTAACGGTAGAGATGGTGCTGGGGACAAGGCACAGTTGGCCTCCCATTTACAGTCTATGTTGATACAAATGCAATAACTAGACAATATACGTTTATCTGAGCCTTGATTTATCCCATTCGTCATGCGCGCAACGTGCGTCGAGAGAAAACACTAGTTTTTGTTTACATTAATTGAGTTTAAAGTATTAGTTAATGTAATAAAAAAATTGGAAACGAAATCTTTTAAATGTCTTAGACCCTAATATCCTTAAATAACTGAACACTCGTCTCCCTTTTCACAATTCTTTTCTTAGATGACAGACAAATAAAGGCATATTAGAGGTTGTTTGGTAACTTTGTGTTGAGTCAATAAGATGTCTGACTAAATAAGAGGTAACCTTTAAATCATTCAGCATGTTTTTAAAACTTACCCATTAAAAGACTTCACGAACTATTAAAAGATGACTTTTAAATGAACCAAACGCGCCATATCACTGACTAATTTAGAGGTGACATCTTAATGAAACTATTAATATGCTACCAAATAACTCCTTAGTGTATGTAATGGATGTGTTGTTTAATGGTATCTTGATTAGGTTTGTCTATCAAAACATTTTTGATAATTATTAATCAGATTAATAGTAGTTAATGCAACGGATTTAATGAACAAATAGCAAAAGTAAACCCGATAGAATCTGGTTTACAAATCATACAAATACATACAAATTATAATCTACTGATGAGATGATAATATATCTTGGCATTTTATAATTAACCGTTTGAGACATCAAGGGTTCAATGAATTGAATGCTAGAAATGAACAAAAACGAGTTGAGACGTAGGAGTCGTGGCTAGGTGGCGTGGATGACAAGTCGTGATCGGGGTCTCGGGTGTGTGCATGGTTGTTTGCGGGGTGGCCAAAAGATGAGCACAAGGCTGCTCTTACTGCAACAGAATGGGATTGTGGTGCAAAAAGAAAAGGATGCCCTCTTTTGGTTTCTTGTGGCCTTAGATCTAAAAATATAGGATTTTTGGAGTGGTTAAAGTTTGGAGATAAATCTCTCCTTTATTTGGCTGAGAGGTGGGGTTGACAAAAAAAAAGGTGATTAGGGTTTATCTCTAATCATCCTTAAATAACAATTAGTGTTAATCTTACTAGCGAGCCCTGTGCCCGAACATATTAATAATAGCCCATTTGTTAAACCGAAACCCGAACCTATGACATTTAACACTTAAAACATTTTAATTAAATCATTTATAACTTTTTATAAATTTTTAAACCCGATACAAGGTTCGTAATTTTACTAGTTAATCTAATTAAGTGGCTTTGAACTCGTTGCCCAAGATGTAACTCTTATGGGCCATAGCTCGGTTATCAATGTAATATTAATCGACATAATCCAACAAACTCCCACTTGGACGATATTCGATTAAATTTTAACGTCAGCGGCGCTCTAGCTGCACTTGGCTATCGCAACAAGGTATGACACTTTAAAGTCATTAACCAAAATATCTTGTTGTAGTAACACTTTACTTTAACAAGACAGACAATCATAATCATTTATACTTTCTGTAAAAGACATTAATTATCATTTAGATTATTTTTCATATGGAGCTTAATCATTATTGTTCTTGATCTAGATTCAAGTAGTCCAATCAAACACACAATTAATTTGGGTGTACCAGTTTGAATCAATGATATAATGTAAAAGTACAAAATCCCTTATTGACTACATACAACTCACACTAAACTTTAGATTATTTCAAACCAGAGCCTTTATGACTGCAGTACACGATAGCGGTTGATAGTGACCTATAAATAACCATTGGCAAGGTTATATGATACTAAATGAGTATACCAATATCATAACATCTTAAAATAAAGATGGTTTGTGGTGAGTTACATCCAACATCATTTATTATAAGGTATTTGAATTTAGAAGTCAGCTCCTTGAGTATAAATTCAGAATAGTCTTATTTCGTAATCATTTCCATGAGCCTAATCGACTATGGATGATTTAGAATACAATATTCATGGATTAAACGTATCAAAATCGAACACAGTTATAAGATTCATAACTGTATTTAAATCAGTAAATTATAATGAAATTAAAAGTAAAACCGTTAAACATTCTTACATCCAAATACTGATCAAAACATATCACTAGCTAGTCTATGTCCGATCGCATCCTTATGCTGATCATGCTTGTCCCGAGTCATGGGCTTAGTAAACTAGTCTACTAGGTTTTAATTTGTGTCTATTTTTCTTATCACGAGGTCTTATTGTTTCACTATGTTTCATATGTAATGAAACTTCCTCTGATGTGTTTGGCCCTATGATGAGATCTGGGCTTTTTAGCTTGTGCAAGAGCACCTGTGTTATCATAAAATATCTCAATTGGTTATTGAATACTTGAACCACATTGAGATCGGCTATGAAATTTTTCAACGAAGCATCATTCATAGTGAGGTAGCTGACGCTGCATTGTATTCAGATTCAATAGTGAAATCTGCCATCACATTCTACTTGGAACTTTTCTAAGAGATGGCTCCACCATTGAGTGTGAATACGAAACTAGATTATGAGAGATAATCATCTCATTCATCTTGAAAACTAGCATTAATATAACACCTTATGGTGAGCTGTTCATAAACTCTTCCAAATATTAAGAACATATCTTTAGTTTTTCTCAAGTACTTTAGAATGTGTGGGTAAAGCTAGGATTCTGCTGATAACGACTAGCAATGCGTAAAATATACAAGACGTCATTTCTAGTGCACATCATAGCTTACATGATAATACCAATTGTTGAAGCATATGGAACCTTTTTCATTCACTTATATCAATGTTTGTTGAAGTAGATTGCGATTTGTTTAACATGATACCTTTAGGCATAGAAACACCTCCTTTTCTTGAAGTTTTCTATCTTAAAGTGTGTCATCATTTTATCTATATACTTTGACTAAGCCCTAGAAGCCACTTAGATCTATCCCTATAGATCTTGATTCCCATAATGTAAGTAGCTTCTCCAAGATCTTTCATTGCGAGAACAAGCAATTACTTAACTTCATTAAGCATAGGGATGTTGTTTTCAATGATCACTATATCATATATAATATAAGGAATGATATAGTACTCCCACTAGTCTTTCTGTAAATAGAAGGTTCATCTCCACTTTTGACACCGAATTCCACGATTCTCTAATCAAAATGAAGATTCCAGCTACGAGATGCCTGTTTAAGTCTATAAATAGACTTATTCAGTTTCACACCCTATTTGGATATTTAGGATCAACAAAACCATCAGGTTGAACCATATGTACATCTTTAGAGAGATGTCCATTCAGAAAAACAGTTTTGACATCCATTTTCGAAATCTCGTAATCATAGTATACGGCTATAGTAAGTAATATCCTGATAGATTTGATCATAGCGACGGGCGAGAAGATTTCATCATGGTCAACACCTTGAGTGTGAGTGAAACCTTTCGCAACTAGTTGTGCTTTATAGGAGTGTGCATTTCCATGCATATTAGTTTTTCTCTTGAAAATCCACTTATTCCCTACTGCCCGTGAACCGAGGGTAGCTCAACCAAGTCTCGGACTTAATTATCATGCATAGATTGCATCTCGGTGTTCATGGCATCTAGCCTTTTCGCATATTCTAGGACTGAGATAGCATATTTGTAGTTGGTAGTTTTATTGTCAAAATCAGCTATTATCGGGACCTTGGGACCCTCCAGATTCCAAAGACATCTATTAGATTCTATACAAGTCCTACTAATTTTGCGAACGCTTATGTTTATGTTTGAATCAGCAATAACTTCTTGTTGTTCAGACGCACCGACTACATCATCGTTTGTTTGTGGTTCACGGATTTTTCAAGATCCACAACATTACTTTCAGTTCTTGGATAAAGAAACTCTATGGTAAGACAAATTGGGTTTAGACCCATGACATATCTCATATGGGGTTTTGCCTATCTTTTTAGTCAGTGTTAGATTGACAAAACGGGCGGCAGTCATAAGAGTATAACTCCAAAAGAAGTGAGGTAAGTTAGTTCTACACATTATCGATTGAACCATATTAAGTAGGGTTCAATTAGGTTTATTTTATTAAAAATATTTTTGATGATTATTAATCAAATTAATAAGGGTTATTAGATTTTAATAATCTCAACTTTCATCTGTTGGCCGAGATTAATCTCAATTCTAGAAATGTATATTGACACTCTCAACTTTGACCTATTTTCCTCTAACAGTCTCTTACTAACCAAGAGTTAACACTCGTTAATTTTTTTTATGAAATGTGGTCACCTTTGAGTAATTTTTCAACTCTGTCGCAACCCAGCCTCCATCGGGTCGTTTTCTTTTGTATAGCATCCATCGTCAACTGAAATCTACCTTTAACGAATCAACTGCTTTAGATCAGGAGGTGGATATTGACGGGTTTCATGGTGCAGAAGTTTCAGATTGACGGATCTGATGGTAAATTTTTAACCTTCTGTTTAGTGTTTTGGCCACATAACCATTACTGAGTTGAGATTAATTACGACCAATAAATGAAAGTTGGGATTATTAAAATCCAATAACCCGATTAATAATAGTTAACAAGGTAGATTTAATTAACAAATACCAAAAGTAAATCTGACAGAATCTGGGTTACAAATTATGCATATATAGATAACCGATTGAGACGATAACATACCTTAGCGGGGAATAAATAACCGATTGAGACACCAAAGGTTCAACGAATTAAATGCAAAGAAATGAATGAACACAAGTTGAGAAGCAAGTGTCGCGGCTAGGTGACGCGGATGTCGGGGTCTCGTTTGTGCGCACGGTTGTTTGCAGGGTGGCCGGAAGATGAGCACAAGGCTGCTCATGATGCAGCCGAATGGGATGGTGGTCAAAAAAGAGCTTGCCCTCCTTTGGTTTCTTGCTGCTGTAGATAAATAAAAAAAGGATTTTTGGAGTGGTCAAATTTTGAAGATAAATCTCCTTGTTTGGCTATAGATGGGGTTGACAAAAAAGAGTGAATAGGGTTTATCCCTAATTATCCTTAAATAACAATTAGTATTAATCTTACTCGCGGGGACGTGGTTATATTTTACCCTACGTGTTAAACTGGAATCTGAACCAATGGTGTTAACACTTGAACTTTTTAATGAAAATTTTATAACTTTTTATTATTCTTTTAAAACCTGATACAGGGTTTGTAAATTTACCAGCTAATCTAATTAAGTGAGTGTGAATTCGTTGCTCGGGGTATAACTCTTACAGGCCGTAGCTCGGTTGGCAACGTAATATTAATCGAACTCGTACATAATCCAATAATGTGACCATCATGCTTCCTTCTCTATTTGGAGTTATTTTACAAACGGATTAAAGAATCAGGTAATTAATTACTGAAGGATGTAACATTGAAACGTTGAAAATCCTGCTCTATGCATGATACCTGCTCTATGCATTATGCCTTAGTATCTCGAAATGTTATGTCACTGTTGGAGTTCCAACACGAGTAGCTCCCCATATATAGCTTTTCATATATCATTAGTTCTGAAGTCACGAAATATAATGTTCATTTGGGGGTGTAAACAAGTCAAGCCGGCTCGCAAGAAGCAAGCTACTCGGGATCGACTCGAAAAAAGCTCGAATCGAGCCGAGCTTAAACAAGCTCGAGTCTGAGCTCCAGCACATATTATGGCTCGTATACTAAACGAGCTTGAGCCCGAGCTTCAGATATCCAGCTCGAGCCGGCTCGCGAGCCTAAACAATTTTTTGTTTATATACCTTTTTCATTTACATATATATATTATATATATATATTTATATATATATATATATATATATATATATATATATATATATATATATAATTACGATATAATAACTAAAGAATATATTATGTGTACATATAAAATGTATGACTATAAATAAATATAAGAGTACTAATAAAAAATAAAATTTTAATATTTTAATAACAAACGAGCCGAGCTCGAGTTTGAACAATTTATAACGAGCCGAGCTCTAGCTTTTGAAATAAAACTACAAAGAGTCGAGCTCGAGCTCGAGCTTTCTAAAGTCAAAACGAGCTGTGCTTGAGCCTAAACGAGCTCGAACTCAACTCGGCTCATTTGCACCCCTTGCGTTCATTCGAAGTTTTTAACGTGGATATTTTTGTATGCTTCTAATTTCTTTTTGGCAAGTGCGATCTATTAAGCTTTCAAAAACTATAATACCTATATCAAGGGGGAGATCTCACCAAAATGAGTTACTCTCTCATCCTTTGAGATCAAGTAAGTAATCATTATGTTTTATCTTCGTGCATATTTATTTCATCTGAAAAGATAATAAGGATTAATAAGGGACTGTTTTTCTTAGATAAAACTTCATTTCACAATCTTAAATAAAAGTTTTAAGTATGCTTATCTTGGGATATCTTCTAAGCATAATAATTAGATAATTACATAACCTTAAGAGTGAAATTTTAGTATCATGATGCATATTATTCTCTGATCAAATTTAGTCTCACGAGACACCTTGACTATATTTGAGACTTAGCTGTTTGGTATGTGAGAAGTTTTCTATGAATAACATGTTATATGACCTCATGCATAATAATCATTTATTGCTTACACAGAACAGTTTGAGGCTTAGCAAAAATTGGTTGAGAGTGATTCTTGATCAAAAGTTTTTCTTTAAAAAGTAAAAGTGGATTGTAATAGCTTGTGTGGAATGAATCATATGGGAGACTATCCAAAACATGATCCTGAAGCCAAAACACTCCAATAAGTCCTAAGCTAAGTGGTGTAAAACTGACCATCAGTTTGTGCTTCATGTTATCATTAATAAACCTTGAGTTTATGAGGATTCTCACCCTTCAGATGCATAGTCAAAATCAGTTGATGTTAAGAATATCTTCTTAAAACCTTGTAAGAAACTATATAATCCTTTATGGTCATTTATATATTCTTTTTGTGATTGACAGAGTTCTGCACAAATGATGAATTTTCTTAGACTTGTATACAGCAACTTTTAAAACATTGAAAAAATAATATAAACTAATTTACCAAAATTCCAATTTTATGCAAGGGTTTATTGTACTATGAATATGCTAATATTAATAGATATATACATGGTTGGGTTTGTACAATAAGTTTTGGTTTACAAGTGTATTTAAATGAAAGAAATTTGAAATATACAAAAAATGTAGAGTCAGTTTGTGAGTGTTGAAAGGTATTCTGTTGCTGCCAAAGCCCTGCAGCATGACAAATTTGTTTGATTTTTTACTTAATTAATGCATGAAAAAGGTTTGAATGAGAAACACATACCGGCAGGCTATGTCAATACATTCTCGGTCTAAGATACCAACCGGCTGATGCTCCAAAACAACTGGCAGTTGGTTCGTAGCACGCGCATTCAACATCAGCTCAGCAGAGTGCAGGTTCATCATGGGTGTTACACTCTCACACATACAATGTACCTGAGACACCTGAAAACATTTCATTTCATTAACACCACCAGGTGAAAAGTCAAAACTATTTAACAGCAAACATGTTACATGTCCGCAAGGGGTGACATCCTAGTGGTACTGTAGTGTACTCAACCATATGGTTGTAGGTTCTAGTTGTGTAAGGTGCAGGTTGCGGTGATTTTATCCTATAAAATCTACTTGCTGCTGTTTAAAAAGAAGTTTAACAGCAAAGATGGAAATGAACTCTGTTCACTTCACTGAAAGCAATCCTGAGAATTCTACAAACTACTATCTGATCAATACCATAGACGTGCGTCGTCTCATCTTAGACAAGGGCCAATGTGTAGTCCAATGGGCCTTAGGTTTAGCTTAGACGTGGCTCCCTCCTTATAAATACAGAAGCAACTTAATGATGTAAATACACACAACAAATATACAACCTTCCTTTTATGCGATTATTTTATCTTTTATTATATGGTATCAGAGCCTACTATCTTGAGTTCATGAGTTCACGAGTACCCCGAGAGTACCTGATTGGCTTTGCAATTACCCTGTGAGTACTTGTTCCGAAATCATTTTTGGGGTGCCATTGCGTCACATCTCCGATATCATCTTCTTCAGTGACCCTCAATATCATCTTCGCCAACCAACTTACGCAGCACGCACTGCCACGCAGCACCAATCTCCACCACCGTTGTCCCACGCACCGGCGCATGGCCCGCCGTACCTACTCCATTTTACTTCCTCTTCGTCACCTAGTTATTGCGATCAACCTTGTGTTGATGATCTTTTGATTTGTTGACTTGGTCCTTGCTTTTGTATCAACTGATCAACACCATTTGCTTGTGTACCAATCAGTTACTATTTCAAAAATTCAGCAGCGTTTTCTTTATGTCAGTTTCAGCAGCAACATTTCATAGACTTTCAGCAACTGATCTTGATCATCAGTTGATGAATGTGAACCGCTACATCAGCACCAGATGTTGCTACTAATCTGATGTATCTCTGAAAAAGGCAGCTGATATGCATTTTCTCAGATTTAGTCTACTCCAACATCTTTCAAACAGTAGTTGCATCAGCAATGATTTGAAGCATCAGCCATGAACTTTACCACTGCTATATCGGCAGATTGTTTGCATCAGTAGCAATACTTGATGTTGCATTGGCCCATCAACCACAGCAACTTGATTGTGTTATGCTATCGTGTGTATGCAGCAAAAAAAATGTTCAACAAGAATTGTCAATCAACCAACAATAGCCAAGATCTCTCAAGCTTCCCATTTTTTTGTTAATTTAATTGAGACTCTTCCAACTTCTAATGAATAGAACATTTCTTTGATACTCAGTAGCACACAAACAAATTCCCACACACAATACATATAACTTCTGGGCATCAGCTCCATCAGTCATATACTCTGTTCCACATCAGTTGTAGCTCCTTTTTAACAAATCAACAGCTTTTGTTCTTGTCATTCCGTTTACATGACAACAACAATAACCATGGTTCTCTTGACTGCAGAATCTGGTAGGCGACCCATCAGCTGCAATATTTAGAGGAGGCTACAGTTCATTCAGCAACTTGTTAGTTCAGCAGTAACTGTTTGGCCCACTAAAGTGGCAGTTCATTATAGTAGTTCCGCAGCATCGTTTTTGATCTTGCATTAGTTGCAACACCATGATGAGTTGCAAAACTACTCGAACTCTTTTTACTGCTACAGTGGCGGTTGCTTGGCTTCAACAGCAAACTGAGTTTTCTCATCAGTTACATTGAATTGTACATCAGGGTGAATCATTTCTATTGTGATCAGCTGCAGCAGCTCTACCTTTGTGCTTGAGCAGCAAGTACATTTTATAATTTCATCTTCAACTTCATGTCCTTAAAACATATGCAGGCGCCTCATCTGAAACAACACCCATGTTAATCAATCATTAACTGCCCCTTAAATGTCATTGTTCATTCACAACTTCAGCAACAAGTTTATTTAAACACAGTTGCAGCAACTTCAAAAACACAGCTTTCATCAGTTTCGAATGAGTCAAACTTTGGTTTCATCTAGAAGCTTCATCATACGTTAGTTGCCCTTGTTTCTGCTGATGCAACTTTAATCAGCAGAAATATCACAGCAGTTGCTAGATATCAGGAGCAATGATGAGATGTCATCAACAGCATGTGTAATTCTTAAGCTTTCAGTTGCGTCCATGAAACACCGTATTTTCATCAATTCGATAGCCGACTTGTTATCAACGAAAAGGTTAACGCTTCCATCTTTTGTCCCTTTATTTCTTCGATCAACCCGTTTAGCCAAACGGCTTGACATGCGATAGTCAGTGCCGCCATGAACTCGGCTTCATAAGAAGACAATGCAACAGTATTTTCTTTTTGACTGCTCCAAGCCACCGGTCCTCCCCCACAAGAGAAAACTATTCCGTTTCCACTTCTTCCATCAATGGTGGTGTGTGAGCTATCATTATAGCCCCACTTGTTTGTCTTCTCCATTCTGTTTATATTTTATCCCATAGCTCACGGTTCCCTTTATGTATCTCAATACTTGCTTCACGGCTTGCATGGTCTATCTTTGAAGACCCCATATATTGACATGCAACACCAATAGCATAACTAGTGTTGGATCTTGTGTAAGTCAAATATCATAAATACTCAATGAGTCTCCTACAATCTGCTGCACCCACCGGTTCACCATCATCTTCTTTTGCCAAACGAGTACCCAGGTCCATTGGATATTTCATGATTAGCTTCCCACTCGTTTGCCCGCTTCAATTTTAATTGCAGAACAAGTTTGCTTCAAAGAAATTCTACTTTGATATTGATCAACCTCGATACCTAAGTAATAGGTTAACAATCCAAGGTTACTCATGTCAAAACACTTTGTTATTTGATCTTTAAAGCTGGAAATTTGATGGTATCAACCCAGTGATGATTAGATAATCACAATCAAAATGCCACTTTTGTTGGTGCGTTTGTAAACGGCATGCTCACCTGGGCATTTTATAAACCCAAAGCTGTTTGATTGTGCTATAAGCTTGGTATTCCAAGCTCTCGATGCTTGTTTCAAGCAATAAAACGCCTTCCCTAGCTTGTACACCATATGTTTTTTTCCCTGCTTCTAGTATCCCTCCAGTTGTGACACACACACATCTTCATTCTAGTCTCTGAGTAAGAAGGTAGTTTTTATGGCTAAGTGATGAACATCCCATCCGCTGCGCCAATAGCTAGAATTAACCGAACTGTTTCCATTTGGGTTTCTTAATCCCTGTTCCTGATCGTGTTATCATATTTCCTGTTGCTGTTCCTGATCCTGTTTTCTGCTGTTCCTGTTCATGTTCATGTTTTTACAAGAAACCTATTGTTCCTGTCCTGTTTTGTTTTTACAAGAAACCTGTACCTGTTCTTGTTTTTACAAGAAACCTGCCGGTTCTGTTTCATCTTATCCTGTTGTTCTTGTTTTTATAAGAAACCAGCTGTGCTGTTGTTCCTGTTCTTGTTTTTACAAGTAATCCGCTGTTATTGTTTCCTGCTGTTCCCGCTGTTCCTATTCTTGTTTTTACAAAAAACCCAGTCCCAGATACCAGTTCCTGTGCAGATTCCAGTACGTAGCAACACTTCAAGATGCACGTTGGGCATGATTAGCATTTGTGCTTCAACTTGAGGAGGGGTGTTGAATAAACTATTAGTATTTTATTATTAGAGTTTATTTGTATTTAGTCCACGAGCCCTGTTAGGTTTCCAAAGGGTTTCTAGTTCATCTTCAATATATTGAAGGTTCCCGCTCTATTGTAATTACCGCATGCAATTATAATATTCAGTTCGTTTTATTTTACAATTTGCACACTCATGTAAAGATTCCTCAAGTGGGACTCCATGAGGAGGTTGTCATCATCATTAGCTATGATATAGCAAAGTAGCCTTTTGATCTCTAAGATTTAGTTATCGCGTAGGTCACCAATGTGTATTATCGAAATTAATGTAGGTGAAAATGCCAGATGTTATGAGGTTCTCTTCTTTTGGCCGGCTGATCTATACATTGTTATTTTCTTTATTTCCACCTTGTCTAATGAAATTAGTACCCTTTCCAAGAACCATATTTTCCAATAGTCGGTTTCCACCAAATATAGGTAAAAATAAGTAAATACGACAGTGAACAATACACCTGCAAAAACCCACCCATCCACATGTGTATGTTTGGGGAGAGAAATAGCAAGAGAGAGAAAGAGAGAGACCTGAGGTATTTTGTTTGTTTCTTTTGATAATTTGCAATGCTCTTGTATGTCTCCTAGGGTCAGTAAACCTATAAAGAGTTTGTCATCATCGACTATGATAGCGCAAGATTGCTTCTCTGCTAGCATTTGAGCCACTGCTTCCGTTAGCATGGTGTTCATTAGCACAGTCACATATTGGGTTTTCATGGCTTGTGAGACAAGAAGCTTCATTGCGATGCATTTATCAAAGTTATGTGGCATGAGTGCGAGTTCATCAAGATCACTAGAAGTAAGCATGCTTACGTCATTGGATGTCGTTTCAGATTGTTTCTCTTTCGGTCTCTTAATGGACCACGATGTGATCCAGGAAGACAACCCCACAGCACCTAGAAGCGGTAACACTATGCGGTAGTCCTGTGTAAGCTCAAATAAAAGCAACACTGCGGTAAGAGGCACCTGACAGACCCCAGCAAGAGTAGCAGCCATGCCAACCTGCAAAAGAAATATATCTAAAGTTGGATATTCATCTAGGCAAAAGCTTATACGAGAAACATCCATATTCAACATGAAAAAATGCCAGGTGCATAAATGAAGTTACAAAATGGCATAACCTTAGTTATGAAATTGAAGATCAAGACTTGAGCTCCTACACAATATTCCCTTCTACAAGTACCTGATCTTCAGTGTCAATGCTCTAGTAATTAATACTCATGATACTCTCACACTGGATTATTTTAGATTTGCATAAGATAGGCCTATTCTGATATGTTATACAACAAGAACTTCCAACAAAACATATCTCGACTCAAATGGAAACCCCAAAACTCAAAGGCAGCTTTTAGAGAGAAGAAAAAAAAAAAAAAAAAAAAAAAAAAAAAAAAAAAAAAAAAAAAAATTCCTCATTATCAGTGTGTCCTCACGAAATGGCATTGTGTCTTACTTATGGCACTGCAGCTGCTCATTGCCCTGCAAGGCTTTCAATGGATGGTTTAAGTAGGTACGCACTCAGGTAATTGACAGATTTTAAAGGTAGGAATGATAGTAGGCACTTGTACTCCATAATAACTCAATCAGATTCTATACTTATTTACACGGATATGCAATCTGTATCAAATCATATTCCTGACATGAAAGATATATTTACAGCAAGAAGTCATAGTTAGTATTGTAGGTCTAAATGTGTCACTAATTAAGGACCAATGGGTTGGGGCCGCAGGGCCACAGACAAAGTTAAGTCTTTATCAGAGTTCACTATCTGCTCGGGACTATCTCTGCTGCACTAGCGGACAATACATCTCTGTTTTAGACTACACCAGCAGTTACAATTTATTTGCAGAATCAAAAGCTAAAAGCAGGGCATGACAACTGCTTTGCACCACTAATGCCTAAAGCTTCTTGAATATGCAAATCCGTAAAAACAGAGATCAACAGATAATCCATCAATCAAAAGGCAATGTTGAGAAAGTTTGGAATTAACAAAAATTATACATTACCAGACCATACGCTTGTGGTGATGCAACATCCATAATGCCTGACACATGAAAGATCGGATTGAGTTGAGAAATCACAGAAGATAATAGTTTTCCATACGCCATTCCTGTAGCCGCCCCAATAAAAAGTGACGGAGCATAGTAGCCACCTACTAACCCAGATGCACGACAAAAGGATGTTGCTACTACTTTGACCGCAATTAGCTGCAACAATAGATCTACATGGAGGCCTTTCGCAAATGGTCGAGTCTCTAGGAGGGTATCCACATTCTCAAAACCCCAGTAAAGAACTTCAGGATACATCAAGGCTATCAATCCAACACTAAAACCACCCACTACGGGGAAAACTGCCTTTGGCAGGCCAACCGTCTTCTGAATCTTGTCAGTAGTCACCATCATCCATGATGTGCACCAAGATAAGCTCAAGGAAACCAGCCCACAAAAGATACCCAACAAAAGGTACAGTGGAAGTTCTGAAACAACAAAAACAAGTTTAGAATACAAATTAACACAGCAAAAGCAATTCATGCAACTTATATTATTTCTCTTTCCTTTCCTTTTGTTTTCTTGCAAGATTCAAAACATCACCCCAAATAATCAAGAGAGGTGAGCGGTGATAACTTCTCACACCCACTTATTAATGCACCCCTGGTAGTTCACCTACTACCAACCCACATGCATGAGCAAGACTCTAGGATATCATAAGCAAGCCCAGAGTGACTTATACTTACATTTATATATGAAAGGCAGTTGCCAAACAAATAACAGCAGCAGACATAACTAGTATGTTAGATCGGTGATTATATCAATTATTACTTGTTTTGAAGCAGACTTAATTGATTAATGCATTGGGCATAACAGTGTCATCATCAACACATTATAATTAAACAATAAATTAAGAATAACATTCACAAATTATATTGTATTTATAATTCTAGTAACTCTACTTCATTCCTACCTACCTTAACTTCAAAGACCGGAATATGGCTTTGAAAAATCTGGCTGAAACTTGGCTGGAAGCCTGGAACGCCTTTGACTGCACAAGGCGGTAAGGTTGTTCACCCCAGGGGCCTAGTCAAGTGCCTTGTGTGTCTTTGACTACTATCATTACTAGACTTCATAATTGTTTTAAAATTTCTAAGCTTATTATATATTTTTTTTCATTTTGTAATAGCATGTTTTTCTTGCCTCAGACGTACTCCCATTTTGCATCTTGCGCAGTTGCGCCTTGAGTGCCCTTTGAGCCTTTGACCACCTAGTGAGTTGGAGTTTACAAACAGTTGTGCAAACGACAATATTCTCTAAACATACTAAAGCGGATCCCTTAAGTGGTATCAAACCAATAGCTACCCATAGAAGCTAAATCCTCTAAATCTAACAAAAGAAAAGGATGTACGAGTTCTTTACATGGATGGGGATGTGGCACGCTAGCAAATCAGCAATGGATACTTTGGATAACAATCAAATGTAGTCAAAATAAGGTTTTGAGGGATGTATGTGTGCCGTCAACCTATAGGGTTTCTAGTTTTTCATATTTCTTCACTAAAATCCATGTGTGATGTATTTTAGTACAATTTTTGGCTAATATAGGGATCAAAGGGTATTTAAATTAGCTACACATCAAGGCACATTAGCATGATATTTTCGGTGTCAAATAGATCTTCCTATTTTGCCTCTTCCTTATAGAAAGACGATACGAGTTACTACACATTAATCACATTTCTACCGGAATTTCAAAAAAGTTTTTGTAAGACAAATATATGTCCTAATTAGTAGAAAAAACCATCAAAACCAATTGAAAGGAGAATATAAACAAAAAACATCCAAATTCGCCGACACACCGCCGCCCCCCGACCGCCGCCGCCGCTCACCGACGCCGCACAACGCCGACGCCGACCACCGCCACCCACTGTTTGCCCCGACCGCCGCCACCCCTAACCGTCGACTGTCGCCGACCGTCGTTGCCGAACCGTGTCGGTTTATACGCGCTGGCCGGAGACTGCCGGTTCTCGACGACGGTCGTTATCGGTTGGTGGCGGCGGTGGGGTACGGTCAGTTTTCGTCAACGGGCGCGGTCGTTTGGCGCGATTGGTGGTCGCGGTTGATTGTCGGCGGTGGCGGCGGTCGGTGGTATGTAGCGGCGATGATCGGTGGTCATTGAGGTGGTGGCGGTTTGCAACGGGTGATAAATTCCAATTCCTTTATAAGTCTTTTGTCACTAGAAATGCATTTGGAATTTAAATTCCCTTTATAGATTCCAATTCCCATGAAGAATTCCAAATCCTTTGGAAAAGTTTGAATCTAAATACAATTCCTTCAAATTCCAATTCAAATTCAATTCCGCGGACCAAACATCCCCTTAAAGTTCTATGAGACGTTCTTGGTGGAACAAAATGTGCATGAAAGATCCCACTTATAAGCCATATCACAACCATAAACTTTGGGTTTGTGGATGGAATCCCTCTATAAGAGTTAAAATGGCAAGTAAATAGATTCATCACATAAAAGGTGCTGACCAAAAGCTTGTGTTTGCTATGCATAAGTGTTTGTTTGAGTAAAGATTTTAATAGTTTAAATGTAGAAAACGTATAAAGTATTTACCCATCAACTCTTACGTAAACAAAAGCTCTAGGTGATAAACAACAAATTTGAAGAATGCAACAACCTCAATGATGGTTGAGAGGTAGGGAATAAAGCACTCCTAGCACAAGGGTCAGCCGGTATCTGTGAGCGGTATCCATGCTCCGCTAGGTAAAGTAGCCCATCATAGATGGTGCATACACGCTTACCCAAAAGAAATGAAGAATGTGAATTTAAACCAAGAGAGTTTTCTCTAGTTTCATAAACAGATCTAAATTCTTTGTGGGTTTGAGAGTAGTTATTTTCCTTTGTGGTGGCGACCTTGTTTTCAAAACTTGTCTATCATCTCACAAGATTTCCTAAAGCCGCTCTTTTGGGTGATAAGGGCTTCTGTCAAGTATATAACAATTACCATAAGAAATTTAGAAATGAAAAGATACCACTTGGTGAACGGAAATCATAGTCTGGAACTCTAAATGCAGGTTCAGATCCAAGACCAATTTCTGACACCACAGAGGCTATCACAGCACTAAGAATGACTGTTGATGTCGTATTTGTCAGTGATAAGGATGACTCGGCAGGTGATGGCCACAAAACTGACTCGACAGCAAAAAAGCAACCAGCAACAGCAGCATTAAAACCTGAAATACACAACGAAACCTGTACTGTGAGTAGTTAATAATATGACAATATTGTTTCTTAAGATCAAAAACCACAACAAGTAACAAAATAACACAATTAGTCATATATTTCATTAGATAATTTAGGGTGGCCTAGACTGCTTCTCAACAAACCAGAATTCATTCATGATCTCCTATTCAAAATATTTAACAGGCAACGGTAAACAGTTTTAAAAACTATAATGATGCAACAGTAGAACTCGACTCAAGTCCCTGGGAAAGAACTGGGTCCAAATTGTAAGAATTATAGAGCCCTGGCTGCAGTTGATATTTCATCATCTGAACCATCAATCCTGGAAATAGGCGAGTCAGCAGCATCTACACTCCATTCATTTTTATTCTATGGATGAACACACTTATCACTCTATTAGCAGGCAATGGCATACCCTATTCTTTCACCCCTAGACCTAGGTAAAGATAATTGTAGCAAGAAAAGGGGAGGATCTCTACTATTGGGCTAGTTTATCATTACTTACCCTCTAGCTATGTGGATCACTTTATATCAACATTAGTACAACTAAAAAAATATATTAATCAACCAATTCGAAACTTGTAGGTCTTGCAAGCGAACACAAAGTTATACAAGCTGGGAAAGGCATTCATCAAGGTCATTACAACTCAAAATCTGAAAGGACTGCCCAAAGATGAGTAATTTGAATCGGCTCAGATCAGGCATACATCATGTAGCCCTTGGACAGTGTGCAAACATTATGATAAACTTAGTGTAAGACATTGCATTTATTAATGATTCAAGAAAAGCATATCTTAACCAGATGAAATTCCAGCAGCTGACCCGGCAGCTTTAAGAGAGAGTTTTCTTTGAGCATTTCTGTCAAAAAATGAAGCAACCCCCTTAGCAACTGATGTACCAATCTCTACACTTGGACCTTCAGGACCAAGAGAATTCCCAGTTCCTAGTGTTACAGCCGCAGCTACTGCCTTGAGTACTGGTTTCAGAACAGCTCTTAAGCCATATTCTGCTGAATTTCCTTCTTCCAAAGCATTTCGAAAAATGTTCAACAAGCTAACAACCAATCCTCCACAAGTTGGTATCAAGATTACACGCCCCCAGGCATTCTCATGTGGCAACTCTCTCAACCATGACGCACCTCGAGATGGAATTCCATCCCAGCAAAGATCACGAATTTCATGCACCTAATCACCAAAACATAATGCTCATTAGCACCTCATACAGAATTAAAATGGAAATACAACCAACACTAAATGGAGAAAATTTTAACAACTAAAAGAGTCAGTAAAACTCTAAATCATTTATTTGTATGGCAAACCTCAAATGGCCCCCTTTAGTAGACACAAGTGTACAGCTACTTTTGAGAGGAATATATTATTATTAAGGTTTAGTAAAGATTATTATTAGGGTTGACTCTACGGGTCCGATTAGGTTTTTAGGGTTTCATCGTAAACTCCATATAATGTAACCTAACCTATCAATAATAATCAATTAAGCCTTTTACCATTTGACATGACATCAGAGCCACCCTATGCTTTCTACCACCTCCGTAGTGACACCACAAAATATACAAACCCTAGTCGTCGCCACCGTGTTCAAACCATAGGGCGGTGTGCCGCCGCCTTGTCCATAATCTTTGCTTTTGTTTTTTTTTTATCTTTTTCTTTCTAATAAAGATCCGACTCGGTTTTAGATTCAAGCCATTTAACCCGAATCTTTCTTCCACACAAAACCCAGCGCCGTACCCCATCTTTCTTCTTTCTTTTCTTTCGTTTGTTCTTGCCGTACCATGGTTCGTTGCCACCGAAGAACGCCGCCTGGCCACGGTCACCGGCCTTCGGTATGACATACCACCGCACGACCATGGTCGCCGGGTGTCATCTTGTTTCTTCTTTTACCTTTTCGATTGGGATATCGACCACATGATCGTATTGCCACTACCGCGCAGCCCTTCTGGACTACGGTCCACCGCCGCGCCACCTACAGAACTATGGTCCGCCGCTACGCGGCCCTATGCCGCCGTCGCATAGGGTAATTTGAGAGGGTCATTGGAGGTTTCCCTAGCTAAATCGAAATCAATCAATCATCATCGAAAATCTCAAGTGGTAGTGAGCTGATTGGTAGAAACTAGAATTAGAACTAGAATTTTAGCAGTCATTGTCTACTCTCATTAAACTTTAGGGCAACGATTCAGTAAAGCTTTCACATAAATAACAACAGATGAACATACCACATTGTTAAAGAGCACAACACAAAGACCAGTGAGTAAACCAACAAAACAAGCAGAAAGAATGCCACTATTTCCTCCTAACAGAGGTCCTTCTTCAGCAGCAACGTCCTTCTGCCACTGATCATCTTTCGAATCGTTGGTCAACGGAGTGTTTGCAGGTTTTCTTGCTCTGGCAATGCAGGAAGTAGCGAGGGGGCGATGGTGGAACAACAAGCTGTTGTGGTTGAAGCCGCCGGTGAGGGGGCGAAAGAGCGATGGTGAACCGTTGGACCGTTGGGTTAGGAGATGAGGGGCGATTGGGGTGGAGGCTACGGTCCCCATGATCCCGAAGAGGATGATGATGAACAACGGGGCGAGGGGTTTTGGCCTGTGAATGAGCGCCACATCTTTAACCCCAACGGCCGGATCGGATCGGATCACCACACACGAGTCTTGGCTAGTCTTTAGAGTTTAATGAATTATAAAAGAAAAGAACGAGAGTATGAATTGAATGAATTATAGGTGGTGTTTGTATCTGAGATGGAATGCGATGAATCGTCGAGTGTTAAGAAAAAAACTTATGTTTAGTTGGTAAATGAAATAAAATGGACTATTAAATAAGTAAATTCAATACCTTTAAACACATCAAATTCATTTCATTTATTTTTTTTGTTTTTTCAATTCTATTTCTTATTTCATCCTTAGTTATCATCACCACTAGCCATCCACCACAACCAATCACCACCGACTACCAACAGCAATCATCACTTGCAGCCACCCACCACCACTGGCCACCACAGGCCACCACACCATCAGTAACCATCGGCCATCACCACCGATTTTCACCACCATAACCACTTTTGTATTCCATTTCTCTTTTTTTTCCTACCTAAGAAACACTACAATGTATTGATTTATTCCATTATCACAGGGTAACCAAACTGAATGATGTAATATAATGATTAATTTCTTTCCTTTGTCCATTCCTTTCTCTCATCCATTCTATTCCTTAGTTCATTTCATTACCACAAATCAAACAGACCCTGAGAGTAAATAGAAAAAAGAACATGTATTATTTGGTAAAAGAAATGGAATGAATCACTAATAAGGAATCATATTACCTTTAAACAGATCAAATTCATTCCATCTGACCCCTTCTTTTTCTTCATTTCATTTCGTCTTCCATCCATAGTCACCACTATCACCACCGACCACCAACATCGGTTCGTCACCAGCCACCACCACCGGCATCGGCACCACCAGCCAACAAAAATCGGTCAACACCACTCGCCACCAACCACCACCACTGGTCATCACCACCATAACCACTTTTGTATTCTATTACTTCGTATAACAAACAACGCAAAGTAATGATTTATTCATGCCAAATGGTAATCAAACAAGACAATAGAATTTAATAAATAATTTCAATACTTTTAAATAATATCAATTTAGATCTTTAGTTACTTTGTTGTTTAATTAAATTAATACATCTAAATCCATCTGCTAATAATATTTTCACAAAAGTCGATATACAAAACATTATCAACAACATTATAACTTACGAACTTTTTTAAACAACAACAATATTTTTGGATTGAACCCATGTGTTACACGGATCTTTAGTCTGGTTCTTAAATAAACTGACATCAAATACTATAAAAGACTCACAGATAAAACAAAACAGATAGTGCGAAAATATAAAAAAAGATAAACATTAAAAATTAAGGTCAGAAACAAAACGATAAACATAAGTAGCATGGTTAGAAATGATCTACATTAGATTTTTAAAATCTCCCTTACATCATATCAATGTATAATGTATTAATGTAGAAAAAAAATAATATAAATTATAAAGAATGCCTGAAATTTTTCACCAAGTTACAGACCATAATAAAGTATTGTTAAAGTTTACACGATAATATAGAACAAAATAAAGTGTAAATGTATTTTAATGAAAATATAAATCTATATATACATAACAAAGTAGTATAAATTCCACCAATAATGTAGGTCGATTATTTAAGTAAACAATATAGGGAATAAAAATTTTTTGAGTTACGCAAAATTTTAATTTAAAATTTTAGATTTTAATTTCTAATCCTTCTAAAGTATGATATTTTAAGGGAATTTATATTTAAGTCAACTGATACTTAATAATCATACATGTTAATTTTAAGATAATGATATTTTAGGATGCTATTGACGAAAATGATGGCTAATTGCAGTTATTATGTAAATGGAAATTAATGATGATTTGTTTAGCTGTTTATTAATATAAATTGATTTTTTAAAACATATAATTAAAAAATTATAGTAATGAGATTTTAAATTTTAAAATTTTCTATTGTAGGAGCCAAAATAGTTGTATAAGGATTAAACTATTTTATTGTAATAAGTATTTTTTTTAATTTAAGGGATGTAATTTTTAAATATTAAATTAAAATGTTTTAGGCATAATAAACGGAAAATAAATCAGGACTATAATTTTGTGCCAGACTTTTAAAAAACACTATAATAACATTAAATGAAACTCTATGATTATTATCTCAGAAATAATATAATTATTTTCAAGATACAATATTATAGTTGGGAAAATTTAGTCTTATCTGAATGATAAATTCAATTTAGTATATTTGAACAAATTATGAAAAGTATAAAGATTTAAAACTTAATTTTTTTAAATTATATATTGTATCTGGTAAAAGTATTTGTGTTTACGAATTATATACATTAGTGACAGATTTTAGTATTTTTGGCATAGTATCCACTTGGCATAGTAATAATAAAATGTGAAAGGTCGTAACTTTTTTGTATAAATTAATGTTGTTGAATATATTAATGATAGATTTTAGTATTTTAAAAGCATGATAATTTTTTAGAATTGATTTTCAATCAAAGTATGACTAAATTGTTAGTAGTTGATTTAGATTATTAATTCTGTTTTCATTTATAAAAAACTTGTCATATGTATTTTGATTTTAAAATCAATATAAAAATTATGAATCAGTATTAAACTTTGATTATGTTTCCAATTTAAATAAAACTAATAAAACGATACGTGACAATAGTTTATTAAGAATACGCCAAATGGCAATGTAATACCTAAAATCTCGCCACGTGGCTTAACCCCTTTCTTTTATTATATAGTAGCTTAACTACCCATGTAACACACGGGTTGAAAAAAATTAAAATAAAAATAAATATAAATTATCAATTACTATTAATAAATCTATAATATATGCACATTTGAAGATAGATTAAATAAACGTGTATACGTATAAGCAAATCATATGAATCTTAATTGTATAATCACGACATGATATGTCAAGTTACTTTAAAAAGTTACTTCTGATACTGCTGGTATCCTGTTGAGCAATATAATTTGATAGTTTATCAAGAATATACAAACCAATATACATAAATAAAAAAATAAATGAAGTGAAGGTTATGGTCATAGGATAAAATATATAAGTATTAAGGTTTACAATCAAAACTTGTTTTCTAAATCCAAATGTATGTAATCTTGTAATTGAATGTATAAGAAAATTAGTCGAATATAATAATTGTGTGTATAATAGAGAAGTAAGAAAAGTTCTTCATGCATAATACATATATTTATGTTCATAGAAAAAATCTTTTTATAGAATTATCAATGATTTTGATAGTGGAAGAACAATAATCAGAAAAAAAAGTTGTTGTATATATAATAAAATAATTATATAATAATATCTAATGTAGACAAATATTATACGAGATTGTTGAAATATAAAACATTTTTAAAATCTAAAATTATAACTTGAAAATCTCAGGTTGATTGTTATTATTGGAAATTAAAATTTGTGAATTACATATGCTTTGTTTTAATATTCAAATTATTAGTTTTAAATTTCAAATTTCACCTAATTTATTTAATTATTTTTAGATAAAATCTTGGATTAAATTTTTAAGTTTCTAATTTTCATTTCAATCATTAAATTCTAAATTCTAGTTTTAAAATACTATTCAATTAGACATTTAATACTCTTTAAATAGGATTCACGAGTTTCCTTTAAAATCACATTGCTAATAAAACGTCACGTGGCAAGCGTATGCTATAAAGGTGCCTCGTGGCAACACAATCCTTAAAATTGTGCCATGTGGCCGAACCCCTTTCATTTATTATATACTAGGTTAGTCCCCGTGTATTACACGGATTGAATAAAAAAATTTAAATAATTAGTACTAAAAAATTATGCATTATAAGATCATGATTGAAGATAAAATATGTTTATAATTACGTACAAATAGCTATTTTAAGTAAACAAACAATTATGTATTTTTTAAACTTTTTTTTTTAAAAATTGTTTTAAATATTTTGTTTTAAGAAAAATGATAAAAAAAAGTTCATTGTATTCTGTATTTTATAAAATTTCTGTTTTTAAAAAGTGTGTTTTTAATAAAAAATAGGTTTTTAATTTATTAAATTATACATTTTTAATTTGAATATGGTACGAGTAATATTATTAGTATCAGTATTATTATTAACAACGTAGAGAAATGAGAAAATAAGAATAATGAGTCTTACAATTGTTTAACGCTTACTTTAGTTTTTTTTATAGATAGATGGCTAGGTTAAAAACCATTAATTAAACGGATTATTCGTAGTAATAAACACGAAGAGTTACAGTATAATATTTTAATATAAAATATAATTATAGTTATATATACGTAATAGTTCAAAAAATAAAACAATTATACTAATTTTAACTCTCTTATCTAAAAAGTTTTATATTTAAACATTCGTTTTAAGTTTTTTTTTAAATATTTTTTTATAAAAGTCTTGTTTTTAAAAAATGCTGGTTTGTAATGATTCTTGTTGTTTCAATAAGACAGTTTTTAAAAAAATTCACATGTTTATAACTTTTTTTAAAAACAAAATGATTTAAAATATTTTGTTAAAAAAGGTTTAGTATGTTAGAAAATTTCATATTATATAAAATTTTAGTTTTTTATTATTTAGATTTTAATTAAAAGATATGATTTCTAATTTCCTTAATAAAATATATCTTTTAAAAAGATAGTTGATTTTAATAAGAGAGAGAAATATAACAATTAATATAATTCATTTTAATAAGAAGTGAATTTTTTTTTATATTAAATTATTATAAAACCCTGAAGGGAAAATTAATATATACATGTCTAAAATAATGACAAGTGACAAAAAATGAGATAAGAAAATGACAAGAGGTAAAAAAACCTTGCTTTATTATTAGAGGTTATATAATACAATTTTTGAGGGAAAATTGATATGTGCTTGTCTAAAAGAATGACAAGTGACAAAAAAAATAAGACAAGAGAATGACAAGTGGTAAAAAAACCCTGCTTTATTAGAGGTTATAGATATAGATACGCCGCTACTTCGGTCCATTTATTGTGCTTGTATGTGGCTCATACTATTTATAATTTTATATTGTGTAGGTTGAATCAATGATTTTTTTCCAATATAAAGATTCTCTTATGAATAAATAATGCAATTCAATTTCATATAAGAGTATCTCATGAAACATTCTTGTTGTATTTCTTAATCAATCTTTCCAACTACCTATGATAGTTGTAGTTAAGTTTAATTATTGCTTAATTTTTTATGTGCAATCAATTTTCACATTAACTTTCTTTGTCAACATATGCATCAAAATGCCTTTCAAAAGCAAAATTAATGATTCTGTGATCTATTTTTTACACCCATTATAAATACCTGTGTTTTAAATGACTATCATTCTTATGCCATAAAAACATAATAACATGCATCTCAAAGTTTACAAAGTGTTATCTAATAAATATACTATCACATGTTTAATTAAGCAATTATGTGTCCTGTCTTAAAGTTTACAAATTGTTTTCTAATAAATATGATATCACATGTTTAATTAAGCAGCATTAATTTAGGGGGCACAAAAATAAAGGATATAATGTAAACTAGAGAGTGACCACAAGTCAATTGAGCTTTACAAAGTAGATGCTAGTTTTGACAATATTAAACTGACCATGATTCACCTCTCTAACATTTTAGCCTTCTGTTGTTTTTCTTAAGCTTTAATTGTTTCCTAATTTAACTAATGAATTATTCTTATGTTAGTATAAGATAAACCTAAAGATTAGTACATGTGTGGTGATGGTTGGACTATAAAGTTTAACCTCTATGCTTATAGATATGTTGTGTACTCAAGCAATATGAACATTGCCAGCTTTATTTGTCAAGTTAGTTGTTATCAACAAAATTATCCATTTCTTTTTGTACATTATTTAACCAGGTAATCCCTCTACTCTTGTGTTCTTCTATCCATAATAATAAACTATTTATCTTTTCTAGAGTAGCTTTTATATTATTTATTTGACAAGAAAAACATCAACCAAATCAGTTTTCGATCGATGAGCAAATAGTGTGCATATCGGAAAGACTATCGAAATTGGCATCACCAACCAAACTTGAAATATAGAATCACCAACCAAACTTGAAATGTAGAAACACAAGTATTATTATTTGTGTAAAAGTTAAAATATAAAAAAATGGAACTTACTAAAACACATCGTCCAGTAACATGCTTTTTTTTGAATTTGATAATTTCATCAATGTCATCATTAACGAACAACTCGTGATGTTGTAGGAATTTGAAACGTAACGGTTTACCGTTTCAAAGGAGTATGTTAAATACTATGTCAAAGTTAAGTAGTAATATAATGAAGAGTTATTAAAACAGAAATATTTTAAACGTATAAATATGGATTATAACCTACAAACATCTTCATTCTCCCAAACTGAATAACAATGACTAATGGACTTTCATTTATGTTATTCATAACATAATCACAAACTTGCTTAGCATAATGGTCCCATAAGGTGACAAATATTTTTACACCTCTATCAATTATAGAAATTTTAGTATTAGGTATATAGTTGTAAGTAATAAGAATAAAAACTATGTAAGCTTAAAAATGTCGCTAAAGATCTTGTAGCTGAACGGTTATCTTATTCGTTGAATCATTTTTAACCTTTGACATAGTCTTCATGTCAAGACTTTAATCACCCTTCCATAACATCTGTTAATTAAGTAAATGTTAAGGAATACCCTATAGGTAAGGAATTTAAACTTTAATAGTAACAGTATGGACTAACCAAAATGATGAGTTTCTGGAATATGGTATTCAAGTAATGTGTTAAAGATTGTGAACGATAGACCATAAAGAGAGCCATTAAAGTCCTTGCAGATTTCAACCCTTGTAGATTTGTTAAAAAACCAGCTTGTTGGTGGTATCAACATACTTGTATCTTGATCCGTAAGTAGCAAGGTTGGGCTTACGAATATAGAAACTGAATTTTTCTCGTAGCGGTGAGTCAAACTCTCTAATAAAGGATTTGAGTCTCATTGCATGTATTCTAGTACATTGTAAGTAGAACGTAAACAGTAAGTACAGTTTTTATGAAACATTTCAATGGTATAAATAAATTAAGTTTGTTTCCGTTACCTTCTCATCCATTAGTATCCGATAGAATAGATTTCATTTTGTTTTTTCTTGTCTTCCAGTTTCTACAAATGAATGACTCTCAACTTAATGGTGTAATCATCTTTGCCTAAATCTAGTTGGTTAATGAAGGTTATATGTTTTTTATCCATCTGTGTGTATATGAAAAACCTTCAATGAAACAGCTGTAAGATTTCTAACAAACGGAGGAATAGATAGTGGCGGATCTTTAACATTTCCGTAAGAGGGGGGAGGGGGCGAAATTAATTTTTTAAAGGGGGGCGAACTCAATATTTATATAAAAATTTACACTACCGGACTAAAATTTAACACTACCGACGAAAAAAAAAAGGAAGAGCGCTCCCCAATGGGGTGTGAATATATAGCAATGCGAATAAAGTAACTATGAAGTTTAAATTCTTAGAGTGACAAACGTACCTATTCTTTGCAAGACAATAATGTGTTTCAGCTTGAAGCTTTAAGAATCATTTATAGTAATTGTAAACTAATATTGAAGTAAAAATAAGAAATCTTTTTCAAGAAAGGTTTCCTTAAAAAAACACAATTATAAATGCGTTTATAATTAAATCCAGTGAAAATAAAAATGTTTAAATAGTTATAAAAGAACTTATAAATTAAATTAACGTTGCAAATTTTAATAAATTAAAACTAAAATGGTTAAAAAATGGAAAGTGTATTAAAGAAAGTTTCCATTTTTCTATTATTTTGTATTGTTTTAACTAGATTACTCCTCGCGTTTCGCGGCGAGTAAAGTATGGTTGGGTTTTCCCTGAGCAACGTAGCGGTAATTTGGTAGTTATCGATTCGACTCGTGAAGTCTCATATAAGCGTACACCAATACAGTTTCGGATAATACTAAAATACCACCAGCAATGTTGTTCTCTCACAAACAGTTGGATTTGTCATGGTACCGTGACATTAACATCACTTGATATAACGTACGATACCAAAAAATTATTCGACGGTGAATACATATATAAATAAAATATAGAAGTAAACTTAGAATAGTTAAATGGTCAATTTTAAAGCTCAACAAAGTTAGGTGGACAAAATGCAAAAGAACAAAAGTTTATTGTTGCTCCTAAGTTGATTTTTATTATATATAATAATATGGAAATGAAATAACAATAATTGTGCAAAACATTCCTTAACAAAACACAATTACAAATGCGTTTGTAATTATATCGGGATTGTTTAAGATGTTTAAATTGTTTTTAAAAAATTACAGAATTAAAAAACATTGCAAATAAAAGAAATTTTTTATACGACAAATTAAAAGCAACATCCTTCATATCTGAAATCAAATCCGTGATGAAGAAAGAGAAGGAGGATTAAGATCTTTTAAATTTACATACGACAAATCCATAAGCAAGTTTGCAAAAATATAATCTACATTCTCTAAGATGTAAATGTAGGAAGAACCATAAAATCAAAAACTGAACAACCGTTAATCGACGGAGAAGGCGGTGGAGTGATGACTAGTATAAACGAACAGATGTAGACGAAGGCATTAAACGGCGGCGCAGTGGAAATTAGGTGACATGAAGGCGTTGAACGATGGCGAAGGCGGTGGAACTTAGGTGAAGGCGGTGGAACTTAGGTGAAGGCAGTGAACGACGCGAAGGCGGTGGCACTTAAGGTTTTCCAAATGAGTGTTCCTCTACACAGTTTCAATAAAATCTTAAAAATGAAGAAAGTATCGGGGTTGGTAAAGATCCGAGTTTTTTTAAAAGATCCGGGTGTTCCAAAGCTCTATTCTGCAAAATTTAACGTGGTAATAACACATGTACAATGCCTAGGTGGAGGGGCTAGTAAAGTGCCATGTGGCACATGAAGATTTTGCTTTATTAGATTATATTAATAATTTTGGTTAATGGAGTTTTTGATCTTTCTATTTTTGCCACACTAATTTTGTGGTCTCCTAACACTTTTTCACCTTATTTAATCATATAATGTCTAACTTTTTAATCAAAGAATGTAAGCTGGAGAGAGAAAGTAGAGAGAGCGACGGAGGGCAGCAGATGAGCATTCGTCTCCTGCGGCCTTTTCCGCCAACGAACAATCGTCCTTTCCTTATATCGTGGCGTACGGTGCCTCCCCGTCTCCATTTCTATGATGATCTCTATTCTTAGAGAGAGAAGTTATCTAAAGAGAGAAAGTAGAGAGAGGCGGAGTGTAAGGAATACACTTAAAGGCTAATGCAACCAAAGAGCTCTCAGCGTGCACGTGTGAAGTACAAGGAAGTTACTTCGAAAGATTTGATATAACTCAGTGAATTATGATAAGTATCAAATCTTTCGAAGCCAAAAGACCATATCTTCCGAAGCCAAAGATGAAGTCTTTCGAAGCTTCAAAGACAAAGTCTTCCGAAGCCAATGACTGATTTCTTCCGAAGACAGAGAAGACATGCTTTTTCAGAATCACTCTTTGACAAAAGCTGAACAACTTTCCGCTACTACTTCTGAAGACTCACCAACTTATATGAATTGGTGAAAAGTCCATGCTTTTGTCAACTGTAGATTAAGGTCTTTTTCTATAACTTTCTACTCTTGTACTTTTAATTTTTTGTAATATATTAGGATGTGAGCTATGGCATGTCATAGTCACTAGTCAAACGACAATCTGCCTTTTGACTTTACATTGATCTTGTTGTCTAGATTAGTGTTTCCAGTTGGCCTTCAAAGTATGGTCGGCTGTAGGATGTAGTATAAAGTATCTCAAGTACTTCTATTTAGATTTAAGCTTTGTAACACTTTTAAGAACTTGAGAGCAATATATATCATTCTTGAATACCATATTTGATTGTTCTTGTTTATTGTTCTTGTTACTTGTGTTCATTGTTTCATCCTAACCGGTTCCCTATTTGATCTGCTAAGTATTCTAAATCTCTACACCTTGTGAAACTATTGCATTGACCACCCTTTAACGGTCATGCAATTGGTATCCGAGCATTTCAGGCTCTTGATTGTAAGATCTCACCATCTTAAATCCTTTCAGTTTCACAAAACACCTATCAACTCAAATGGTAGCTATCTCTAAGGCTGATATGAAAACCGGTACCATGACAGAGTCTCCACTGATCACTCCTGATGATTTTGATACTTGGTGCCAACATATGGAAGGGTTCATCAAGTCTCAAGACAGCAGAATGTGGCGATTTGTTATTGAAGGACCTGACATCCCAAGAACCTCTTCAGCCACTGCTGGAGGTGGGATGATACCAAAGGAAATGGTTGACTACAACATCATCTGCAGGACCGGTTAAGGGATGGTCAATACAATCAGTCTCACAATGAGGAGAGTGTTAGAACACTTAACAGATCAAATAGGAAACCGAGTTTATAGGAATGATACTAAGAACACAAGTAAACAATGAGACAGAACTAAGAATAAGAACAGGATGAGTATAGTTTTCAAGAATGCTGTATATTGCTCTCAAGTTCTTCTATAAGTTTTACAAAGCATAAAAAGAAATACAAGAACCTGAGATACTTTATACTACATCTTACAGCCGGTCATACTTTGAAGTCCAGCTGGAAACACTAATCTAGACAACATGATCAATGTAAAGTCAAAAGGCAGATTGCCTTTTAACAAGTGACTATGACATGCCATAGCTCACATCCTAATATATTACAAAAAGAATAAAAGGTACAAAGTAGAAAGTTACAGACTCTAAACCATACAGTTGCAAAAGCATGGACCTTTTCACCAACTAATGCAAGTTGGTGAGTCTTCAGTGTTGCAGTGGAAAGTTGGTCTGCTTTATACAAAAGTAGATCAGAGAAAGCATGTCCTCTCTGTCTTCGAAAGAAATTAGTCTTCACTTCATTGGCTTCAAAAGACTTCATCTTTGGCTTCGGAAGATTTTACACTTAGAATAATTTGCTGTGAGAAGTGTAAAACTTTCGAAGTAACTTCTACTCTACACAATGTGCATGCAAGCTAGAAGCTCCTTGGTTGCTTTGGTTTCTTTGGTTGCATCAGCCTTTCAAGTATAACCTTACAAACTCCCCCCAGGCTGATGCTACCAAAACATAAAAGTATACTTAGATATTGACAGTCCTCACTAGGATCAAGATCATTCCTTTCTTCATCAACTGATCAAGATCCCTCAAACTCTCATAATACCTTCTCATGTCATGGAGATCATGCAGAGGAAGATCAAGCATGTCTTGCCAGAAATAGACATCTTGACCTCCTTGATCTCTGATGACATACCACCTGTCTGGATTAGTAGAAAAGGTCCAGGATAAGATGGGTCTTCTAGTTACAAGAGGCTTCACTAGAGTTGGAGTTGGTTGAGCAGCCTCGTCTTGCACTACCTCAAGATGTTCTGACTCATCCTGAGGTGTAGAGGTGGATGCCTTGGATTTCTTCTTAGAACCACTCTTTCTGCCCATCCTTTTCCACCTCTTTGAAGTGTTTGACTGAGAAGACTGGCCTTCAGCACCAGGTTGACTTGTTGTGTCTTTCTCAATTGGGTCCTCTTCTCTTACAAGTTCAAAAGGAGGGATTTTGACCCTACTGTGGATTAGAAGATAAAGTTGGCTGAGATGCAGCTCTAGGCTCAGGTTGTCTTATCTCAGTGGGTTCAACCTTTATTTCAAATTTAGGTTGAGCATGACTTGGTGGAGAATGTAAGTCAACAAGCTCTCCCTTTTGAATCTTCTTCTTGATCACTCTAATGTGCTCTTCCATAGTGGATAGAGACATTGGACCAAGCCTCCTTCCGGAGAATCCGTACAGCTTCAAGAAGCTCATCATCCTCTGCCTATCAACAGACTTCTTTTGACTCTTTTGGATGATGGTTCTTGACTTTGCAGCTTCTTCCCTTATTTTTCTCTTAACAGCCTTTTGTTCTTTGATAATTTGTTCCTCCAGGTGTTTAAGATACTCGAATTCAACATATTCATATGATAAGAGAAGAAGTGCAGATGTCTGATAGAAACCTGTGGCACTCAGGTAGCTAATCATGTTTTGTCTATCAGCTTCCTTGTCTACCTGAGGTTGTTCAGTTGCCACAACCTCTTTCTCAGGGCTTTCCTGAACTGGGGAGAGGATAGGAGCATGCTTGTAAAGCCTTTTCTGTCTCCTTTCTTCCTTGATTTTTAGGAGCAATTCTGCATCCTCTGCCTCCTTCCTCTCCTTTAACAGCTCTGTGTCTGCAAGTTCATTGAGTTCCTCTAAGGGAAGAGAGATGAGTCATCTATATTGTAGTTCGTGGTTCCCAGATAGTTTAATCTGGCTGCCCTCAACTCATCATCCTGAGTATTTGGCCTGGGGGCAGCCCTGATAGCAACTTCCATGAAGCCTAGAGACCCCCTTGAACTCTTTCCCCTTAGCTTTTGCTTCCTCTCTCTCTCCTCCTCCTTAATCTCCTCATAGGTCATCTTCCTCTTCCCTTTGTCACATACAGGCCTTGGTGACTCAAGGTGGAGAGAGATTTGGCCTTCATTGCTTGGTTCAACAGTCAAGCTCTGGCCAAAGAGAGGTTGTGAAGCACCTTCACCAACTGGTGCCTCATTGAGGGTTGATGATGTTGAAGCAGTTCTTGTAACAAGGTTCGCATGGTCTATCATTGGGCCTTCAGTCAAGGTTTCGCCTTCGAAGCTAATCTTAGGTTCAACCTCAACATCCAGTTGACCAATGATATTGCCTGTTAGCCTTTGTCTTCTTCTTTGCCTAAACTCTTCAACAATTCTGTCTTTAATCCTCTCAGCCAGTCTGCCAGCTTGCCTACTTTGACTAGGATTGGCAAGTGGCATGTGGACTAGGGGAATACTATCATAGAACTTTAGGGTCTGAAAATTGAAAACCTCATGTTGCCCCTGAAGTCTATACAAAATTAGAGCTCTCGTATCAGCATCATACCTCCACCCAAGTATTTCATTCTCAGCATCATGGGGTGGGGTAGACATAGCTCTTGGAATACCCTCCTTAAACAGACTTTGAATGAGTGAGTCCATATTAATATGGACTTGAAGAGGTTGCTGAGTATGGATAATTGCAAGTGACGTTGGTGAATCCTCAATGTCCATACTCTATGAAGAACTCCCAGCTTCTGTGATTGTTTGGACTTTCTCCCCTTTTTTGGTGGCATCATCCAATTGCATAGGTGAGCTAGGGGTTAGGTCTGTCACATCCATAGGTTCTTGTGTTCCTGGTTGAGTCCTCCTGAAAGGTCTCCCAGCTAGTTGTTCCTTGAGATCAGAAATCTCAAGTTGCTGATCATTGACCTTTCTTAGCAAGGTAGTCACCTAAGATTCCAAGTGACTAACCTTGGAGACTAAATAGGTGCTTGTTTGAGTCAGCTTTTGCACCTTTAGTCTCATATTCCCCTCATCTTCATCACAAGAATCACGGGGGGATGAGAGAACATGACCTAAGTCTTCTTTCTCATCACCAGCACTTTGTTCTTGGCTGTTGGATTTCCCCTGCAACATGACAGCTTCAAGTGAAGTGTCAATGGGCTGGGTTACCATGGTTAAGGCCTTAATGATGGAGTCACTTACTGAAGTGAGAGCCTTTTTCATATGGACCTCCTGAACAGGTGTAGGGAGATCCACCTCAGTAGTGGGTAGATGATGTGGGCTAGACTGGGAGAAACAGGAGTACTCATCTCTCCTTGAGCAGGGGAGGAGAAGAAGACTCATGATACTCACCGAATCCCATGTCTTTATCATCATAGAATTCTAGGTTTGGAATGGTCTGGTTTAGATCAAGAGGTTGGGATGGTAACTGTCCCCTAAAGGTTGTTCACTAGAGTTTTGAGACTCTGAATGAAGGCTTAAGGCTTGGGGTGTTGTGAGCTTGTTAGGCTGAGCATGAGGAACCTCAACACTGATCATTTATAAGATGGAAGTGGTTTGCTCCTCAGGAGAAGTGGGAGCTCCAGTGTCCACTTCCTCTTGTATGGGTGGTGATATAGGAGCTTGCACAAATGAGTTGCATATGCAGGGGTTCGTTTGGATTTTCTTTGGTAGGTGATGGTTATTTGTGGTTGTATAGAGGGTTGAGAAGTAGAAGGTGTGGGTTCAACACTAGCTAGTGCTACTAGGTTACCACCTTGAGCAATGAGCTCTAACATTTTAGGGACAAGGGTTGTTTCTACCCCTGAGAAGCCAACAGTTGGCTTTCTCATAGTCTTGAAGATAACAGGCTTCATCCGTCCCAATTTTAGAACATTACCTATTCTCCTCAACTGTGAGCCCAGTTCACAGTTGAGAATGTGCTAGACATATCTAGGGAACATGTAATATTCTAAGGAGTCCAAGTTTGCAAGTAAATTAGTGTACACAAATTATGAATACCTGAACTTGACTCCCTGAACCATCCTATAGACTATGTAAGAAAGTTCATTTGGAACTTGGTCCCATCCTCCGTGCTTGTTTGATAGACTGTGGATGACGACATGGAGGAGGTATTTCTATTGAGAGGAAACCTTCCCTTTCCTGAAGGTCTTGACAGAAAAATCCCCTTCATAGCCCATCTGACCAAAGGAACGGTTAACAGCAGACTTGGGAAAGGATAAATCACCTTCGACATAATCCAGCCTTAGATGTGAGTTTATGGATGCTGGAGTGATGAAGATTGTCCTCCCCTGCACTGTGGCAGACAGTGCCTTCTCCCCATCCATGGTGACCTCTTGACAGGTCCTCTAGAATTCCAATAGCTGATCTTCATAAAGTGAAAGGTCGATGGTGAGAGAGGTGAAGTAGTTTGATAGAGTGAGAAAGCGACAAACCTCTGAGAAACCAAGATCTTTCTTAGAGTTCAACAGAGCAACTTGATTATGTTGCCTGTGAAGTTGCATAGAGAAATCGGGTTGGTTTCTGCGATTAAGGTTGGCCATTTTGAGTTAGCTTTGTGGTGAAGGAAGATAAAAACAAAGGCGGTTTGTGAGTGAATTTTGGTTAGAGAATTTTCAGATGAAGAAGATAGTGAAAGAGGGGGAGCCATTGAGAGATTATATATGAAATGGATTTATGACAATATTAATGCAAAAGGATAAACTTTGAAATCCGAATGTTGGGTCCCACATTTAAAAAGTGCCAAAAAATGTAGTTTTCTTGAAAGTCGAAAAATCTTCCAAAGGTATTTTTGTCTTCGGAAGTTTTAAGAAAAGCTTCCGAAGCCAATTTGGCTTTCGAAGATATTCATAAGGTTTGTGAAAATTTTGCTTCGGAAGTAAAATAATTAGAGAATTTTTTCACTTTTGAGACGTGTTTGGTTTCGGAAGAGATCAGGACTTGGAAGTTTTATTCTAAAGAGAATAAATCTTCCGAGACTTAATTGTTTTCGGAAGAAAATTTGTCCTTCAAATACATGTAAGTACTTAGAAGCATATTTAGGCTTTGGAAGATATATCAGAAGGTAAATGTCTTATAAGTAGTTATTTGATTTGAAGACATAATGTTCTTTCGAAACACCATGATGTCTTTCGAAAGAAAATATGTTTAAAAATTTTCAAAAATCTTAGGAATATCATTTGAAAAATTTTCTTCCAATGGAAACTGGGCTTATGGAGATGATAAAATTAACAACTTAGGACGCATAGGTTTTAGAAATAGAATTGATATAAGTTTTAGAAAAAATCTACTCAAAGTTAATCATCCCAATAACTGATATAAGATATTTGAATCTTTGTCATCAAAAGCTTTAGTGAACTGATTAGCATATTGTTTATTTGTGTTAACTTTGACTAGTTTAATTAATCTTTTTTCAAAATTATCTCTAAACAAATGATACCTGATGTTGATGTGTTTTGTCCTTGAGTGTGCATAGGATTCTCTGTAATAGAGATAACATTGTTGTTGTCTATGTGGATTGGAGTCTTTTTGAATTTGAATACATAGTCCAACATCTGATTCTGAATGCAAAACACTTAAGCACAGCAGCTTGCAGCAGCAATGTATTCAGCTTCAGCAGTTGATGTAGACACACAGGATTGTTTCTTGCATTGCCATGAGACTATCCTTTCACCTTGAAGTCAAAATTCTTTGGATACCAAAGGCCAAGCTTAGGAGTACCTTTGAGATATCTAAGAATCCTCTTGACAGCAATCAGGTGTGACATCTTGGGGTTGGCTTGATATCTTGCATAGATGCATGTGACAAACATGATATCAGGCCTGCTGGCTGTGAGGTATATAAGAGACTCAATTATGGCCCTGTAGAGATGTTCATCCACACACTCCCCCTCAAGATCAGGTCCAAGGGAGTGGCTTCTAGCTATGGGAGTCTTTGCAACCTTGCAATCACCCATGTTAAATCTTGTAAGGATATCCTATAAATACTTTGACTGAATTATGAAGATGCCATTTTTAACTTGCTTCACTTGAATTCCTAGAAAGAAATTGAGTTCCCCCATAGCACTCATTTTAAATCTATTCTTCATCAGCCTCTCAAAGTCTTTGCAGAGCTTTGGATTAGTTGACTCGAAGATAATGTCATCTACATATACTTGAACCAGCATTAAGTCATTTCCTGTTCCTTTGATGAAGAGAGTTCTATCAATAGTACCTCTCTTGTAGCCATGTTGACAGAGATACTGAGATAGTGTCTCATACCACTTTCTTGGAGCTTGGTGCAACCTATAAAGAGCTTTATCAAGCTTGCAAATATAATCAGGATGATCTGGGTCTGCAAAGCCAGGTGGTTGGTTGACATACACCTCCTCATCAATCACCCTATATAAGAAAGCACACTTGACATCAAGTTGGTAGACCTTGAAATTCTTGGATGAAGCAAAAACCAGGAATATTCTAATAGCTTCAAGTCTTGCTACAGGAGCAAAAACATTTGTGTAGTAAATTCCCTCTTCTTGTGTGTATCCTTGAACAACTAGTTTGGCCTTGTTCTTGATGACAAATCCTCTATCATCCTTCTTGTTTCTAAAAACCCACTTGGTTCCTATGGTAGTCTTCCCTTGAGGAAGAGAACATAAGTTCCAAACCTTTTTTCTTTTGAATTGAAGGAGCTCTACTTGCATTGCTTCAACACAACTTCCATCCTTTAAATCCTCATCAACTTTCTTTGGCTCTATCTGGGACAAGAAACAAGAGTATAGACAAACATTTTTGTCATGGGTTTGTCCTCTTGTTCTCACCCATGTATCAACATTTCCTATGATGTTTATGGTGAGGTGTCACTTGTGGATCCTGAGTTAAGAGATCACAGCAAGTTGATTGGAAAGATCTAAGTTTGAGAAATTTAGGTCTGGCAATGGAGTATCACCCACCGCATCAGCACACTTATTAAGAGAGGCTTGATCCAATGAGTGTGTGACATTATTTATGTTGTCTTCTATGGAGTGGTTATCAGCATCAAGAAATTCTTGATCACTATCACCACCTCCATTTCCTCCTACATTTAAAGTTCTTCAATCTGAGTTTTGAGCCTCTAAGCTGGAATTTGTAAGCACCTCAGATGTATCAACTGAATTTGTCATGTTTGTGCTGATAGGATCTTCACTTGCAGGGTCAGTTACCACTGGAACTGAAGTAGTATGCTTGCTTGGCCTTCTCAGCTCAAATCTTGGATCAAGATCTCCTGTTGATAAGTCACTTGTAGATCCTGAAACATTCTCACAAGATTTGTTAAAATAGTTTGCTACAAAATCAAGATCAAACAGCCAATCAGGACCAGAACCTTTCACACTAGGAGTGTGCTCATTGAAGGTCATATTGGCTGACTCCTCAACTACTCTAGTTCTGAGATTGTATACTCTATAAGCCTTAGCTTGAGAAGAGTATCTAATAAAGTGTCCAACATCTGAGTTCTCAGCAAATTTGGCTATTTTATCTTTGGTATTCAAGATAATGCAAGGACATCCAAATGACCCGAGGAAGCCAATAAACGGTCTCCTTTTGTGCCACAGCTCATAAGGAGTCTTACCATGAGGCTTAACCATTAAAACTCTATTTTGTACATAGCAGGCTATGTTCACTGCCTCTACCCAGAAGGTGATGGGTAGTTTAGAGTCAGACAACATGGTTCTTGTAGCCTCAATAAGTGTCCTATTTCTCTTTTTAGCAACACCATTTTGCTGAGGAGTCCTGGGAGCACTATATTATCTTGTAATACCTTTTTTATCATAAAATGTCTCAAGGATTTGGTTCTTAAATTATGTTCCTTGATCACATCTTATGGTTTTGACCATGTGATCACATTGATTCTCAATTTTCAGAATGAAGTTCTTCAAGATCTCAGGAGTCTCATCCTTAGTACTAAGGAAAAAGACCCAAGTGAATCTTATGAAGTCATCTATGATCACTAAGCAATATGAGGTCCTTCCTAGACTCATTACACTGGTGGAGCCAAAGAGATCCAAATGTAATAAGCGTAGGGGAGTAGTGATAGAGTTTCTTTCCTTTGGCTTGTGAGACACTTTGTGTTGCTTTCCTTTCAGGCATGCTACACAGTGGTCATCACTTGTAAACTTTTTCTTTGGTATTCTAGTTACCAAGTCATTCTTAATTAATTTATTTATGTTTTTAAAGTTTACATGACACATTATTTTATGCCAGAGGAAAGACTCATTATTATTTGCTTTAGATAGAAAGCAAGAGACTTCTCCCGGGGGAGATGTTTCTTGCAGGTCCATCTTGTACATGTTCCATTTCCTGGGGCTCTGAGCAGGATATGCTCTAGAGGAATGACCTCCCCGAGCTTGAGAACAATGAACTCATGCTCAGTAAAGAGCATGTTGTGTCTCTGATCACAAAATTAGGATACACTTAGTAGATTGTACCCAAGCTCTTTAACAAAGTTTACCTTTTCAATGTTGAGCTTACCATTTATGACCGTGCCCCTTCCAGTAATGTAACCTTTAGCATCTCCTCTAAAAGCAAATGGCTCTCCATCAATTTTCTCAAAATTTTGAAGTAGAGAACCACTGCCTATCATGTGCCTGGAACAACCACTATCAATTATCCATACATTCCTCTTGGTCTTTAGCTGTTCCTGCACAAGAAAAAATGCTTAGTTACATATGGAAACCCAAGCCTCATTGGTCTTGGGCTTATCAAAGTAATATGAAGACAATGTAACAGTAATTGATCCTATGTTCAAGTTTCGAGAATCATCATCTGTTGTTGATGTAGAACTTTCAGTCACTTGGTCTTCCTTCATCTTCCACACCATCTTTGGAAGATTATACTTGACCTTCAACACTTCGGAAGTTTTGACAACTTCGAAAGTTTTGGAGACTGGACCTTCGGAAGATCTTGTTTTCACTGCAGCAGGCTTCAGTACTTCGAAAGCATTCCATTCTTCCGAGACTAACTTTTCTTCCGAAGGCAAGTTTTCACTTGTCTTCTTTTCAACTTTGGAGCTTCCAAAAGGAAAAGATTTTCCTTTCAAAGCTAGTTTTTCTTTCTTCTTCTCAGAAGTTTTTTTTTGATCATGTGGACAATACTTTTAGGATTGTAGATGCAATCCTTAGCAAGATGAGAAGTACTACCACACACGATGCAATCCATTTACTTCCTCCCGAGAGCCTTCTTTTGAGAGAAAGACTGAACTTGATCACTGGATGGTTCAGGCTGTGTAACAGTGGTACACAGCTGATCAGCCTTCTTCTCTTTGCTAGAATGAGCTGGACATGAACTAGAACTTCTGGTACTAAAGTTCATACTTGAGTCTTCAGCCTTCACCACTTCAAATCCTACAGAGATAAACACTTGTTTCTGCTTAGAATTCAAAATGGCCTTGATCTCTTGAGCCTTCTTTGATTTCCTTTTGGCTTTTCTGATCAAATTCTTCCTCTTAGACTTGGTCATTCCAGATTCTTTTCTCCTCAGGAGAATAGTGTCCCCTCTTAGATGATTTTCTTCACTCTTCTCATAAACATCCTTCACAATTGCCTCTTCATCCTCTTCATCAATAGGGTCTATTAGGGGAAGCTCATCTTCACAAGTTCCACACCTTGGAGATCTTATAGACAATAGAGTGTGTGGAGGAGCTATCTCAGTATATCCCAGTCCCTGCTTATTCTGATAACAAACTTTTGCATGTAGAGATAAGGATATCATGTTCTTGAAGATCTTTTCTTTAAAAACACATTTTTCTGCCCTGGCTTTGCTGATCACAAGCTCAGCCTGGCATTTAGTTAACTTAGTGATGAGATTTTTATCTGAGTCCTGTAGTTGGTATGTTCATGCTTAAGAGTTGAAATGGTTTTCTCTAGATCTTTTATTTTAAGTTTGTAATCATTTTCAGCTCTTTTGAAATCAGCTTTTAAAATGTTTAAGGACTCAATATCAGACCTCATCTCTAAGTTATAGGACCTATATCTATTAACTTTAGCAATACATTCAGGTGTACAAAGATGTTCCAATACCTTGGCTTCTTCATGATCTGCCATCAGTGCTTTGTTTGGAGATGCATCCTCATCCTGAAAGCTCCAGTCAAAGCCTCTTTCTTCAACAGCAACTGCAACTTACTGCTTGGGCTTCTCATTCTGGGGAGCTCTATCAGTGTAGTTTGGTCTGGTTTGTGCTTGGCCACAATTTCTCTTTGGTGCCTTGCACTCTCTAGCAAAGTGTCCCATTTGGTTATAGTTGTAACATTTTACTTTGCTTTTGTCCAGCCCAAACTTCCTACTGGTTGCTTTGCTAGGAAACTTTCTCCCTGTCCTCTTGTAAAACTTCTTGGCTCTGTGAGTGAGAAGAGCCATCTGCTGGACTATTTTCATGTACTCCAGATTATCTGGATGGATACAGTCTAGGTCTTCAAGGGTAAAGAGAAGGTTGCCTGTACTTTCATCAGTAGACACAAAGGCTTGTGAAGAGCTTGTCTTTTGGAATGGGCTTCCTTGGATATAACTATCTCTTGGTGTGTCCGGGAAGGTGATGAAAGAACCCTTTTATGAGTTGTCAGGGTAGCAGATGAGATGATGTTATGGTTCTCTGCAATCTCTTTCAACCACATGCAGGGCTAAAATCTGCTGATTGTTGGAGTTACCAGATGGATTTGGGATGTTCATCTCCATTTGGTAGCTACTGAGGATACCTTATAACTCAGTGAGAGTAAGGGTCTTGAGGTTCTTAGTCCTCTTGATGACCACACAATAGTGTGTCCATTTTCTGGGAAGAGAGGACATGAACTTCCTCACAATGTCCCTGTTCTCAAGAGTTACCCCAACATCCATTAGAGTGTCCATAATCCTAACATACCTGAAGTATTGTTGAGTCATGGTTTCACCTATTGTGAAGGTGAAGTTCTCAAACTGCTGCTTCAAGAGGTCCTTCTTGTTCTTTTTTGCTTCAGTGGACCCCTCATACATAAGCTTCAGTGCATCCCATAGTTGCTTAGATGTCTTGCACTTCTTGAAGCCTCTGTAGATGGAGTTTGGAAGAGCAGTTTGGAGAGCAGTCATGGCTTTCAGATCTATATCTATATTTTTCCAGTCTTCTTCAGAATAGTCAGCCACTTCCTTTGGTATCATACCACCACCAGCAACAGCTGAAAGAGGTGGATGGTACATGAGGTCCAGAGACAATAGATCCCCACATCCTGGAGTCGATGAAGCCTTCCATTCTTTGGAATCAAGTATCAAAATCATCAGGAGTGATCAGTGGAGACTTTGTCATGGTATCGGTTTCCATATCAGCCTTTGTGATAGCTGCCATTTGAGTTGTTAAGTGTTTTGTGAAACTGAAGGGATTTAAGATGGTGAGATCTTACAATCAAGAGACTAAAAGAAGCTCTGATACCAATGGCAGGACTGGTTAAGGGATGGTCAATACAATCAGTCTCACAATAAGGAGAGTGTTAGAACACTTAACAGATCAAATAGGGAACCGGGTTTATAGGAATGACACTAAGAACACAAGTAAACAATGAGACAGACATAAGAACAAGAACAAGATGAGTATGGTTTTCAAAAATATTGTATTTTGCTCTCAAGTTCTTTTACAAGTGTTACAAAGCATTAAAAGAAATACAAGAACATGAGATACTTTATACTACATCCTACAGTCAGCCATACTTTGAAGGCCAGCTGGAAACACTAATCTAGACAACAAGAGCAATGTAAAATCAAAAGGCATATTGCCTTTTGACAAATGACTATGACATTAATATATTACAAAAAGGATCAAAGGTACAAAGTAGAAAGTTACAGATTCTAAACCATAATCTACAGTTGCAAATGCATGGACCTTTTCACCAACTAATGCAAGTTGGTGAGTCTTCAGAGTTGCAGCGGAAAGTTGGTCAGCTTTATACAAAAGTAGATCAGAGAAAGCATGTCCTCTCTGTCTTCAGAAGAAATCAGTCTTCACTTCATTGGATTCAGAAGACTTTGTCTTTGAAGCTTCGAAAGACTTCATCTTTGGCCTTAGAAGATTTGGACTTTGGCTTCGGAAGATTTTACACTTAGAATAATTTGCTGTGAGAAGTGTAAAACTTCTGAAGTAACTTCTACTCTACACAATGTGTATGCAAGCTGGAAGCTCCTTGGTTGCTTTGGTTTCTTTGATTGCATAAGCCTTTCAAGTATAACCTTAGAACATCTCATATGCTTCCTTGAAAACTCACAAAAGAATCCTTTCACACCTTCCCTGAGACAACAAGGGAGAGCTACATCCAAGGAAGCCCATTCCAAGAGACAAGCTCTGCTCAAGCCTTTGTGTCTGCTGATAAAAGTTGTGCAAACTTTCTTTTTACTCTTGAAGACTTAGACTGCATCCATCCAGATGATCTGGAGTACATGGAGATAGTTCAACAGATGGCTCTTCTTACTCGTAGAGCCAAGAAGTTCTACAAGAGAATAGGAAGAAAGTTTCCAAGCAATGTGGCCAGTGGAAAGTTTGGCCTGGATAAAAGCAAGGTGAAGCGTTACAACTGTAACAATTGAGTCACTTTGCTAGAGAGTGCAAGGTACTAAGGACAAACGGTGGCCAGATACAACCCAGACCAAACTACACTGATGCAGCTCCCAGAACTGAGAAGCCAAGCCAACCTAAACAACATGTTGCTGTTGCTGTTGAAAAAGAAGGTTTTGACTGGAGCTTTCAGGTGGAAGATGCTTCTCCAAACCAAGCACTGATGGTTGATCATAAAGAAGCCAAGGTATTAGAACATCTTTGTACTCCTAAATGCATTGCTAAAGTTAACATGTATAGGTCCTAAAACTTGGAAGTGAGATCTGACATTAAATCCTTAAACATTTTTAAAGCTGATTTTAAAAGAGCAAAAAATGATTATAAACTTAAAATTGAAGATTTAGAGAAAACCATTTCTACTCTTAAGCATGAGCATACAAACTACAGGACTCAAATCAAAGATCTCATAGCCAAGTTAACTGAATACCAGGCTGAGCTTGTGATCAGCAAAGCCAAGGCAGAAAAATATATTCCTGAAGAGGAAACCTTCAAGAACATAATATCCTCATCATTGCATGCAAAAGTTTGTTACCAAAATAGGTAGGGACTAGGATCAAGTGAGATAGCTCCTCCCACACACTTTTATCTATTAGATCTCCAAGGTATGGAACTTGTCAAGATGAGCTACCTCCAATTGATCCTATCCTAAGAAGGGACACTATTCTCCTAGAGAGAAGAAAGAACCACGGATGACCAAGTCTGCAAGGAAGAACTTGATCAAGGCAGCCAAAAGAAAGTCAAAGAAAGGCCAAGAGGTCAAGGCCACTTTTAACTCCAAGCAAAAGCAAGTTTTCATTTTTTCTAGATTTAAAGTGGTAAAGACTGAAAACTCAAAAATGGACTCTAGTACTAGGAGTCCTAGTTCATGTCCAAATCATCCTGGACAAGAGAAGAAGGCTGATAAAATGTGTACCACTGCTGCACTGCCTGAACCATCCAATTCCAAGAGCATGTCTCATCTCGAGAAGCCTGCTGCATCATCTGAGAAGATGAAGATGGAAATGGAAAGTGATCAAGCTCAACATCCCACTCAAAAGAAGAATCTTAGAAGGATGCCAATTGAATGCATCATGTGTGGTAGTACTTCTCACTTTGCCAAGGATTGCATCTACAATCCTAAAAGTACTATCCACATGACCAAGAAGAAAACTTCTGAGAAGAAGAAGAAGAAAATAGCTTCGAAATGAAAATCCCTTCCTTTCGGAAGCTCCAAAGTGAAGAAGAAGATAAGTGATTACTTACCTTTGGAAGAAAATTTCGTCCCGGAAAAAACGAATGCTTACGAAGTATTGAAGTCTACTGCAGTGGATGCAAAAGCTTTCGAAGGTCCAGTGTCCAAAACTTCCAAAGTCATAAAAACTTCCTAAGTGTTGAAGGCCAAGTCTGGTCTTCCAAAGATGGTGTGGAAGATAAAGGAAGGCATGTGACTGAAAGTTCTTCCTCAACAACAGCTAATGATACTCAGAACTTGCATATAGGTTCAATTACTATTGCATTATCTTTAGTTCACTTTGACAAGCCCAAGACCAATGAGGCTTGGGTTAAATGTAACTAACTATCTCTTTATGTGCAGGAACAACTAAAGACCAAAGGGAACGTGTGGATCATTGATAGTGGTTGTTCCAGGCACATGACAGGCAATGACTCTTTGCTTCAGAACTTTGAGAAAATTGATGGAGGGCCAGTTGCTTTTAGAGGAGAATCAGGTGGTTACATTACTGAAAGAGACAGGGTCACAAATGGTAAGCTCAGCATTGAGAAGATAAATTTTGTCAAGGAGCTTGGGTACAATCTCTTGAGTGTATCCCAATTTTATGATCAGAGTCATAACATGCTCTTTACTAAGCATGAATACATTATTCTCAAGCCCGGGTTAGTCATTCCTCAAGAGCATATTCTGCTCAGTGCCCCCAGGAAAGGGAACATGTACAAGATGGATTTGCAAGAAACATGCCCTTCAAGAGAAGTTTCTTGTTTCTATCTAAAGCCAATAGTGATGAGTCTTTCCTCTGGCATAAAAGAATATGCCATGTAAACCTTAAGAATATGAATAATTTAATTAAAAATGATTTGGTAACTGGAATGCCAAAGAAAGAGTTTACAAGTGATGATAGTTGTGTTGCATGCCTGAAAGGGAAGCATCACAAAGTGTGTTACAAGCCAAAGGAAATGAACTTCATCATTACTCCCCTACACTTATTACATATGGATCTCTTTGGCCCCACCTATGTAATGAGGCTAGGAAGGACTTCATACTATTTCGTGATCACAGATGACTTCACAAGATATTCTTGGGTCTTCTTCCTTAGAACTAAGGATGAGCTCGCTGAAATCTTGAAGTGCTTTATTCTAAAAATTAAGAATCAATGTGATCACAAGGTTAAAATCATAAGATGTGATCAAGGAACTGAATTCAAGAACCAAATCCTTGATGCATTTTATGATGAAAAACATATTAAAAGACAATATAGTGCTCCCAGGACTCCTTAGCAAAACGATGTTGCTGAGAGGAGAAACAGGAAACTTATTGAAGCTAAAAGAACCATGTTATCTGACTTTAAACTACCCATCACCTTCTGGGCAGAGGCAGTCAACACTGCTTGTTATGTGTAGAACAAAGTTTTAGTAGTCAAGACTCATGGTAAAACTTCTTATGAACTGTGGCACAAAAGGAGACCTTTCATTAGTTTCATCAGATCATTTGGATGTCCTTGCACCATCTTGAATACTAAAGATCAAATAGCTAAATTTGCTGAGAAATCAGATGATGGACATTATATTGGATACTCTTCCCAAGCTAAGGCTTATAGAGTATACAATCTTAGAACTAGAATAGTTGAGGAGTCAGCCAATGTGACCTTCAATGAGCACACACCCAGTGTGAAAGGTTCTGGTCATAATTGGTTGTTTGATCTTGATTTAGTTACCAACTGTTTTAATAAATCTTATGAAAATATTTCAGGATCTACAGATTCCTTATCAACAGGAGATTCTGATCCAAGATTAGAGCTGAGAAGACCAAGTGTTCAAACTGCTTTAGCTCCAGTGGTAACTAGCCCTGCAGTTAGAAATCCTGTTAGCATAACCATGACAAATTCTTCAGCTGATACATCTGAGATGCCTATAAATTCCAGCACAGAGGCACATAACTCAAATGATAAAATTTCCAATATAGGAGGAGATGGAGGTGGTGATAGTGATTAAGAATTTCTTGATGCTAATAACCAGTCCATAGAAGACAACATCAATGATGTAACACACTCATTGGATCAAGTTTCTCTTGATAAGTATTTTGATGTGGTGGGTGATATTCAAGCACTAGATCTAAATTTCTCTAATTTAGATTTGTCCAACCAACTTGCTATGATTCCTCAACTGAGAATCCACAAGTCACATCCTACCATGAACATCATTGGAGATGTTGATACAGGGGTGAGAACAAGAGGACAAACCCATGACAAAAGTGTTTGTCTTCACTCTTGTTTCTTGTCCCAGATTGATCCTAAGAAGATTGATGAGGCTCTAAAGGATAGAAGTTGGGTTGAAGCAATGCAGGAGGAGCTGCTTCATTCAAGAGACAAAAGGTTTGGAACTTATGTCCTCTTTCTTAAGGGAAGACTACTATAGGTACCAAGTGGGTATTTAGGAACAAGAAAGATAATAGAGGACTTGTCATCAAGAACAATGCAAGACTAGTTGTTCAAGGGTACACACAAGAAGAAGGGATTGACTACATAAATGTTTTGGCTCCTGTAGCAAGACTTGAAGATGTTAGGATATTCTTAGTTTTTGCTGCATCTAAGGATTTCAAGGTCTACCAACTTTATGTCAAGTGTGCCTTCTTATATGGGGTGATTGATGAAGAGGTGTATGTCAAACAACCAACTGGCTTTGCAGACCCAGATCATCCTGATTATGTCTGCAAGCCTGACAAAGCTTTTTATGGGCTACATCAGGCTCCAAGGAAGTGGTATCAGACACTATCACAGTATCTCTGTCAGCATGGTTACAAGAGGGGTACTATTGATGGAACACTCTTCATCGAAGGAACAAAAAATGACTTGATGCTGGTTCAAGTTTATGTAGATGACATTATTTTTGGGTCAACTAATCTGAAGCTCTGCAAAGACTTTGAGAAGCTGATAAAGAATAAATTTGAAATGAGTTCCATGGGGGAACTTAATTTCTTTCTAGGAATTCAAGTGAAGCAGGTTGACAATGGCATTTTCATAAACTAGTCAAAGTATGTGCAAGACATACTTACCAGATTTCATATGACTGAGTGCAAGATTGCTAAGACATCATAGCTAGAAATCACTCTCTAGGACCAGATCTTAAGGGGGAGTGTGTTGATGAACATCTATACAGGTCTATGATTGGGTCTCTTATGTACCTCACAGCCAGCAGGCCTGATATCACGTTTGCTACATGTATTTGTGCAAGATATCAAGCCAATCCCAAGATGTCACACCTGGTTGCTATCAAGAGAATTCTCAGATATCTTAAAGGTGCTCTCAAACTAGGCCTTTCGTATCCAAAGAACTCTGACTTCAATCTGTATGCTTATACAGATAGTGACTATGGTGGCTGCAATATAACTGCAAAGTCTATATCAGGGGAATGTCAATTTCTTGGTGGAAGGATAGTCTCATGGCAATGCAAGAAACAATCATGTGTATCTGCATCAACCGCTGAAGCTAAATACATTGCTGCTGCAAGCTGTTGTGCTCAAGTGCTTTGGATTTAGAATCAGATGCGATACTATGGATTCAACTTCAAAAAGACTCCTATCCATATAGACAACAATATTGCTATCTCTATTACAAAGAATCCTGTCCAGCACTCAAAGACAAAACATATCAACATCAAGTATCATTTGATTACAGATAATTTTGAAAAAAGATTGATAAAACTAGTCAAAGTTAACACAAATGAACAATATGCTGATCTGTTCATAAAAGTATTTGATGAACAGAGATTTAAATATCTTGTATTAGCTATTGGGATGATTAACATTGAGTAGATTTTTTTAAACTAAACTCAAGATTATTTTTAATAATATGTATGTCTTAAGTTGTCTATATCATCACCATATAAGCCCAGTTTATTTTGGAAGGAACTTTTCAAAATGATATCCTTTAGAATTTTAAGAATTTTAGATATATTTTCCTTCGAAAGATATCAAGTTGTCTTCGGAAGAAGATTATATCTTCAAAACAAATAAATACTTCTGAGAAATTAACCTTTGGAAGAAATCCTGATATATCTTCCGAAGCTTATATTTGTCACCAAGTACTTATATGTATTGAATGACTATTTTCTTCCGAAAACAATTAAGTCTCAGAAGCTTTATTCTCTCATTGAATAAAATTTCTGATATTTGATATCTTCCAAAGCAAAATTTATCTAGGAAGTAAGAAATACTCCAAGTACTTTTCTTCCAAAGCAAAATTCTTGAAAGACTAAGGAATATCTTCCGAAGCCAAAATTGGCTTCGAAAGTTTTCTTAAACATTCTGAAGACAAATTACCTTCGGAAGATTTTCGACTTCCAAGAAAACTACCTTTTTGGGCACTTTTTTAAAGGTGGCACCAACATTCTAATTTCAAAGTTTATCCGCTTCTTATCTCTATCTAACTACCTCACTGCCCTTACAATAGACCCTCCATTGTATGAAGATCAACTCTTAGAGTTCTGGAGGACCTGCCAAGAGGTCATCTTGGACGGTGGGAAGGCACTGTCTGCCACAGGGCAGGGGAGTACAATATTAATCACTCTAGCCACCATCAACTCTCATCTAAGGCTGGATAATGAAGAAGGTGGCTTTTCCTTCCCAAAATCTACTATCAATAACTCATTTCGGCAGAAGGGCTATGAAGGGGACTACTCTGTAAGAACCTTCAAAAAAGGTAAGGTTTTCTCCAAATGGAAGTACCTCCTCCATGTGGTCATCCATTCTTCTTTAATAAACATGGAGGTTGGGACCAAATTCCTAAGGACCTTTCCTACATAGTCCATGGGATGATATAAAGGGTCACGTTTAGGTACTCTCAATTTGTTTATACAAACTCACTTGTAAACTTAGACTCCCAAGAGTATTACATGTTCTCTAGTTATGTTCAACATATTCTTAACTGTGAACTGGGCTCACAGTTAAAAAGAACAGGTAAAACTCTTAAACTGGGACAGATGAAGCCCAGCATCTTTAAGACAATGAGAAAGCCCACTGTTGGCTTCTCAGGGATAGAAACAACCCTGGTCCCAAAAATATTAGAGCTCATTGCTCAAGGTGACAACTTGGCAAACCCTGCCAATATTGAACCCACACCTTCTACATCTGCACCACCCGCACAACCACAAATCACCATCACCTACCAAAGAAAATCCAAAAGAACCCCTGCTCAATCTACTCAGGTTGAGCAGGCCCCCAAATCACCAACCATACAGGAAGAAGTGGACACTAGAACTCCCACTTCTCTTAGGGAGCACACCACTCCCATTTCTTCTATGATCAGTGCTGAGGTTCTCATTCTTAGCCTAATGAGCTCATTACCCTGGCCTTAAGCCTTCACTCTGAGTATCAAAACTCTAGTGATCAACCTTCAGGGAAAGTTACCATCCCCAGCCACTAGACCTCAACCAACTAATCCCAAACCTTGAATTCTATGATGATGAAGATATAGTTTCAGTGAGTACCATGAGTCTTTCTTCTCCACCCCTACTCAAGGAGAGATGAGTACTCCTGAATCACCCATATCTAGCCCACATCATCCACCCACAACTGAGGTGGACCTTCCTGAACTTGTTCAGAAGGCCCATATGGAAGAGGCTCTCACTTTTACAAGTGATTACATTTTTAAGACCTCAACCATGGCAACCCAGCCCATTGACACTTCCTATGAAGCTGTCAATGTGCAGGGGAAATCTAAAAGCCAAGAAACACAAGCTGGTGATGAGGAAGAAGACCTTGGTCCTACTATCTCATCCCCCCATGATTCTTCTGATGAAGATGAGGGGAGTCTGCAACTAAATATGCATAAACTATCCAAACTTTGCACCTATTTAGTTTTCAAGGTTAGCCACCTAGAATCACAGGTGACTACCTTACAAAAAAGGGTTTATGACCCAGCAACTTGAGATCACCAATCTCAAAGGAAAGTTAGCTGAGAGACCCATCTAGAGGACTCAACCAGGCCCACAAGAACCTGTGGATGTGGTGGACCTAACCCTTAGCTCCCCTGTGCAACAGGGTGATGCTACCAAAAAGGAGGAGAAAGTCCTACCTACAATCATAGAACCTAGGAGTTCCTCTTAGAGTATGGACATAGAGGACTCACCACCCTCACTTACAGTTGTCCATACTTAACAACCTCCTCAGGTCCACATTGATATGGACTCACTCATTCAAAGCTTGTTTAAGGAGGGTATACCAAGGGCAATGCCTACTCCATCTCACCCTGCTGAGAATCCAATAGTGAGATGGAGGTATGATGCTGAAAGAAGAGCCCTGGTAATCTCTAGGTCTCTAGGACAACAAGAGATCTTCAACTTCTACAATATGAGATATTGAGAGCACCTATCTAGTTGACCTCCCACTTTCTAATCCAAGTCAAAACAGGCAAGCTGTAAGGTTAGCTGATAAGATTCAACAAAGGGTGCTTAAAGAGTTCAAGCTGAGAACCAAATTATATAGATAGAGTCAACTGGACGCTGAAGTGGACCTTAAGATTAGCTTCGAAGGGGAAACCTTGGCTGAAGGCCCAATAGTTGAGCTTGTGAACCTTGAGACTGGAGCTGCTTCAGCACCCATTACTCTTAGTGAGGCACCAGCTGGTGAAGGTGTCTCACAACCTCTCTCTGTCCAGAGCTCAAGTGTAGCACCTAGCAATGAAGGCCAAAGCTCTCTCCACCCAGAGTCACACAGGTCTGTGAGTAACAAAGGGAAGAGGAAGATGACCTCTAAGGAGATTGAGGAGGAGAAGAAAGAGAGGAAGAGGAAGAAAAGTTCAAATAGGACCCCTGGCTTCATGGAAGCTGCAATCAGAGCTGCCCCCAGGTCAAGCACTCAAGATGATGAGTCAAGGGCAGCCAGATTGAACTATCTGGGGTCTAGGAACTATAACATTGATGAACTTATCTCTCTCCCCTTAGAGGAATTAAATGAACTAGCTGACATGGAAGTGTCAAAAGAGAGGAAGGAAGTTGAGAATGCAGAATTGCTTCTCAAGATCAAGGAAGAAAGAAGGAGAAAAAGACTCTACAAGGCTCCTACCTTCTCCTTAGTTCAAGAAAGTCCTGAGATAGAGGCTGTGGCTACTAAGCAACAAACTCAGGAAGGTAGAGAACAAGAAAGGCAAAATATGATAACCTACCTGAGTGCCACAGGTCTCTATCAGGCAGCAGAACTTCTTCCCTTACCATATGACTACATTAAGTTTAAATACCTCAAGCAGCTTAAGCAACAAGTGAAAAAAGAGCAAAAAGCTATAAAAAGGAAGATGAGGAAAGAGGCTGCAAGGTCAAGAGCTACCATCAGAGCAAATATGAAAAAGTCTGCTGATAGACAGAAGATGGTGAGCTTTTTAAAGCTGTATGGATTCTTCCAAAGGATACTTGGTCCAATGTCTCTATCCACTATGGATGAGCACATTAGAGTGATCAAGCAGAAGATCAAAAGGGGTGAGCTGGTTGACTTGCATTCTCCACCAAGTCAGGTTGCACCTGAAGCTAAGGTCAAGGTTGAACCCCAAAAGACAACACAACCTGGACCTAGTGCTGCATTACAGCCAGCTTCATCTTCTAATTCACTATAGGGTCCTGATCTTTCTCCTTCTAAACCTGTGAAGGACAAGGACCCAACTGAGGAAGACAAACAAGAATAATCTGGTACTGCAGGCTAGTCTTCTCAGTTAAAGTACAGATAGAGGAAAAGGATGACCATAAGAAGGGACAAGAAGAAAAAGTCCAAGGCATCCATCTCTGCACCTCAGGATGGGTTAGAATATCCTGAGGGTTATCAAGAAGATGTTGCTCATCCAACTCCTATTCAAGTAGAATCTCTTGCTGCTGAGAGACCCATCGTGTCTTGGATGTTTGCCACCAATCCAGATAGATGGTATGTCACTAGAGATCAAGTGGGCCAAGACATGTACTTCTGGCAAAACATACTTGACCTCCCTCTGCATGATCTCTATGACATGAGGATATACTTTAAGAGTCTGAGGAATCCAACCAACTAATGATAAAGGAAATGGTCTTGAGTCTGATGAGGACTGTCAACAGATGAAGATCAAGACTCAAAGGTCTCTTCAGTTTTGGTAGCATCAGCCTAGGGGGAGTTTGTAGCATGCACATATGAAGTACAAGAAAGTTACTTCGGAAGATTTGATATAACTCAGTGAATTATGCTAAGTATCAAATCTTCCAAAGCCAAAAGTCCATATCTTCCGAAGCCAAAGATGAAGTCTTCCAAAGCTTCAAAGACAAAGTCTTTCGAAGCCAAAGACTGATTTCTTCCGAAGACAGAGAAGACATGCTTTTTCTGAATCACTTTTTGACAAAAGCTGAACAAATTTTCGCTGCCACTTCTGAAGACTCACCAACTTATATGAGTGGTGAGTCCATGCTTTTGTCAACTATAGATTAAGGTCTTTTGTCTGTAACTTTCTACTCTTGTACTTTTATCCTTTTTGTAATATATTAGGATGTGAGCTATAGCATGTTATAGTCACTAGTCAAAAGGCAATCTGTCTTTTGACTCTACATTGATCTTGTTGTCTAGATTAGTGTTTCAGCTGGCCTTCAAAGTATGGCCGGCTGTAGGATGTAGTATAAAGTATCTTAAGTACTTGTATTTAGATTTAAGCTTTGTAACATTTGTAAGAACTTGAGAGCAATATACATCATTCTTGAAAAACCATATTTAAGTGTTCTTTTTTATTGTTCTTGTTACTTGTGTTCATTGTTTCATCCTAACTGGTTCTCTATTTGATCTGCTAAGTGTTCTAAATCTCTCCACCTTGTGAAACTATTGCATTGACCACCCTTCAACAGTCCTGCACGGAGGAACCACCATTTCAAGGGGCGTTTCTTGCCGATGAATGGTTGATTGACCTTTCGCTCATGACATCCGATGCCATCTGGCCTCCATCTATTTGATTATCTCCATTCGTTGCTTTATTGGAGTGTTCTCTGACATCAGTTGATGATGGCTAGCTCGAGACTGTCTTGTGACCAATCATTGCGGGCTGCTGACCACCGTGCCTTTTCTAGCGATGGTGCTAAAGGCTGTGTGTTGGTAGCGTTGGCTCTATAGTCTTTTGATTTGGTGCCCGATGTACTTTGAGGGTTTTTGATATCTTCAATCGATGATGACCAGACCCGCCTAGTCTGAGACTTGATCATGTTAGTGACATCAATTTTGTTGTCTCTTTATTATCGCGACTGGCCACTAGGTTTAATACTTGTATATAGTCTAGAAGAATCTCATTCCATTTGACTATGATGACTTTGACAAAAGCCGGGTTTCGGCGTGGCATTCTCCAGATGAGTACACTTTTGTGTATTACACTCAGAATTGCAGCCAACGCGCTCCGATGTCATGCACCGAGCCTAAACCAATTCTCGAAATGACATCTAAAGCCAATTTTATTAATTTGTCCCGCGGCAACGTACTGAGAAAAATACCTAATTAGAATTAAAGTGGTACAGATAAAGATGTTCTCTGTAATAAAGTTTATTTTTTTCTTTAAATCCGTTTATTCAAATTACAATAAGCTTATTCCAATCAGGTTTATCACATTGTACGATAACTACCAGTTTCCATTGACGTAATTACGATGAACATTATCATCAGTATCTATAAACAACGGTGACGAACAAAATCACAAACCATATGAGCCCCTAAGCAATGTTGAGGACGACGGTTTCCCGTTTCACGGCGACGTCGCCGGCGACATTACCGCCACCGTTATCACGGTGGTCCATCACTCATCACACACCTTTCATCAATGTGCTTCCACCATCAACCCCCTATAACCCTCATCGTTCCCACATCTTCTTTTGTTCCGACTCAAACAATACATCCACCATCAGCTCCACACAAGAACCATCATCAAAACAAGTAAGTTAATTTCATCACCACTTTCTGTAATTCAGTCAATCTTAAACGAATTCATCGTGCTGTAAAACCCTAATATGAAACGAGTAATTGATTTGGGGATAATTTCATGTTTTAGGGCAGTTTGAAGTCTGGATTATACCTTGTTGGAACTCCAATCGGAAACCTAGAGGATATTACCTTAAGGTGGTTGTAACAAATCATCTGTTAGAAATCGATTGATTTGATTTCTGATATGGTTTTATAAATGCAGAGCTCTGCGTGTTTTAAAATCAGCTGATGTGATACTTGCAGAGGATACGAGACACTCGGGGAAATTGCTTCAGCATTACAGCATCAAAACTCCCCTTGTAAGTTCATCTAGTTGATTATAAAATTCATGATGTGTTCATGTTTCATGGTATTTCTGATTTTGTGCATTAGTTTTATAGCTGAGCTATCATAAGTTCAATGAGGCGCAAAGAGAGCAGTCGATATTGAAGAGGTTGATAGAGGGTGAGATTGTAGCACTCATCAGTGATGCGGGGACTCCCGGAATCAGTGATCCTGGATCCGAGCTGGTGTGTATATGGTTCTGCGTGTACTTTGCTTACTGATGCTTATCTCTGTGTTTGAATTTGTATTTTGAACGCGATAATGTGATCTTACAATCAGAATCAAATCATAAGCTGTAAGATTTATGCATGTATGATGTATGTGATGATGTAGGCAAAGTTGTGTGTGGAGGCAAATGTATCTGTCATACCGATTCCAGGACCTTGTGCGTTTGTGGCTGCGCTTTCTGCCTCTGGTTTGTCGACAACTGAGTTTTCGTTTGGTAATTTCACTTCAAAATCAGGCTTAAATTATTTAGCTTTTGTGTTTCTGCAACTACTGCTCCCGTTTTACTAACATTACATAATTTATATAGTTGGGTTTCTTCCCAAAAGTGCAAGTGCAAGAAGAGAGAGACTGATGGCTTCTGCAAATGAAGCAGCCACCCAGATATTCTATGTTCCCCCACATAAGCTTTCACAGTTTCTTGAAGAGTCTTTGGACGTTTTTGGTGAATTTAGGTAGAATTTAGTTCATTTTAATGTTTGTTGCTATTATCTTGTGATGAATTCCGTGTATTTTAGCAATTAAAAAGGTTCTGATTTCTTTTCTCTCCAAATTGCAGACGATGCGTGATGGCACGAGAGATCACCAAAATGCATGAAGAGGTGAGTTTATCTGACTCTTTTTTTCCATTATGATTGTATTTGTCTGTTTTCTGTCATCTATTATCTTGATATTGTTTTTACAATTTTTTGAATTTTTTGACATAAGAGATTATTGTTTCTTGAATGTGGGCAAACTTAAACCTGTTAGCCTATAAAAAGGTCATTTTGGGTTGTGTTAGATCTCAAACGGGTCTAATGAGTCCAACAAAAAAACCTTTAGCTAAGTGTTGAACATGTGAAATGCATAGAACGGGGTTTAAAATCGCCAAAAGATAAAAGTTTAATAAATACAAACTGCTAAACCATTTTATTCAACGATTGTTGAATATTGTAATGACATTCTTTTATATTATAATAATCATTAGTTATTTATACATTTTTCGAAAGTGTTTGCGGGTCAACCCATCTTGACACCACGCACTTCAACTTGTAGTACAATGACCCATGTTGACTTGAACCTGTTTGTATGCTTTACTCAACCCACCTCACCCGTCGATCATGCCATATCTTTATACTTGTTGTGAAGGGACTACCAAAATTTGCTTATTATGACTAATAATATATATACACATTTAAATAGTTTTGGCGGGGGACTCTAGGGGAAGCGAAGTCAGCATTCGCAGACCGACAACCAAAAGGAGAAATCACATTTTTGATCGAAGGCAAGCCAATTGGTGAAGTTGAATCGCCATCAGAGACTCAAGTGGAGAATGAATTGGGAGCATTAATTTCCAATGGGCATAGCCTTTCTACAGTAATGCCATTCTATTTACATTTACTTTCAAAAATGAAAAATTAACCGTTTCTTGAATCATTGTTGAATTGTGAAACTTGTGTTTTCAGGCAGTGAAATTGGTGGCTGCAGGATCATCAATGAAGAGAAAGACAATTTACGCACTGGCGTTAAGAAAATTTGGAAAACAAGATGGATTAAATGATGTAGAATCTTAGTTAATGCATTTGATCATATTAGGTTTTTTACATGTTAATTGTAGTTTCAGTGAGTAGAGGTTGTGGTTTTACACAAAACTAGGCTTTGTTTTCATCAAGATACAAAATATGTAGAATGAAAGATGTTAACCATCAAAATTTTTGCGTAACAGGTGTGTTTGGTAGATCTTTTTTAAGTTTTGTATTTTATTTTTCATAAAATGGACCTAATTATTTTAAATTTAAATAGTAGTGGAACTTTTAAAAAAAGGTCCACATTATTGTTCTATTAACATTATGTTAGGAATTAAAAATCGGGTATTTACAAGTATGGTGTGTAAGGCAGACCAACCTTGCAGAACCTGCCACCCATCATTTGGGTGCACTAATCCGTCTGTAATGCGGTTTGCGCCACCTGGATGCGGTTTGCGCCACCTGGATCCAAACGTCTGTTGTGACGGACAAGAAAGGATGGCTAGTGTATGTGATGTGGTCTTATGGAGTGCTAGTAAGCCGACGAGCACACCTATAACTATAGATCGTATGACATAAACACCCAATTTAGTGGTGGTAATGAATAGTTTTAAGATCTGTAACATGTACAATGTACATATGTGGTTTTCTTTTGGACGAGAACAGTCCTACCGCCACATCAGCACTGGCAGGTTACGAACACCTGTGTTGGTGCAAGGCTTAATATCGGTTATAACCATCAAATATACACATGAGGTCTATTGACGATAAATGTGTGAAGATCTTAGTATATAAATAACCTATTTTAGTAATTTAACACATGATTATCAATTAAATTAACTTCAATGGTGACCATGAACAATTTCCATCAATTAGTGATGGTCATAACATAACTTTTACACAAAATACCACTCTATGTCAAATTTGGTCAAAACCCACCAAGAACTCATATAACCTAATTCTTGATAAGCCACATAACTAGAATTAACTTATTTTAACAAGTTCTAATGCTGATATGTGATGACTCTAATCTTGTAGATGCCTTAAACACTATCAAGTTCTAAAATGCAAATGTGGACTTCAAAAATCAAAACCCACTTAAGACTACTAAATTAAAAAATGAATGTGAGAATTTTACCCAAATGTAAAGTCTCGCTTCTAATCACATAGGAAAGGTAGAACTTGAATATACTTTATTGATTTTTACCTAAAATATTTGTTTAAATCCTTCCTTATTGGCCATTGCAAACAAAATAACACTTGAAATTTTCTTCACTATTTTCTTTGTTACAAAGTGAACGTTATTAGTTGAGTCTCAAATTGTTAAGTTTATACGGAAAATATGACAACTACAATCAGTATTTGATCAAATATGTTGATATATTTTTATAGATAAAATATCAGTATAATTTTAACAATTATCTTACATTCGTTTAAAGACTTTGTTTTACTTTTAAATGTGGGATTAAATATAAGCACATGTTTGTATGCATAACAAATTTCTCAACTTTGACATTCACCAATGAATAAAATAGTTTTGCTCGAGTAATTCAAACCTTGTTGACATAAAGAGTAACAAAAAATAACTACTATACTTGTTTTATGCTTTTTAAACCTTACAAATATTTAACGTTATTTTAAAAAGTGCTTTTAAATTCTACAAATATTTAATCGATTTTTTTAAAATATTTAAGGCCGGCCATAGGTGTGCCGGATGGGCGAGCACTTACTGCTCAAATTTCGCGGGGCAAGTTTAATAAGTGTTCCAACTGAGTTACTAATATTTTATTTGTTCCAATCGATGCACTAATATTTTTATTTTTTCCAATCAAGTTATTAAGTTTTAAAAGTGTTCCAATTATGTCACTTATATTTATTGTAATTCTTTAAATAATTCGTAGATTTTTTTAATGATTCGTTTTTTTTATAAATATTGTTAAATTTTAAATATTTCAAAAATTTTAAATTTTTTTAAAATATGTATAATTTTATAAATTGAATTATAGATGTATAATTTAATAAATTAAAAACCAATATTTTTAAAAAACACACTTTTTAAAAAAAAATTCATAAAATAAAGAACACAACAAACTTTTTATAAAAAACTTCGTTTTTCTTACAACAAATTATTTAAAAATCATAATTTTTTTATAAAACAAAAGTTTAAGAAAAATATATTATTGCTTATTACTTAAAGTAGCTATTTATACGTAACTATAATCATATTTTATCTTCAAGCATGATTTTATAATGCATAAATTTATATTACTAATTATTTAATATTTTGTTTATTCAATCCTTGTAATACACGGGGACTAACCTAGTACGCAATGAACTGCACTAAAGACAGAATGACGACAAATAAGCTTGAAAACGTAAGTTTTTTTTATCTTTTTATATAAAGAATGACGACATATAAGCTTGAAAACGTAAGTTTTTTTTATCTTTTTATATAACAATACTGTATTCGTTTTAAAGATAAAAAACATTTGTTTTTACAATGTAATTGTTATAAAAAATAATGACGTACATAAAAGTTATGAACGTTTAAAAAAATAGGAGAACTTGCAAAAAGTCAACAAAAGTGGTTATTCCTAAAATACTACTCTAATTATTTTTTTCTTACAATTTGATCTCAACCATCGATTAAATAGATTAGTGGTTGAGATTATTTGTTACGCTTTTTAGTTTTGAAATCATTTGTATTTGAATCTTTCTCAAATATGTATGATTGAAAAATCATAGTAAGCTTTAATGATTTGATTGGAATTAATCTTAAAACTTAATAACTATTTTAAAAAATTATCCTTTTGGAAAGTTATAAACTTATTAGTAATTAGATATTATAGAAGGGCTCGATAAAATAATAAACACTTTAAACTCATTAACATGTTCTAGAGAGGGTCCGATTAACCGAATTAAGTTAAAATAAAAAATAAAAAACTTGTTTTATTTAGTCTGTAGTTAACGATTTTAACCCAGTCGACAATCAACTACACCAAAACACGTGCATCCCATCAATTTTTACTCATCAATATAGCACCATGTTCCAAGCGTTCCTTGCATGCCATATATCACCCTCGTCCATGCCTTATTGCCATACTAGATATGTATTATTGTTTTGTTTTAATGCTACTTTTGGTTTCATTGTTTCAGTTTTATTGTTTTCTTTTGATTTCAATATTACTATTTTGGTTTCATTTTACCTAGCTATTTATGAGCATTGAGCAACATTTAGGAGTATATTGTTTCAATATTTAATTGTTTATGTAGTTATTGTTATATATTTAATTGGTTATTGTTTATTTAGTTTGGTTACTTGAAACTTATTCGATTACGTTATTGTTTTGATTTTCAAAAATTATGCATCCCAAACAACTACATGACAATCAAAAACATAAAAAAATAGAAAAATAGATGAAAATTGAAGTCACAAGTTTGGGGCTCAAAGTAGATTTATCCAAAGAAAACCTCAAGCTCCTTATCAAATATTGAAGTCACAAGTTTCAAAATCAAATATTAAAGATTTATGAGGTCTATTTTAACTTGTTGCACAGACATTGAAATCCACATAGTACCGGCCCTGGTTACAAGCTCTAGCTTTCAACTTTGGTAGCAACTAATTTGCCAACATTAAAACACAATCGCAAATAATTCTAACTCCTATACTAGGAAATTTTAAGAAGTCTACTATTTTTCTTTTACAGACAAATTAAATTTTAATAATCCAAATTATAAACTATTGACCGATAATAATCCATACTATTAATTTGGTCAGCAACACTCCCAACTTTCACTTTTGTTACCAACAACAGTTTCAATGACATAATTTTTAAATTTTTACATTCGATTTATATTTATTTTCAACTCAATTTAACTTCTATTTTTCTTCATTTCGTTCATAATCATTATTACGACTGGAATCGAGTCCAAATCAAACGTGAAAAATTGAAAATATATCATTGGGACTGTTGTTGGTGATAAAAGTGAAAGTTGAGATTGTTAACGGTCAAATTAATAGTATGGATTATTATCGACCAATAGGTAATAGTTTGAGTTATTAAAATCCAATTTGCCTCTTTTATATTACCCCTTAAATGTTATACTTTTCATGTATTCACTAGTTTAGATGTGTACAAAAGAACCGTCCAGTTAAAAAACCCAGTTTGGCTAAAACCGGTTCTAGCCAGATTTGAACCTCCTGTTTGTATAGAGGTTTGGTAGACCGACACCCAAAACTGATTCAAATAAAAAAACCAATTAAACCAGAAAACAATAGGTTAAAAAAAATTGATTCCAAATTCGATCCAAACCGGTTTGAGGGGTTCGAGAATTTAGTTAGATGAACGAGTTAAAAAATGAATCGGTTTGAAAAAAACCGGTTTGATCACAAAAAAAAAAAAAAACAGGTCCGGTTTAAAAACCGGAAAATAATCTGTTTGTATACCTCTACACTAGTTAATGGTTAATCTTATTTTCTTTTACATTTAACGTTGAGTGACCCTACCTAAAAATTTTTATCGATGAATACCCTTATTTAATACGTACTTCTTGTATTCTTGTTATACCATCCCTTAAATGACTACTTCCATATACATAGTCTTTTAAAAAACAAATCAAACCCTTTTACAAGTCAAACAAAAATACATTTCCCTAAACAAATATATGAAATATATGTGTTTGGTAGAAATGGTAATTAATTTATAAACCAAAATTAAAAATAAGAGCCACAAACTGCAAGCAACAACTACTTGCAACAATAAAAGAATGCTATAATTGAATATTGAATACAAACAAGTAGTAGAAGAAGATTAGTTTAGGTCCACCAACTGGTGGTTAGAATTAGGGTTTCACAATCCCCAATTTCAAGCAATCATTTCTTAGCTACTGTTAATCAAATCACTCAATTTAAGCAACACCCATTTCCATTCCAAATGTCTCTCCAATTACCCCCAATTCCTTTCATCCAATCATTTCATATTTGAATCGTAATTTCGATTTCATTCTAATTTCAATTCTAATTTCAGCTCGAGATGGTAGGTTTGCGTCTTTCATGATCAATAATCAACAATTTTATTGTTTATGTTTTTATTTTATTTAAATAATGAGGTGGGTGTTTCTTCAACCATGAATATACTTGGGATTAATTATAGATAATATCCAATTATTGAAAACTTCATTCATTGTTTTCTGGAGATGGTCATTGTTCAATGATTAGATGGGTTGGTAAATTTGTTTTTTTATTAATATTTTAATACTATTTTTTTTAATATAATATTATGAGGAATATATATACATACACACACGCATATTCTTGTTCGTATCCATTTTTGTCTCCTATTTTGGAAGAATTTCTTTCTGCTACTTTGGTTCTGTCTTCATACATGCTGTAGATCACAGGTACAACTTTTTACTAAGGAATCTTGCAGACCCAACATCTTAAATCATCAAAGTTTGTAAATTTTTAAAAGACTTGTTATTTGTTCATAAATATATTGAAATTTTTGTTAAGAGACATGTTATTTGTCAGAAATTATGTTCTTTTTTACAAAAAGAAAGGTGAAACTAACCTTTGATTTGAGTAACTGTGTGTAGGATGGATGATCAAAAGGTTTTATTTATCTATTTATATATTTTAACAAAAAGTCATAATTTTGGTTATTTTCTTGTTAATTTAGGTATTACCACCAGCCATTGAGGGGATCATTCACCAGCAATTGAAGTTTTGAGTGATCGTGACTGATTTCTTGAAAATAAAGATGGCTACTTATTATTCTACTTCAACAAATCATCAAAGAGATGTGTTTCCAAGTTCATACCTTTCTAACCAACAACAACAAATTGATTCTTACCAACAATCACCTTGTCCTCCCATTGATATTATGTACCAAAGCGATAGCGCGACCGACCCCTCTTTCTTGGATCTTTTGTCGGGTCAAACGCAGTCAAACCCTCGAAATCTTTCGAGTGTTGATCAGAATCATCAGGAGTTGTCTTTAAGTCTTGGAATGCAAATAACTTCTTCAATGGATATGCAGCCTTATCAATATAGTTACTTGAGTCCCCATATTCAAGATTCAAGTGATCATGGCTCGCGAGGCAATAAGCTCGAAAACGTTGACTTTTTGTCGTTTGACCGCCCGATGAACAATGTTCAATGCTCAGTTTCGGGTGCGTATCAAATCCCGTCCGGAGTTGTACCGAGAATATACAATTCGAGGTATTTGAAACCGGCACATGAATTGCTTGAAGAAGTAGCTAACATTCATGAAGCTATGAGGCAACTAAAGATAAATAAACGCAACAACCTTTATAAATCTGATGAAAACTACTCACGAGTCGAGCTACAGCCCGCCCCTCTCGAGTCTACAACAAGTTCATCCGCTGAACAACTTTCGGCGTCTGAGAAAAACGAGCTTCAAAAAAAGCTCACAAAACTATTTTCTTTGTTAGATGAGGTAGACTCTTTAATTTGATCCCTTAGCATTAATATGTGTTCCTAGTACTTTAAACCATGTTTCTTGAAATATGTTTAAGTCTTTAAAAATATTATTTTTCGTAGGAAAATGTTACATTTTTAATTTATATGTATAGATATATTAACCGTTCATTTTTTATCTATCACTATCTTCAACTTTAAAGTAGTAAAAACACGATTTAACATAACAGTTTCAAAACACGCATCCAAACAAGCGAATAATCGTTTTGATCGAGTCGAATCTTGAATTTACTAGAAACATATGGCAAAATGGTTGTTTTATCTTTGTAGGTCGATAGAAGATATCGCGAGTATTGCCAACAACTGCGCATCGTTGAGGGATCATTAGACATGGTGACGGGTTGTGGGGTCGCGAGATCATACACAGCACTTGCTCATCAAACAATATCTCGACACTTTCGCTGCTTGAGGGACGCGATAAATGGTCAAATTCAAGTGACCAGAGAACATCTTGGAGAGCAAGATGATTCATCGGACCGAGTTCTACCTCGTCTCCGTAACGTGGAAAGGCAGCTTAGGCAACAAAGAACCTTAAATCCACTTGGTGTCGTGCGTCATTCGTGGAGACCACAAAGGGGGCTGCCTGAAGGCTCGGTTTCGATCCTTCGTGCTTGGCTTTTCGAGCATTTTCTTAACCCGTATGTTTTCTTTAATGTCTTTATCTAATAAATTAAATGCGTTAAGGGTGTTCTTCGAATTGAATTGAAACAATGGATATCATAACAAATGAATTATGAATTCGGTTTTTGGTCTTTTGAGCATTGAGAGTTTCAAACTAAACAGAAAATTTTAGTACGTCTAATATATATTTTTAGTTTTTTATATATGAAAATCTAGAGTTTTGTTAAAATCAACCCGAATCGGGTTATAAGCTTATGAAATTTCTCTTAATTCAGTTTTTTCGAATCAACCCGATTTCGAATTTCAAAATCTGAATCAGTTTTCTAATTCAATACAAATTTGAAATTACTTCTAACAAGTCTCATTTTGTCAAAACGGGCTCAAATAACCTAAAAATCGATTCGATGAACACTACTCCTAGACCGTAAAGGTTGTGTTACATGTAAAACTAAGTTGTATTCCATACTGGTAGCTCCTAATACATGTAGGAATGCTTTGACCAAATAAAAACTTGATCAAAATTAAACTGTAAATTACTTGCAAATAATTAAGATCGAATGTCAGTAACTATTACATATATGATCTATGAGAGATAATACATTGCAAGTCGAATTTTCATAAGTAAATTAATGGACAAAAACTTAGAATACTCAATCTCGTTATCCTTAGATTTTAACTCATATATTATTATCTTTAGTTACCCGAAAGATTCGGAGAAGATCATGCTAGCAAGACAAACGGGTCTCACTAGAAGTCAGGTATGTTAATAATCTAGTTACATGTATTCTTTCCAGATTATTGTTTAACTCGTTATAAATCAAGTTTTATGCACGAATCAGATTGCAAACTGGTTTATTAACGCGCGTGTGCGCCTTTGGAAACCAATGGTTGAAGACATGTACAAAGAAGAGTTCGGCGATGACGAGGTGAATGATAGATCTTCACCCGAAGAACAAGCTCGAAAAGCAGCAATAGGTCAGTCATCTTCTTTGGAGGACAAACCGAAAGAGTTGCAGAAAAACCCAAATCTTGAATATGAAAATGATATGGAAGTGAATGGATACATGGGACAAAGGCATATCGATCTAGCGGACCAATATCGGTTTGATGATCCCCAGTTGTTACCTGATTTCGTCATGTAATAAAAGCCACTACGGGAAATTTACATGAACGCGAACACGAACACGACACGAGTTTGTGGATTCGGGTGTGTTTTGGTCCAAAAATATAGATTTCTTTTTGTTTGGAGGACAGCTTCTATGTAAAGATTATATACTATACAATTTTATAATATGTAATAAAGCAACAATTTGTTATATTTTTTGATTTGTTGGGCAAATGTTTTCTTGTAAACAAAGAATACAAGAGTGATTTGTTCTTTGAATCTTTTTAATTTTATTTAGTAAATTTGTTATATGTATGAAATCTTATATAATTTTAAGGGGAAAACCAGTTGTCACTAAAGATGTAAACGAAATATGTGAGGTGCATGTGATGTATGTAACTCGTGTTTGCATGTAATTTCCGACTTAGTGACACCGTTCTTAAACATTATTAATTTTTGTTTCAAAATCGTTATTATTGTTTTGTAGCTATTTGGTCTACAAGAATCAAAGGGTAGTTTTGGGGGCATTTTAATTTATAGCAGTTTTGGATTTGGATCCATAAGAAACCAATTTTATGGCGCCTGGGTGAACTCGAGCATTATGGTGACCGGTGGGGATTTTGGAACTTCAAAGCTTGGTTTCGACGATTGCATATTATTATTCAATTATTATTTACCCTGACCGCAGCTACCATGATCATAGCTGTCCCTATTGGAATAAAAATCTTTAGTTGGATCGCTACCATGCGACAACTTGGATTTTAAAAAAAATTATGTCAAAACGTTAATAAAAATAAACACGTACTAACGGCAAATTTAAATTTTACATAAAACCACACCTTTAAAGTTGTAAAGAAGGGAGTAAACAAACTACAATAGAATTAGAACATTAGAATTACTTTGATGATTTTTACATTTGTGATTCAACAATTTGTATATTATTCTGCATAATTGCGTTTCAAATGAAATTAACACTGAGACAAAGATAAAAATAAATAAGTAGCAAATGTATATTTAAACTAGAGTAAAATATTAATTTCGTCTCTGACGTTTTGTTAAATTTGTCATTTCAATCCAAAAACTTTTTTTTTTGTTATTTCAGTCACTTTAATTTACCAAATGTTGTTATTTTCATCATCTCCACTAACTCCGTTAAATATGAGGTTATTTTAGTCTTTTTCAACATGTAATTATCCAACTAAAATAAATTGATCAATTAATATTCAATTAAAACGAAAAAAATATGAATTGATTAGTAAGACCGGGCGCTTTGATTTAAAAGCTTTGATTAACGCTAATTTATGTTGTTTGATTGAGGTATGTTGTGTGTGACATCAGACCCATTTTCAAACTAGAAACTCAAACCCGAACTCATTTTGATTTTTCATACAATGAATTTTTTTTTATTCATTAAAAGACAATGAATGTGTTATTTAATCAATATTATGAATTGTATCATCCACTTTTTATTTATTAAATCATTTAATCAATTTATAAAAATTTTATAATAAATAAAATAAATTCTAAAAAGTTATAAAGTTTTATGTGACATTTATGAGTTTTAATAATCAAATTAAAATAATAATTAAATCACAAGTTCTAAAAGATTTATAAAATTTATAAAGTTTTTACAAATAAATAATTTATTTAGTTATTAAAATTTTGGACCTTATAAAGTCTAGGGTTTAAATTGCAAATTTTTGAAACTTTATTTTAAACGTTTATACATTAAATGATAACAATTATAAAGATCAGGGACCAAAGTGTAATATTTTTTTCAAACACCCAACCCCCTCCCCTCACTTCTCGTGTATCAGTTTCGAACCCAAGCCATGTTTTAGTTCGATCATCAAGGCTGTACGGTGTGTTTGAACCCAAAGCCGATACCCATTCGAAATTCAACTAAGTCTTTATACAATTAATCGAATCAGTCAACTATAAACGTTTATATAATCATTTCGAATTCAAAGGAGCAATCAATCTTAGTTGAAACAACTCATTTATCATCGAATCAAACCAAACCCCCCCCCCCCCCCCCCCCCCGATTCAAAGTCTTAACTCGTTGGTCTTGAAACAGCTAAAATTGATACTATATAAGTAAGGCTAAACGATCTAAATAATCCCTCTAAAATATTCAAACAATCAATTGCACAAACAACACACACTTTCATCGAATTCAATCGAAGGCTTCACCTGCAACTGCAATCGAGGTGTTCATCACCTTTGGAGCATTCTGAATTCTAATTGATAGACGTCTTTTGGTTCTTATCATTTAAAGAAGCTTACCCTACAAGAAATTGAGTTATCATCAACAAAATAATCTCGAATCGACCACTCCTCAGTCACAACCCATTCCTTCTATTATCACCAAATCCATCTTCAATTGAGGTAATTATATACAATCGCACACTCTATTTGACATGGGTAATCAAAGTCCCATGATTGATTTCATTAACAACATCAAATCGTTGTTCAATTTTGCTCAAATCAAATTAAGGTTTATATGGATTTTGGGGAATTAAGCAATTAATGTTTTTAAATATTTCAAAGAAACTTTTAATCAGATTTAGGCTATGGCCCAACTAATTAGCACATTATACTTACACTCAGGTGAGTCGGGTTCGACCCCGAGCACCCGCGTATATGTTTAAATCATTTTTTTTTATCAAAAGTTAATATTCAGAAAAGGTATAATATATCATTATATTAATATAAATACAGTTTTGTTATATAAAATTAACTAAAAAACTATTTCTTAATTCTTGAACATTTTGAAAATTATAATTCACACTTTTATTTTTATAAATGCATAAATGCTATACAACATTATAAAGATCATTTATAAGTGTTAAATTTATATAAAAACTATTTTAAATCAAATATAAATTATTTTAGACTAACATTGCAAATCAATTAAGTAGATAATTATTCAATTATTTATTTTGATTAATATATTAAATAATTAATTATTAAATTAATTATTTCTTTATTATTATTATTAGTTTACTTTAACGCTCTATCAATTAATATAAATTAAATATTTAAGTAATATTTAATAATTCAATTTCACTAATGATGCATTGATATTTTCAATCTCAAATATTTAAATAATTTATTCTATTTTTATTTAATCAAGATATAAAGTTGGTTACATTATTTTATTCAAACTATTTCTGAAACCCAAATTTTAAATTGGAACCCTAATCCCTATCTAGTCTATTAATCATATTATTATTCTAATTTAAGTCACCACTATTAAGTTAACCGTAAGAAAAATCGTTGGTGTCTGTTTTCGCATTCTAGAATTAAAATCAATCATATCTATGAAGTGAGTATTTATAGGCCATAGCCCTTTTTATGTGTTTTATATTTTGGAGAAATCATATGATTCAATATTTAATCATTGATATTCATTATTATTATATTCAAAATTCAATTCTATAGATGTTATGTTGTTATTTGTAATTATGTATGCAAAGTTAGATACACTAGATGATGACACAATCATTAATTCATGCAACCACGTAACAATGATAGATTTATTAGTTTGACAAACCCACCCCATTTGTTTAGTCGCAGATTGGAACCGGAATCAATCATTCTATAAGGATTCGTCTGTGGACTGAGTCAATTCAATCATTAGGTTTGATTACACTATTATATTTATAAGTCTTGACATTGCCATGTGAATTGTTTTCAATTATTATAACCAATCGATATATGTATGCAAACCTATATTATAACCAATCGATATTCGTTAGCTGACTCGTTACTAATGATGCATTGATATTTTCAATCTCAAATATTTAAATAATTTATTCTATTTTTATTTAATCAAGATATAAAGTTGGTTACATTATTTTATTCAAACTATTTCTGAAACCCAAATTTTAAATTGGAACCCTAATCCCTATCTAGTCTATTAATCATATTATTATTCTAATTTAAGTCACCACTATTAAGTTAACCGTAAGAAAAATCGTTGGTGTCTGTTTTCGCATTCTAGAATTAAAATCAATCATATCTATGAAGTGAGTATTTATAGGCCATAGCCCTTTTTATGTGTTTTATATTTTGGAGAAATCATATGATTTAATATTTAATCATTGATATTCATTATTATTATATTCAAAATTCAATTCTATAGATGTTATGTTGTTATTTGTAATTATGTATGCAAAGTTAGATACACTAGATGATGACACAATCATTAATTCATGCAACCACGTAACAATGATAGATTTATTAGTTTGACAAACCCACCCCATTTGTTTAGTCGCAGATTGGAACCGGAATCAATCATTCTATAAGGATTCGTCTGTGGACTGAGTCTATTCAATCATTAGGTTTGATTACACTATTATATTTATAAGTCTTGACATTGTCATGTGAATTGTTTTCAATTATTATAACCAATCGATATATGTATGCAAACCTATATTATAACCAATCGATATTCGTTAGCTGACTCGTTACTAATGATGCATTGATATTTTCAATCTCAAATATTTAAATAATTTATTCTATTTTTATTTAATCAAGATATAAAGTTGGTTACATTATTTTATTCAAACTATTTCTGAAACCCAAATTTTAAATTGGAACCCTAATCCCTATCTAGTCTATTAATCATATTATTATTCTAATTTAAGTCACCACTATTAAGTTAACCGTAAGAAAAATCGTTGGTGTCTGTTTTCGCATTCTAGAATTAAAATCAATCATATCTATGACGTGAGTATTCATAGGCCATAGCTTTTTTTATGTGTTTTATATTTTGAAGAAATCATATGATTTAATATTCAATCATTGATATTCATTATTATTATATTCAAAATTCAGTTCTATAGATGTTATGTTGTTACTTGCAATTATGTATGCATAGTTAGATAAACTAGATGATGACACAATCATTAATTCATGCAACCACGTAACAATGATAGATTTATTAGTTTGACAAACCCACCCCATTTGTTTAGTCGCGCGGTGATTGGAACCGGAATCATTCATTCTATAAGGATTCGTCTGCGGACTGAGTCAATTCAATCATTAGGTTTGATTGTGTTGGTTTGTCTTTTATGTTACACTATTATATTTATAAGTCTTGACATTGCCATGTGAATTGTTTTCAATTATTATAACCAATCGATATATGTATGCAAACCTATGTTTACTCACCGGCTAATTCGTTAGCTGACTCGTTACTTTGTCACATGATCTCAGGAATGCTGATTGGTGGAATTCTTCATGCTCATTTAGGACTTGGACCTAGTTTAACAAAATGCTTTTGTTATATTTATTTGGATTATTGTTTAATTGTAATGTATCATTTGATTAGTAACATTCAATGAAAATAACATTTAATATTATTTCAACGTATTTAATACCATGTGCTATGAGCAATCAATTCACATTCGTCCGCACCGATGATTCCGCCATCGGTCAGGGTGTGACACTGTGGGATTTTAATTGATCTTCACCTTTTGTTCGAACGTGCAACATTGTTCGATTGAGATCCACTATTGTCACATTTTGTTTCATTGAGGCCTATTGTTGTCACATTCGAACAAATGCGACAATATCAGGCTTCAATCAAACAAATCGTTACAACAGCAGACCTCAATACCACAACATACCTCAATCGGATAAAGGTACATATTCGAACAAAATGTGAAGGTTAATTAAAATCTCATAGTAGATCTTAATCGAACAACATGAGTTAGAGTTAATAGAAGATTTTAAATCGAAGCATCCGGTCTCACTAGTTGCTTCGTATGTTTTTTTAGTTTTAATTGAATATAATTGATTAATTTGTTTTAATTGGATAATTAGAGTGTTGAAAAAGAATAAAATACCCTCATATTTAACGAAGATCGTAACAGAGTTAGTAGAGTAGATGAAAATAACAACATTTAGTAAACTATAATGACTGAAATAACAAAAAAAAGTTTTTGAATTGAAATAGCAAATTCAATAAAACGTCAGGGACGAAAATGACATTTTACTCTTTAAAATATTTTAAAACATCAAATTTTAAAAGTTATAAAAGAAAAATTAACAATAATAATATAAAGCAAAAACAAAAAAATAAAAGTGTAAATACAAATTACAAGTGATGTTTGGTGGTGATACTATTCACAGCTCACCATTTTTGAAGGCGGGTGAATCTACCTCATTGCGACGGAGGTGTTGATATTTGTAAGGCTCGGTTTCGACGACTAGTATGTTAGTATTCATCCTACAATTTCTCGCAACTCCTATTTAAAAAAATCACACTTAAACGTTGATAAAAATAGCCATGTCACGACGGTAAGTTCAAATCTTAAAATACATTATAAGTTTTAAAATTTGTAAGATGAAAAAAACGTAAAAAAATAAAATCTTGAAGCAGTTTTGACGGCTTGTATTTTAACGATTTGATGACTTGTATATTATTATGCATAATTCTGTTTTGAATAAAATTTATACCATAACATAAATAATAAGTTGTAATGGTATATTAAAAATCAAAAAGTTAAAAAAAAAATCATATTTTAATAATAATAATTGTTGTTGTTGCTATTGGTGTTTTGTTGTTGTTGAAAAAATCAGGAAAATAAAAATAAAAAAAAGGTAAAAAGGAACTGAAGTAAAATTACACATAAGAAGTGACGTGTAGTTATGATATTATTCTTCACCCATCATGACACCTTTCTGAATACCCAGAATGTTCATGTGCAGCCAAATTTAATTGAAAATGATTATCCTCCCCCATTGGGATAATTAACCAAATTCCAACAAACCTATTAATCAATGAATTTCATGTCTTTGAACATGAGGGGGTGGGGAGTGCATGTAAGCACTCCTGGATCAGGAGATTAAAACGTTAACATAAGGAATCTTTTATTGCTAAATGGTGGATGCTACTAGAATTCCATTTCATAGTCTTTGGGATAATTCTCCAATGGATTTTGAGGTTGTTAAAGCTTATGGGAGATCTGGTGGCCTTTTAGGTATATAGGATTCATCTATTTGCATCAAATGCCTTTCGATTAAAAAGAAGGAATTTCTTCTTATCAAATGCTCTATCGTGGGCATTCAGGAGGATCTATATGTCGTTAATGTCTATGGTCCTCATTCTTCTCATCATAAGAAAATCTTGTGGTAGGAACTTTTGTCAATCAAAGCCCAATTTAATGGTCTGTGGGTATTTCTGGGGATTTTAATGTCGTTAGGTATGCCCACGAACATTTCAATTCCTTATTCTTACCCTCATATGAGCCCCATTTGTCAATCAAAGCCCAATTTAAAGGCCATCTTTGATAGCTTCTTTGAATCTGGTGTAATTAGTAATGGGTGTAATTCTTCCTTTGTAGCTCTAATTCAAAAGATTGATGACCCTTTATCGGTAGATTACTTTCGGCCAATCAACCTCATTGGTTCCATTTACAAAATCATTGCCAAGGTTCTCTCCAATCGCTTAAAGTCTGTTATTGATGTTGTTATCAGTGAATGTAAAAGAAAGATTCATCCTAGATTGATTGTGAATGAAATAATTGCATGGTTAAAGTATTCTAAGGGTCATGGATGTTTTTTAAGGTAGATTATGCCAAGCCATTTGATTGATTGTGTCAACTGGCATTTTTGGATACTATTCTTGGGTATATGGGTTTTCCTAACGAGTGGAGAAAATGGATAAGAGGATTCCTCTTGTTGGGAAGGACCTCAATTCTTGTGAATGGATCTCCCACTCATGAATTCAATGTCTCTCGTGGCCTTTGACAGGGTGATCCCCTGTCCCCTTTCTTACTCATAATTGTCATGGAATCCGTTCATGTAGTTATTTCTAGGGCTACCAGTATTGGGCTCTTTCGGGGGATTTCGCTCCTAAACGAGGGTTCAATGATATCTCGCATGTTCTATGCAGATGACGCCATTTTTACGGGGGATGCCTTGATTGAAAATATGACTAATCTCTCACGTATCCTAAGATGCTTCTCATTAGCATCTGGATTATCTCTGTAAACTTAACAAAAATCCAAGGTATATGTTGTGGTTGTTGATAACTCTAGTCTTTTGGGCCTTGCAAATTCACTTCGATGTCAATATGGGACTTTTCCTTTTACATATTTAGGCTCTTTTGTGGGACAAAATATGAATTTGGTAAGAAATTGGAAATCGGTGATTGATAAAGTCTCCAAGAATTTATCATCATGGAAAGAAAAAAAACTGTCATTTGGTGGTAGAATTATATTAGCAAAATCAGTATTGGGTTCGGTTCCATTGTACTCTCTGTCATTATTTCGTGCCCTAATATTGCCATCGTTCGATCTTTTGAATCTATTAGAAGAAAGTTTTGTTGGGGGGGATCTGCTTCAATTAGGATCTCATGGGTCACTTGGTCCAAAATGTTAGCAGCAAAAGAAAACAGGGGCTAGGAATCGGCTCTATACAAGCATCTAATTGGGCTCTGTTGCTAAAATGGTTCTGGCATCTTAAAAATAATAAGGAGGCGTTATGGGTTAAGGTCATTTTTGCAATTCACCATTCCAACAAGAAGCATGAAACCTTCCCATGTAAAAAATATATTTGTGGTCTATGGAAAAACATAGTTAAAGTAACCAAAGATGTAAAAGATCTGGAGATAAATGTTCCACTATTCTTAACATGCAAACTTGGAAATGGGGATAATGCTAAATTCTGGCTTGACAATTGGTCTGGTCTTAGACCATTGAAAGATGTCTTCCTAAATGCTTTTCTAGCTGATGATGATAAACATGCTATTGTATCGTCTTGGGTCTCTATTCCACCTGTATCAATCTCGGATTATTGGGGATGGAAAGATGATTATTTTCAGGAGTTCACCGTTAGACACATTCGAAAGCAGATCGAATCAAGACTCTTACCACAGCAAGAGTCATTCAAAATCTCATGGCTGCATTGGGTGCCTCTAAAGGTTAATACATTCGCTTGGAGAGTAGGATTGGGTAAAATTCAAGATAAAATGGAGCTGGCCAAATGTGGCATTGCGATTGACACAACTTGCTCCATATGTTTGGACTTCCCTGAATCAGTCGACGATTTACTAGTTCGATGTAAGGTGGCTAGTCGGGTTTCGGATCTCATTCTCGAGTGGGTAAAAGTCCCAAAGGATCTATTTCTCTCGGTTTAAGAGGTCTTATCTATCCATCAAACATGGCCATTTTCAACAAAAGTGAAAGATCTGCTTCATGCTATCTTCCTCACTACCTTATCGTGTATATGGAAATTTAGAAACAAGGTGGTATTTGACAAAATCTCCAAAAGGGCGGAAGAGATCTTCGATGAGGTTAAGTTGTTGTCCTTTTGTGGATTAAAAGTCGTGCTAACATGTCGTCTTTAGATTGGTTATCTTGGTGTAATTTTTCTTTTTGATTCGTATGTACTTCATGTGCTTCTACCGTCTTGCTAGTTGGTTTTAATAAAATCGGTTGGCTGTTCTAAAAAAATCTAGTGGGTGAACTTGTGTGTATCAATATAGATGTTGAAATTTATGAGGCTTAATTTCATCCACGTGTACATTAGTATTCAACCTATGGTTTTTGACAACTAGGAATGTTAAAATGTTAGTAAAAATAAATATGTCGCTATAATAAATTCGGATTTTATAATATATCATAATTTAAAAATTGTATGATAAATAAAAAAAAACAATAAACAAAATCAAAACTTGAATTATTAAGTTTTAGGCTAATGCAATGCTATTGTAATTTTTAACATATAAAATATTAAAAATTTACAAAATACTTATGTTATTTCTATAATCCTTCTGATCATTTTTGTTCTATTTTTTAATACATAATTTACGCCTGTTTATAAATTACCTTTTGTTTTATTTGATATTTATTTTCACTATAATGTAATATTTAGTGATTTTGCTATACATTTATAGATCATTGATAATTAGCTTACAAAGTAATTTCCGAGTTCTTTAACGTTTATTTTCACAATTACATCATGTTTTCTTATAATTCATATGTACTATTCCAACATGTTTATTTTTATCGATGATGTATTGTATCATTGACAATTTAAGAATCATTTAGCTTGTAGCAGGGCATAATGGGTGTTATTATATCACAATACGTCTTTAACATGTTAGCTTAAAACAATTATGTTGATGACTAAGCATGAGTGACCAAACTACCCTTCCTTGACTAGATGACACTTCGATTGTCCAATTTGACATTGCTTAGACCAATATATATTATCATAACTAGTGGAAATGCTCGCGCATTGCGGTGGTACGGCTGTTGAGCGATTTTTTGGGAATTTGATTTTAGTCAGTATCGGTTCGGTGCGTTATGAAGTAAATTAAAAAAATTATAATATAATTATTGAAAAAACTAAATGAAAGAAAACATTACGTATATTACAAAAGTATTTAAAACAACTATATTATGCCAACAAAATTAGTGAAAACATGGGTGGTATTTATTTTCGGAAATCACTTATTACCTAGATTTTAGTGGGGCGGGGGGTTTTTTATTTTTATGAATGCAGATTAGAGTTTTATGATCATCGGAGGCAGCTTTCGTCGATGATTTGCATAGACTGGAGAAAGTTAATGGAGAAATTTTTATCACAAATTAACATATTGATTGTTAATGTGCTGTTAACAACCGGCAATGGAAAGAGGAAGAGGGATTAGTGCTCAATCGCAATGAATGAGCGACATTGAAAGTAAATGACGGTTTTGTTTGGCCACGTGTATATGCTTTAGCATTTGTATTATAAGTATCATATGTTATATTTTATTATAAGGACATAAATGGAATAAAATGATTAATTTAAAAAATTTAAGCATGACTTTTAATATGGGTGTCTTAATCCATATAGTAGTATAGATATAAGTATTTAAACAAAATAATAAATAAAATAATACTTAATTTAAATAGTATTTAGTTATAAAAATATGATTAATATATATAAACTTAAATGTCATTATATTATTATAAATAAAATAAAATTTAATAAAGTGAATTAAATAATATTATATTATTAAATAATGTATTAATAATGTGTATTGAATAATACAATGATTAGAAGAAGTTAATTAATTGGGGGAAAAAATAAAGCTATTACATAAAGCACTTATACTCTATGCTTAAAATGTTATATAGGTGTCTTACACTTTGAATGAGATTACCATCTTATCCTTTGAATATGTATTATATAGTAGTATAGATAAGTTGTAATAGGTCGTTATGCATATCTTGATTAGCTATATTCGGTATTAAGAATCATAATGTCTTAAAAGCCTTATTTGCCGTCAATTGCCTAAACTAGCCATCATTGACTCTCGTTGACCATCGGTGATTCTAATGGACTGTTAATGACTCTAAACAAGTTTTATTGACTTTAGATAAACATCAATGCTTGTAACTGACCTCTAACATCCCTAGTTAAACATCATTTACTATAATTTACCATCAACGATCCTAACTGACCAATTATGACTCTAATTAACCATTAATGTCTCTAATCAACTAATAATAATTTCAATTGACCATTAGTACCTTAATTAACAATCAACGACTCTAATTGACCATCATTTATCTTAACTTACCAATATGACCCTAACTTTTTTTGAACGACAATAATGACCCTAAATAACAATAATTGACCAATAATAATCTTGATTGACTATAATTGACTATAGTAAATTTATATAAATAATTATCAATCTACTAAAAAGATCCTAATTGATAACTATTAGCTCTGACTGCCCATCATCAACTTTAAGTGACCATACATGATTTTATCTTGAACCAATTGATCATTAGTGACTTTAATTGACCATAAGTGACTCTAATCAGCCCACATTTATCCTAGTTCACACATAATGATATTTGAGACTAACTTTCATCCCCTAATACGTAGAATATATGTTAATCACTGTTGTCAAAACAACAGAATATGCATTTATTATTGGAGATTGAATATTAGTCCTGGATAAAATCATATATAAAATACCAAGACACATTTTGCCTGGGCGAACAACTTGTCGGGTGAAAACCAAACCGTGAGTTCCTGAATGGACAACCAATCGTGGGCAAAACGGATAATATCTTGGTACGGTTTATATGGGCTGTTACACATACAAAGACGTCATTATTTATTAATGAGGATACTTATTTGAGCATGAAATATTGTAACTAAAAAGTTTCCCTCCAAAAAATTTATTCTGCATAAATATTTGTGATTGCGCTTTAGTCTTACGTAAGCTATGAACTTATGAGGAACTAATTATTATCACTAACATAAGTGACCAATATATCAGTGACTAATTTCATGAGTAACTGATACTACGTATCTAAAATTAATAAATCAGTATTTAATAATTTTATGCCTAAAAACTTGGGAAAGTAACATTTCCACCCTAAACCCCCCCGAAGGGTTGAACACATTCCGACACAACTAGTCGTGCAATGCCTTACAAGCATTGTACTACATATCCACTATCCACAAGGACAAACTATTTCGTCCCTTCAATAATTGAAATATACTGATTTCATTTTGACATGGACTTATTAGGGGAGTACTTGTTACATATTTGTCTGCTTTGACTCGAATGAATACTTTGAAGAAACCTCAATTAAGTTATGTTCTAAAAAAATGATTCTTGAATTTTTGTTCTCCCGCTAAGAAAGCTCCCCGATTCATTTATTAAAATATTCTAATTGGTATACCCAAGAGATAGATCAATTCAATAGCATTTTGTTCTATTTGCATGGAGTAGAATTCTCATCAATAGGAGTCGATGAAATGGCTCCCTTGCATTTGATATTCATATAAAGGACACACCAAACATAAATACCCTATTTAAGTTCTATTATTTCATTATGACGGATTCAGTTTCTTTTATAAGAAATTGGAGGAAGATCTGATGAGTTTTTCCTAGGAAATCCCCATGCATATCAAGTAGATCCAATCCCCATTAAAAAAAGAAGTTTTTATGTGATTTAAAGTGCCCGTCAATGAAGTTCTTAATTTGATTAGAAGTAACATGTTTAGGAATTTATTGTCGACTTGTCATATTATCAATTCATTTACGTTTGAAATATTCGGAATAAACTATAAGTACGTTTGAATTGATATGATATATTCGGAATAAACTATAAGAACCATTTCAAAAGAATTGAAGAAATAGCCTACGCAATTCAAGTGTTATATATCTTTTGTTCTCTTTTGATGCTTTATTTACACTAATTAATAGAAGGCTAGTGTTCTATATCATTTTTTAATAAATATTTGTCGGCTAAAACAATGAATTTGGATCAGGAATCAAACATACACTACAGTTAACTTTTAACAATAAGACACGTATTAAAATTTGCATGTTTAAAATAATAATTTTCTTGATCATCTTGGTCAGAATATCTCAACAAATCAGCTTTTAAGCGGGTATTAAATAATTAATAGTCATATATTGATAGCCTCGAACCATTTGATAGGGATAACAAATACATTTTGAAGAAAAGAGATCAAAATATATATATGCAGCTTCACATGTGTAATGGGTATTATTGAGTCAGGTGTAGTAAAACGAACATAACAATGATAGTATCTGAAGAAAATGGAATATTAATTACATCCTTCTATAGTGGTAAACCTAGAATTGTTTTTCACTATGTAGTAATTTATCAGTGTTAATCTGTCAATCAAAAGCGATTTTTATTACTTTGGGTCACAGTAATATTTCAATGCTAAATTAAGTAGAAATTAGCTCAGCATAACATAATCACTAATAATCATGACGCCATCTCCATCGAATTAGTCCTCCCACTAACTTGACCATTAATATTGCTAAATGAAAATGGAATGACCGATGTGAGATTATACATAATTATTGAGTAAAGAATCCCAATGCTAAACGATTTAAACATTAACAAATGCGACATCTTAGTCGTCATATGAGTACATGCGTTAGTAAACTCGTGTATTACATGAGTTGAATAAATAAAATATTAAATAAAATAAAATTTATAATTATAAAATAATATTTTAAGATAACATATGATTGAAATTACGTATAAGTAAGGATTTGAAAATAATAAAAGAATGATATTAACTTTTTAATCTATAGTTTTCGACAAAAAAGTTAAATATTTTGTTTCAAAAGAAAGTTGTAAAAAATATCATTTTCAAAACTTTCTTATTATAACTTTTGATTTTAATAATTTTTGTTTATAAAAATTTTAATTTTTTAAAACATCAATTTTAAAATATTTTATATTTTTCAATAAATTTGACGTTTTAGGAAAAATTCTTATTTCACAAAAAAAATATTTCTTTGTAAATAATATTAATGAAAAGATCTTTTTAATTAATTAAAAACTATTTTAATATAAAAATTAAATAATATTATTAATAATTAATATGATTATTTAAGATAAGAAAAAAACGAGAAAATTTGATGAGGATAAATGATGCTGATATGTGTCTATTTTAGTTGTTTTTTTATTAGAGTAGTAAAATTTCTACTCGTTTTTTAGTGACATTTAGTTTTACTCAAACATGCATTAATTTTCTAACACTCATATTTTCGCATTTAAATAAAAAAAAATAACTTATATGTATGAGAGAAAGAAAGATACGAGATAGGTGGCAACCTTTTCTCTATACAACACAAGCGACCATCACCTTTTCTTTATTTTTACATCAAAAGTATTAAATGATTTTGTGTTTAAACCTTTTTAAACAGGTCATTTTATCAAATAGTTGACGAGTATTAAACTATAAGAACATTATTGTTCTTCTTCTTCTATTGGATTGATTCATCCTTAAGATGACATATTTAACTACATCAAAATACATAACAAAGTGATGATCTGGTGGCCCTTAATCAGATCAATTGAACACAATATTATAAATCAAACTTGTTAAACAATTGTTAAGGTACGATTTTTAATAATTACATATTTTGTCCTAACTTTACCAATTGGATACTATTTGATTTTAACTAAACTTTAATGAGATCGGGATTAAACCACACAAACATACACATACACATAAAGATATACATCTTGAAGTTTCAAAAGTTGGGATCATGAAAATTACCTTCTAATAGGTGTTCTGTCACTGGTGGCAAATAGTTATCATCCTCATATGACATTAGCTCATCTTTAGACGTTTCAAACAGTGGCTAATCTTAAACTAGTTTATAAGAGGGGAGAAACACATCATGTCATCTTTGTAAACAAAAAATTTCAAATCAGTTACAAAATAATCTAGAGGATTATGATTAAAAGGCCCATATATAGTATTGTGGACTTCAACTCTACAGTCTCTACTCTTTTGCTTATTTTATCATCGCAAAAATTATACATTTTCTAATTAACACGTGACATTAAACTAAACAAACAACATTCTTAATCAAACAAAAACACGCGTTATGCATTTTAGATGAGTCAAAATCCTTTAGTTTTATTTGTTAATATATTAAGAAAACCACATCAAATACAAAAAATAAAAGTACAAGCACTAATTTCTAGCTCCAATAGTTCCTAACATCCCAATCATAACCCATGTTTACAAAACAAAAAGCCTAACAGAACCCATAAGGTTCAACCCAAAAAAGCAAAATCCACACAAAATAGTACAACCTATCGTAGCATAAGCTCTTCAACCTCAAACAACCATTATGCACCATTGCCACATTGAGTGGTTGTACAATTGACGCATTGAGAGGTTGTACAATTGCATTTGTGTTAAAATCACCTTGTGTTCCAACTTGTTGTCGATAATCTATCTGTGATACACTCTATCGGTAATACATCAGTAAATTCTTTACCCTGGCCACTGTATCACCACTGATGGAAACGTGATAAGCTTTTGTTTCGTAGTATAAGAATGATCTTGTAGTTATTACTCTTTTGTAATTTTCAATATATTTTTTTCTCATAAGTGTGGTGTGTATATTTATGTGTATGTTTTGGGTGTAAACGAATAGAACCCACTCATCAATTGAAAAACAATTTGCTTAACTTGTTACAAGTCGAGTTTGACCACTGTTTAGTCGACTTCATCTCATGTTGTTGAATGTTATTTTGATATTTTTATTAATGTAAGACATCTTACAATGACCAATTTATGATTTGACCTTGCGTTTGGTCTAATTTGGCATCTAGTCCACATTTTAGAATTAAATTTTAAACTTTAACTTATGATTATTTCATCATTTCTAAGATATAATACACGTGAAATGAAACTAAATAGAAAAATAATGATGTTCGATTTTGTTCTTTCAATTGAATTTGTGGAGGTAAGGCATCTTATCTCTCTTCAAGAGATTAAAAGTTTTATTGGTCTTAAACTTAGATATACATGATAATATAATATAAGTAGATTAATAGCTGTTCAAGAAAAATATAATGTTTAATTTTATTTCTTAACGTATTAACGTAACCACTCTAAAAAGTTTTTAAACGGCCAACGCATATATCACTAATCATACTATTAAATCTATGCTTTTTATTAATCATGAAACTTAAACCTTCAAGAATATAAAGTAAGTCATGTTTTTATATACTCTGATACCATCAGGCGAAAAAGCTTAGACAAAAACCAAACTAAATATGACAAATAAAAACACAACCGTTAATTTCTAACTCGAATAGTTCATAACATCCCAATCACAAACACCCATGTTTACAACACAAAATGCTAACAACACAAACCCACAAAGCCACCAAGGTACAACCCAACAAAGCCTAACCCACACCAAATAGTACAACCCATCAAAGCCTAATCCCTTCAGTCTCCTCTCATCACTAATACCCAAACATATCACCAGCAGAAGCCATGATAGGCTGTTGATTAACACACATCACATTCCATTGATTCTCCATCAAATCACCCTCAAACAACCAACTCCCACCATTGACGCATTGGGCACTTGTACCATTAACGCATTGAGCGGTTGTACAATTACCACTTGTGTTGATCATATTCAAAATTCCGTTAAGTGAATCAAGACTCTGGCTGAGCTCGCTCACCTGAGCCCTCAAAACAGAGTTGTCTGCTTCGATTTCGACGAATCGGTTCGTCGTGAGTTCGATGGTGGTTCGAATCCGATCGTTATCGGTCTTGATCCGACTAGCTTCAGCCATCAGTTCATCGATGTACCTCTGTTTCCTCATCCGTGATCTGCGTGCCGATTCACGGTTCGATTCCATCCTCTTCCTCTTCTTCTCATCGATCAATCTGTCCTCCGGTGGCGAATCTGATAAAAATATTCACCAGAAGAGCTAAATTTCATGTATTTTAGAAGCTAAATTACCAAAGAAAGTGAAATCTGATGATAATTTTGAAAAACAGAGGATATCTCCGGCGATACTTACAGTTAGCTCTGCTTCTGATTTCGTCGGACCCAGATGAATTTCCGCTTGAAGACGACATGGGTTATGGCGATTTGAAGTTATAAATCGGTATAACGAATAAATAACTTGAAGAATTGTGATTAATATGCAGAATTGGGACGAAATCCGAAGTTAATTTCTGAGAAAACGTAGAACCAGTAGAGGAAGACGACAGAGAACGATTGAACAAGATGGGTCCTGCGGATTAGTGAGGAATTGATCATAAACCCTGATCGGAGGATTTCACAGAGAACAGGAGACATTAATCTTTAACATCTATACATCAAATATTCAGGATTGATTGAAATTGGGGATTATGAGATTTGATCGTCCGTGTGGTCGCCGGAGATCGGAGATTGTGATTATAGGAAGAAAATTTTGGGGGATGATGGAGAAAATGAAGGTAGAAGAGGTTTTGCAGAGGAAGAAGATGGGGTGATTATATAGATGAAACGAAGGGTGAAATGGTTGAATTGAAAAGGGGGATTGGTGGTTTGGGGAAGAAGACGAAAGTGAAACAAACAAGTTGGTGATTATAATATTAGATGAAGTTCCTCATTGATTTCTTCACCCATTTATGTTTTTGGAAAACATATAAAATTATAAACTTATTAACACCCCTATACTTTCCGATCTGAGTGTTGTCAAAGTGACTCGCGACTCATGTTAACTTAAAAATAACCCTTTGAAATTAGCATGTTTACAAACGAATTTAAGTCGGCTCGTCTTGGTTTATAAACGACTCTAGCTCAAATAAAGATGAGCTTGACTTGTCGTTGGTTAATTGTCTTGTTGGCTAATTCATAGGTCGAGTTTAAATTAAAGCTTAAATCATATACCAAAATTATAGTATATTTAAATAGATCTTAGACATATGGTTATTTTAACATTTTCTAGTAAAAACATAATATTAATAATATATATAATGTATATAGTACATAAAACGTATTATTGTTTTAACAAGTTAAGATAAACAAATATAAAAAATATTATTTTTGTTTTCATTGTATATGAATATGTGTATAAAATAACAAACCAAATTAGTTCACAATAGATTGGGTCAGCTCGTTTCCATAATATGAGTTTGTTAAGATGAATGGCAAGTTCAACTCAATTCTTATACTCCTCATTCAAACATCAATCTACATGCCATACAGATCATCTAAGGTGTCCATAATATTACACGAAGATGTATGAGATGATGTGATTACTTATCACATGAGTAATAGAAGGTGTTATACGTACTTATCAAACACGTAGTGCGAGGAATTATATGAACACATCGAAATGTTTCATGGCCCCTGTAAGTTACTTAAGTTAATAGATGTGATATGACACACTATTGACGAGCTAGTACAGCTTGTGTAACACGTCAAAGAGCCATATGAGATCTCATGAGGCCCGTATGTTATGTAGGGTTATAAACGAACTGAAAGTTTAGTGAACAGTTCGTGAACATTTCAGCAGAAAGTTCGTTCATGTTCGTTCATTTAATAAAAGAACGAACACTAACAATAAAACTCGGTTCAGTAAGTTAAACGAAAATAAATGAACAGAGGTTGCGTTTGTTCGTTTATGTTCGTGAACGTTCGATATATGTTCGTTCGTTTATGTTCGTGAACATTCGATAATGTGTTCGTTTATGTTCGTTTGTGTTTGTTGATTCAAAGATTTTATATTTTTTTTTATCTTTACTAGTTTTAATATATGAATATATGAAATCATAGTTATACTATACCGTCAACACCTCTCATTTGTTCATTTTCAACCTTAGTTATTTTTTATGTTAATTATGTTTATGATAATTATGTCAAATATGTTTGATAATTAGGTTAAGTTTGTGATAAAGTTTAATAAATCTTTATTGTGTTCGTTCATGTTCATGAACATTTGTTTTTATTAATTTTTGCTTAAGTTTATTTATGTTTGATAAGCATTTGTGAACAGTTTATCAAAATTTTATTTTTTAATGAACTAACACAAACAAGAAATATCATTCGGTAATGTTTGTGAATAGTTCATTAACAACTTCATTTTTTTTAATGAACGAACATGAACAAAAACTTGTTTGTTTTCCTCTGATTCGTCTACAGCCCTAATAATATATGAAATAATATACGTATGGTAGACCGTTATGTTCTGATTTGTTTACAACCCTAATAATATATGAAACAATATACATATGCTAGACCGTTATGTTTTTCAAATCCTTATTAAATGATACTTAGATGCAAATTTTAAGTTTAATACCTCTATGTTGTTTTGAAAAGATGTTTAATCACTTTAACTAATACGAAAGAAAAAACCATCTTGTATAGAAGTACAATAAAATAAATTAAATGTCACTATAGTAGATGTATCAACTAATTAAGGCTCATTTCACTTAAAAGAAGATAAAATTTGCTTTATAAGCACGGAAGAATCCTTTATAGAAGGAAAGAATTATAAGACGGGTACTTAAAGAAAAGGAAATGTATTTATATTATTAGTTTTATTTTTAACTTTTATCTTACATCGGACAATATTTATGTATATGATATGTTTAATTTTTTATTCTTTAGTCTAATGTTCATTAGTTTGCATCATTAGGTTAGGTCATATGATCATCACATGAGGATAGATGCGTAAAAAACATCTAGGTGGCATGTTTAAAAAATGAATCGATATATTATGCAAATATGATCAGTAAAACGTTGAGACCGACAAGTATGATCTCAAATAAATTATATATAACTTTATCATAACTTTTTCTAAAGCTTGTTTTATACAAAATGATTGTATCATATGATTTATAATCAATATTAAAGTAACTTTACAAAAAGTGACGGTAAAAATATATAAAATTTGTTTGAAGTTTTACTCACCTGTCTCAATGTTTACTAATCATCTTTTCTTAGCTAACTTCACGTGGCATGCGTTCTAATATTAATGCATTAACTTTATTATTAAACATAAATCATATGATACAATCATCTTTTTATAAAACTAGCTTCAGGAAAAATAATGATAAAATAGATAAACTTTGTTTGAGGTTTTACACATTAGTCGTAACGTTTTACCGATTATATTTTCTTAATGCATCAATTAGTTTTTAAATTATGCACCCTCCCTGGTTTTTTTACATGTTTACACTTATGTGAAAACAATGTGAACTAACTTAATGATAAAAACTGACAACTGTTAGATTAGAGAATCAAAGATTAAACAAATCATATACACAAATATTGTCTAGTGTAATTAGTAAAGATAAATATTAAAAAATAAAACTAATTCACAAAAGTAAAAGTCATTTTCTGTAATTTACTCTCATAATACCTATATTTTTATGAAGTTAATATGCAATATGCATATGCTCGTGACATCCTAATTTTCAAAAATATAATAAAGGAAAGATGTTTACTATTTCAAAAATAATATGAACTTGCTAACTTATAACGGTTATAATTATGAAGAAAGGTTACTATTTTAAATGTTGAAATGTGACGTTTCAGCAAACTAAAAATGACATATGTCAAAAAGTAGGATTTGAAAAAATACGGGAGTTATATAAAGAAGTTCATGAAGAGATACTATATTCATTCACCGTCACAAAGATGTATCGAGACTTAAAAGCCAATTATTGCTGGTCAAGTATGAAATGAGATATTGCTAAGTATGTGTAAAAGTGTTTACCATGTTTATAAGTGAAAGGGAGATATCAATCAGCCTTTTGTATTTTCCTAAGGTTGTGATGATATTTGGGTGATTGTAAATCGTAGAGCAAGGAATGCTTACTTTCTCTTAATTTGATAGATGTATTCTTCGAAAATGACAAAAGCTTTGTGTTTGAAAAAAATTATGCCACGACAATGAGCGTGGTTTCTCTTGTGTGTGATCATGATACATGGTTCACTTGTTCTTTTCATGAAATTCCAAGATTTATAGGCACCAAGTAGTTAATGAGCATTGTAAAACACCAACACACGGATGACCAAAGTGAAAGGAGTATTTAGATTCTTGATAATATGTTATAGGATTTTTTTTTATTAATTTTATTGGAAATTAGGATATCCACGCACCCTTTTTGGACTTTTCCTAACAATAATAACTTTTAATCGAGCATTGCGATCCCACTAATGTTTTATTGTTGGAAGTGTCTGTGAAATATAGTATAGAAGTCGAGTGTTGGTGTCGTTTGTAATATTGCCGAAGTGAAATGGTTAAAGTGTAAAATGTAAGGGTGCTAATAGTTAGTTAGTTAGCTTAAGTTGAGGATGATTAGTGTCTAATTGATACTTTTTTAATTTTCTGTAATTTGGAAGGTGTATAAAGAGATTAGTGAACTTAAGGAATGTTAGTAGTTTTCTCATTCCTTTCTTTTGTAATTCTCTTCTTGTTAATAAAATTCAAGTCGTTTGGTTCTTAATTCAACTTGTTAATCCTTTTGATCTTTGATCTTGACTTGTGTAATTATGTTATTTAATTTCAACAATTAGTATTAGAGTCTATTGGCTCGATTCCTCAAGAAGGTGATTGAAGACTGATTCAATTAAAGATTGGAGGATGGTGTCGATAAAGTTTGAACTTGAGAAATTTGATGGAAAGAACGATTTTGGATTATGGCGATTGAATATGCGTGCATTGCTGTTTCATCAAGGTGTGGTAGATGCTCTTGGAGCCGAACCCAAGATCCCATAAAGAATCACTAAAGATAAGAAGAAAGAATCACAAGATAAGAGGAAGGGATGGTTGAAAAAGCTCACAACACTATAATTCTCAGTTTGGGAGACAAGGTCCTTCTTGAAGTCTCGAAAAAGGTAACTACTATTGGTATTTGGGCTAAACTAGAGAGCATAGACATGAGAAAGTCTTTAGTTAATAGGCTGTATTTGAAATAAAAAAATGATTGTATACTTTTCAAATGGAACCAAATAAGACTTTGGATAATCATAGAGAAGAGTTTAATACATCGATAATTGATTTAAAAAACATTGATGTGAAATTTGAGGATGAGGACCAAGTAATCATTTTCTTGGCCTTATTACCTCAATCACATGAGCACTTTGTAGATACTCTTATGTATGGGAAGGATAGTTTGTCTCTAGAAGAAGTGCTAGCTGCTATGAAAGGCACTAAAACAAAGAACTAAGACTCAAAGTGATGGGTCAGATGGGTTGTTTGTGAGAGGCAGACCCGAATAGAAAGTCACTAAGAATAGAGGAGTTAGTAGATCAAAGTCAATGATGAAGAGAAGGTGTTTTGTGTGTAATTAAGAGAAACACTCAAGAAAGATTCGAACAGAGGAAAAAAAAGATGGAGTTAGAGAACTCTAAAAATTCTAATCATGTTTAAGAAAGCTCCTATAATGGTATGAAAATACGGATGTGCTAGTAATTACAAAGTCTTAAACTAGCCAATAGTAGGTTATAGATCCTGGTGGGTCATACCATATGACACCATTCAAGGTGTTTTTCAAGGATCTAATTTTGCAAGACCATGGGACAATAAAGCAAGGTGATGATAGGCCTTGTAAACTCAAAAGAATTGGCACAATCTATTTTAATATGAATAATGTATTTGAGATTATGTTACAACAAGTCAAGTAGATTCCAGACCTAAAGAGAAATATAATCTCCCTTGGTACTTTGAAGGGTGAAGGGTGTCATGTAAGTTTGAATGGTGGTATGGTCAAAATAATCAAGGGCTCTATGGTGATTATGTCAGGAACTAGAAAGTTGAACAACATAACCTTCTTGACGGGAAGGTGAACTCGAGAACTATGAATATGGCTACTCATAAGAATGAAACTATGGTTAGGTTGTGGTATGGTTGGTCAGGCCAATTTAATAATTAGGGGTTTGCTGAGTTAAACAAACAATAGTTACAGGGTGATTTAGTGGACCGTGATGCAGGGTCCTATGAGCATTGTGTTCTAGGCAAAGCCACAGGGTTAGGTTTAACAAGATTATGTATAAGTCTAAAAGTATGATAGATTATGTACATGTTGATCTATGGGGGCCAACTAAGACAATATCTCTAGGTGGAGCCTCTTATTTTCTATCAATAATTAATGATTTCTCTAAAAGAGTGTAGGTGTACACACTAAAGGGAAAGCATGAATCCTTTGAAAGGTTTAAGGAATGGAAGGTGTGTTGAAACTTAAACAAAGAAAACTGTTAAGAAGCTAAGAACAGATAACGGTCTTGAGTTTTATAGTGGTCTGTTCTTCCAGTTTTGTAAACTACATGGAAATGCTAGACATGTAACAGTTTAAGGGACTCCACTACAGAATGGATTGGTGGAAAGAATGAATAGGAAACTGCTTAACGAAGTAAGATGCATGGTATAAAGTTCTAGATTGCCTAATAGTTTTAGGCTGAAGCTGTGTCAATGGCTTCTTATTTATTAAAAGATCACCTTCATCTACTTTGGAGATGAGAACACCTATGGAAGTATGGTCTGGAAAAATGGAAAGATTATGATAAGTTGAGGGTTTTGGAACTTTGGTCTATGCTCATGTTAGACAAGAGAAGCTAGAGCCTGGAGCTATAAAATGCATAGTTGTTGGGGACCCTAAACGAGTGAAAGGTTATATGATTTGGAAACTTAAAGGTGGAAGTCCCAAAATTATAATCAGTAGGGATGTTATTTTAAAAGAAGATGTTGTCTATAAAGAAGTAATAAATAAAAGGCAGTTATTGAAAAGTTATGATGCTCACCAAAGTCATCTGGATAAGGAACTTGAGTTTAAGGTGGAGTTACCTAAGGGAGATGGCATTTCTAGTAGTCATGCTGAAAGGCATTCAATAAGGGATTTAGGTGGAGCTCACCATGAATATAGTATTGCTATAGAAAGACTAAGAAGAACCATACTACCTCCTGAAAGGTTTAGATCTCTAGAAGATATCTCTACATATGTGTTTAAAATAATAGAGGGTGAGGCTATTAATGAACCTTTGTTATCTCATCAACTAAGTACTTCAAAAGATAAAGACAAATAGATGGTTGCAATTAATGAGGAAATGGATTCTTTGTATAAGAACAAAACTTGGGTTTTGGTAGATAAGCCTTAAGATAAAAAAACTTATTAATTTTTTATGGTTATTTAAATGATTTGAAGGAAAAGTTTCCAGGTATAAAGAAAGACTGGTTGCTAAGAGGTATACATAAAGAGCACGTATTGATTATAATGAAATATATTCTTCTGTGGTTAAATATACCTTAATCAGAATTCTATTAGCATTAATAACTAAGATTGATTTTGAACTTGGGCAACTAGATATGATGATGACATTATTACATGGGAATTTAGATGAGAGCATTTACATGAGATAACCTTTTGGGTTTGAAAGAGGAGAAAGTTTGTCTATTGTAGAAGTCATTATACGAATTAAAATAGTCACAAAGGCAGTGGTACCGAAGGGCTGATGATTATATAGTATCAAATGGTTTTAAAAAAAGTAGTTATGATTATTGTATGTATTACAAAGAATATAGACCATATGGTTTTGTTTATTTGTTGCTGTATGTAGACAATATGTTGGTGGCCTATGAAGATGTTGATCAAGTGTCATATACTAAAGACTTACTAATGAAGGAGTTTGAAATGCAAGAGTTGGGTCATGCTAAGAGGATTATAGTCATGGGTATTAATAAAGACAGGGCTGCTGGTATCCTTAGATTAACTCAAAGTACATATGTAAATAAAGTACTTAAGAATTTATTTATGGATAACAACAAGGTTGTAAGTACTCATCTAGGCTTGTTGTTTAAGTTGTCTAGTAAAGACTGTCTTGGTACATAACAAGATCACGATTAAATGTCTAAGGTATCTTATTCTAGTGCAGTTGGGAGTCTTATGTACTTAATGAGTTGATCTGTCTAGGGTATCTTATTCGCAGTTGGGAGTCTTATGTACTTAATGAGTTGACTTGTTTTAAGCTAGGTAGTTAGTATGGTTAGTAGGTATCTTAGTAATCTAGGAAAACAACATTTGGTAAGTGTTTTGATCGGTTCAAAAGGATTGAATCTGTGATGATATGGTAATGCAATGATCAATTCAAACACAAAGTAATCAAACATATGCAATTACATAAAAAAACTCATAGATTTCATTTATAGCAAATGCACAGGATACAATATGTAAGGGTTACAGTTCGTTCTGTTCTAACTGTTTCTCTCTAAGATGCCTAAGATGTCTTAGATCTCTTAGATGTCTACCCCGCACAATACATAAAATATCCTATTTATACTATCAAGAAACAAAGGAACATATATTTACAAAATAAGTCCCTATACTATGATAAAAAAGTTAAAAAGATAAAATAGACAAAATGTTAATCTTTCGAGAGCTTCAACATGTTTTAAGTGGATTATGAGGTATTTATATGGTATGAGTTTGGAAGATATGGTCATCATAATGATATGGTACATGGGTTTGTTGATTTAGATTTTTCTAAAGACAAAGATAATACAATGTCTTTGACATCTTGTGTGTTCAAGGTCCTTGGTGGAGTTATGAGTTGGAAAGCATGTTTGCAGTGAGTTGTTGCTTTGTCAATAACTAAGGCTGAGTTCATAGCCTTAACAGAAGTTGTGAAGGAGGCCATGTGGTTAAAAGGAATAGTGTCTGAACTAGGCGTCAGATGTTATGGAGTTTTATGATAATTTGGGTGCTATTCAGTTTATCCAAGCATCAGGTGTATTTTTACAAATCCAAACACATAGATGTGAAACTACATTTTATATGAGTGTGGTGAATTCCAAAGTGGTTAAAGTTGAGTATGTGGGTACAACTGATAATGTAGCTGATGGGTTGACCAAGACACTTCCTAGACCTATGTTTGAAAGATGTTAAATGTTTGTTAACTTGACTCTCTATTCTGAGGTGGAGATTGTAATATAATAACAAAATCAAGTGTTGGTGTCGTTTGTAATATTGTGAAAGTCAAATGGTGAAAGTGTAAAATGTAAGAGTGCTAATAGTTAGTTAGCTAAAGTTAAGGGATGATTAGTGTCTAATTGATACTTAGGTTGTTAATTTTCTATTAATTGGTAGGTGTATAATGTGATTAGGGAACTTGAGGAACATTAGTAGTTCTCTCATTCATTTCTTTGTAATTCTCTTGCTGTTAATGAAATTCAAGTGGTTTGGTTCTTGATTCAACTAATTAATCCTTTTGATCTTGGTTCTTGAGTTGTGTAATTTTGTAATTTAATTTCAATAGTGTCGTATTCTAATTTGTTAGGGTGAAGTAAGTCAATGAGAGTTTGATAGATTTGAGATCATATAAGCTCCTACATAGAAAATTTACAAAAGGATGAAAATGGTTAAGGTTTCTCACATTCGAAAGAAATCATATGTGAACAAATCGGAGAAAACCCACTTTCTGTTGGGAATTTCTATACAATATCTTGAGTATTTAGTCATTTTTGTAAGTTCACGAACCCCACTTTTGTATGTTAGAGATCTTTAATTATATACTTTCATTAATAAGAGAGAGACTCTATTTTTGTTAAGGAGAAGAGACACAATCTTCTAAAATCTCTAGCCACCATCAAAGTTATGGTGTCCCTTACTTAAAATCAAAACTACCTAGAGGAGTATAATATTATCTTTGTTACCTAATCTTAGATTATGGGAGCGTTTCCGAGTTATGATATCCTCATCGGGTTCATGAACTCTAATTGCTATGCCCCAACCCGTGGGACTTGCAGTGGTGTTGCTGCAGCACCTGACGAGACCAATGCCCCAACTAAAAAACAAACAAACATCAGCAACAAACTTAGTTATAATAAGTCTATGCCATTTCCCCTATCTTTAATATAGAATTCTCTACACTAATCGTTCCCGATAACCGTAAAGGTTACCGCTACAACAACATCTCAATTAAATATAAGATAGTGATCACCTTATATAAATGCCTGGCTCTTTAAATAGAGTAATCAACTTTTACATCTCATTAAGATATTGTTCATATTATTCGTCTCAGTAATTAAGATGCGACGATAACCTTAGAAATGACCGACCCAAAATATGACATGGAAGCTGAATCATAAGTTCTTCTTATGCTCTAGGTCTTGATCTTAAATATTTATATCTTGAATTTCTCGTCAAAGATGATAAAAGTATATGTAGTAATGTTTTTTAATACATTTGAAAGTTTATGTAAGCAAAAGGGTAAGTAACAAGTGTAATGGAGCTTGGTATTTGTAGGCAATAATCATAAAGCAAGAAAAATTCACCGCGTGCTTCACGATCGAGTGGCAGTTGATCGTCAAGCCGCAAATCACACATTTCACCTTTTTGCTTTATCTATTTTAAGTTGGTTGATTTCTTTTATAAGAAAACATGTTTGTAATATATCATTTTAGAGAAAATCCACCTACTTTAAATTTGAGAGTCAATTTTGATACATAATAATATTATAAAAAATTTAAATTTTGTACTTTTTGTCAAATTTTATAAATAACTTTAAGGAAATGACTTTCGTTTTATATAAATTATTTATTTACAATTCTTCAAAAATATTTATAAAACATATTTGATCTTTTTCAGATTAGTAAACTTGTTTACCCATAAAAATAACCAATTATACTGTTTGTCATGTTTTATAAAATCACATAGGGATATGAATTTTGTTTAATAAAAAACAAATCTTTATTGATTTTAGAAATGATTTTCGATCTTTTGATATTTCTCATTACATATCATATTTGCTTTGTCGGTTGTTGTCTTAATTTGCTCATATCACGTGTCTATTTTCTGAATTTTTTTAAATGGGTATTTTTGGGAATATGTGATGGTTTATGGGTTGATTTTTGAAAGCTTTTGAAAAGTAGGTGTTACGTAATTGTGGTTTACGGAATCATGATTGAATCCGTAATTGGAGTTTACGGAAACAATTTCCGTTTGCCAAACATATTTCTCCGTTAGTTGACGGCTCGACCGCACATGAATCCGTAAATTCTATTTACGGATACTTTCATATATATATATATACATATATATATATATACATACATATATATATATACATACATATATATATATACATATATATATACATACATATATATACACACATATATATATATATATATATATACATACATATATATATATATATATGTATATATACATACATATATATGTATATGTATATATACATACATATATATATACATATACATACATATATATATATATATACATATACATATATATATATACATACATATATATATATATATACATATATATACATATATATATATATCAACATATATATATATATATATATATATATATATATATATATATATATATATATATATATATATATATATATATATATATATATATATATATATATATATATTGAATTTGATTCTTCAATTTCCAATTACTGAATTGGTTTATATATATATATAGTTAATAGTTATTTTCAAACAAAAAGTTGCATGTGGTGCAGATGCATGTGCTGGCGAAGAGAAATATATTTGATCTTCACAACTTTATTCATCTTTCAATAATAATTCTAGAGTTCATATATACATAGTTTTCCAACCACTTTTCTTGTTAGATAATATAATACAACGAAAGTTAAATTACAATCATGTGAAATATGCTGTATTTTTATTATGAGATAGGTGAATTTTGTGGATGTTAAATTATACGATTTTTTTTTTAAAAACAAAGGATTCCGTAAATTGTGAGTGAGGAATCAATTAAAAATCAATTAATGGTCAATGTTATTACATTAAATAAAATAGTTGAAACCAATTCCGTAAATGTGATTTGAAGAATCAAATTAATTGTGGTGTTATTACATTAAAAAGAATTTTGAAACCATTTCCGTAATTGATATTTGAAGAATCAAATTTACATATTTTGTTATTATATTAAAAAAATATATTGAAACCAATTAATTGTGGTGTTAAAATATATACATGAAATCAATTCCGTAATTGATAGTTGAAGAATCAAATTTACCTATTTTGTTATTACATTAAAAAAAGTTTAAAACCAATTAATTGTGGTGTTAATATATATATATATATATATATATATATATATATATATATATATATATATATATATATATATATATATATAAGTATCCGTAAACCCTATTTACAGATTCATGTGTGGTCAACTAACGGCTCGCGGTCAACTAACCGGGAAACACGTTTAGCAAACGGAATTTGTTTCCGTAAACTCCAATTACAGATTCAATCATGATTCCGTAAACCACAATTACGAAACACTTACTTTTCAAAAGCTTTTAAAAATCAACCCATGAATTATCACATCTTCCCAAAAATACCCAATTTAAAAAAATTCCTCTATTTTCTTTACTATCATGATACATACATACCTATATACATCATATATGTACATCAATATCAATATCAATACTACTATATAATATATATTAGAAGGATAAGATGGTAATTTCATTTAAAATTATAAGACACCTATATAATATTTTAAGCATAAAGTATAAGTGTTTTATACAATAGTTTCACTTTTACCCTCATTTAATTAACTTCTTCTAATTATTGTATTATTTAATACACATTATTAATACATTATTTATTAATATGATGTTATTTAATTCACTTCATTAAATATTATTTTATTTATAATAATATAAATTAACATTTAAATTTATATTTACTAATTATATTTTTATAACTGAATACAATTTAAATTAAGTATTATTTTATTTAAATATTTAAGTGTATAACTTATATATATCTTCATATTTATAATAACTATAATACTAATATTTTTTATGGACATATTGTGACTTTAATAATTCTAATATTTATCTATATTTTTTATAATAAAAGTAAAGAGGATAGTTTACATATGAATTAAGATACCCATATGAAAAGTCATGCTTAAATAATTAACCATTTTATTCCATATGAAAAATCATGCTAAAGCATATACACGTGGCTAAACAAAACCATCATTTACTTTCAATGCCGTTCATTCATTGCGATTGAGCACTAATCCCTCTTTCCCTTTTCCTTGTCGGTTGTTAACAGCTTAATAACAATTAAGATGAGAATTTGTGTTGACAATTTCTCCATTAACTTTCTCCGGTTTATGCAAATCACCACCGAAAACAGCCACCGATTATCATAAAACTCTAACATACATTCATAAAAAGAAACCCCCCCTAAAATCTAGGTAATGAGTGATTTCCGACCACAAATACCACCCATGCTTTCACTAATCTTGTTGGGATAATATAGTTATTTTAAAGACTTTTGTAATATACGTAATTGTTTTCTTTCATTTAATTTTTTCAATAATTAAATTTTGATTGTAAGGCCCCGTTCCGGGAAACCCCACAGTTGGATTTGGACATCAGAAACACAAGTTCTCGAACATCAAATTTCATTGATATACGCAGTGGAACGTACAAAAATTTCAATCATTTAACATTTACATCAAAAGATCACTTTAACTATTTAACAAAAGCTCTATGCCGGGATGCCAATCTCGATCACGTGCCGGTTAGCTCTCTCCCATCCATGCCAAGCTCACCCCCAAAAATGTATAGCATACCTGTCAATCCAATATGCATACAAAAGTCAGCGACGCTGAGTGAGCTCTAGGTTTACTTTAACAAAACTGTATCATACATTAACATCATAAAAACTTTAACCTCATTCATCATCAACATCATCATCGAACTCGTTCGATAACCAAACTTTAACATTAGCTTTCCCTTTATCGTTTTCTTTATCGTTACGTTACCCTCACATTATCAATTACTTTAGCATCGCGTTACCCATACTTTATCTTTTTACTTTAGCTTTAATCGTTTACTTTATCTTTTGAACTTAGCACGAAGCTTAGTTTCTTTACCAGGTGAGAACACAACAATTGTCATTTCTCCTTTAGCTGCACAAGCATACCCAAAATAAACCCCTATGTGAGCACATCGATGTGTAGCTCGTATGCGAGAATGCACGAATACAATTCTCCTTTAACGGCACGGGCATACCCAAAGTATACCCCTATGTGAGCGCACCAATGTGTAACTCCTATCAAGTGCTTGCAAGACTTCTTTAGCGCTTTAACGTTTTCACAGCTGTGCTATACAGGTTAACAGGGTAACTTATTCTTTCATGTTTCACATGTGAATTATCATCGTTCTTTAGCCTTTAACTATCATGATATATATATAATATATCTATATACGTACTTTAATTCTTTAGCATTAAGTTCATCATTAAGTCATTATTAAAGCACGTTTACGGGGTAACATAACACGTAACAGTCCAAAGTTTTCGCGCGAGAACTTCTCACTTCGAGCGACAACTCCTCCTTCGCGCGAGAACCTCATCATTCGTGCAAGAGCTTCATCATTCGCGCGAGAACATCATCATTCGCGCGAGAACTTTCAAAAGATAACCGTTAGCCGCCAAAATCACATTTCGCGCGAGAACTTACCTCTCGCGCGATAACTTTTTGCTGTACACAACTTTATCCATAAGTTATCACTCCTTTAATCACTTTAACACCCAAAACATGCAATAACAGTGATAAACATCATTCTTTTACAAAACATTCATTTAGGTATACATATTAGCCCCAAAACAAGATAAACACATAAAAGAGGGGACTAGAACTCACCTTACGATATCTTAGCACATGAACAACACAAAACAAAGAGTGTTTCGAGCAGAAGCTACATAATAATGTGCAATATCATTACATACGGTTCATACATGCATAAATACATCAAATATCGATGAATACATACCTTAGACACCACCTAACACCAACTTCTTTCTTCACAAACACAACAGCAGGACTTTTGGTATGAAGTAGAGAAGATTGAGTGCATAGGCCTATCTATAGTGTCTTTCTCTCCTCACAGCTGTTCTCGCGCGAGAACTTCTGTTCGCGCGAAAACTGCCTCCACGCGAGAACTTTATCACTCGCGCGAGAACTTTATCACTCGCGCGAGAACTCTCTCTCTCGCGCGAGAACTTTGACTTCAATCGAAAATTCGAGGCGTTACATTGATTTTTTAATTTACGTCATAAAGCACCTAGCCAATATCGAATTCCCAAAAAATCGTGCAACAGCCCTACCGCCACAACGCGCGGCCATTTCCACTAGTACACCTTAATACATGTTGCCTATGTCTGAAGTGTACAAAGTGAGTAATATAGTAGTTTGATTGTTAGACTAGGTTATAAGTACTCACGTCCGATCAAAAACAAGTTAGTTCTAAGTTATACATTCTAGTATTCGAACTTGCAAGTATGCTAGTATTTAAACTTAATTCTCACAATTTGACTTTAAGGATTATGATCATTTAAAAATTAGCATTGAGAACCTTTATATCACTTATTTGGTATAAGCATTTTAACTCTCATTTGTTGGATATAAATTAAGAAAATAGATTCTTATTTTTTTGGTATTAAGAATTATGATCCTTAACCAATTTTATTTGAGAATTAAGCAGTTTGATATAGAAGACTCTAGTCCTTACAAATTGTTACCAAGAGTATGATTTGTTATATATTTTAGTGTAATTGGATTGACTAATAACCAATACAATCATAATATCCATCAAACAAGTTAAGAGGTGCGGAGTGCATGCTTGTGTTCTGTGTATTATGATCTTTGAAATTTAAAACCTTCTTAGGGGTGAAGCCCCTGAGCAATGAGGGTTCGAAGGGGGCAACACCCTCTTGGCGAGGGTTCGGGGCAGCGCCCCCGGGAGCGGGGTCCAAGGAGCTGTAGCCTTTGGCGGGGTCCAAGGGGCAGAGCCCCTGGCTGGGGTCAAGAGGGTGTTATCCCTTCCCTACAAATGTTAATTTTGAATCAATTTATGGTCACTCTTGTTTTTTTCTATTCATGAATTCACACACTCATATCCATACTTGTTCTTCTAATTGAGTTTTATCCGACTGAAAATTTGATGTGAACCCAAGTAGTTTCAATCTAATAGCATTTTGCGACTCTTAATTTATCACCGTAATTCTCAACAATGATTGAAACTATAAGCTATTGAAGATGACGAATGGTGATTTTGTAAAAGATATGGCAAGCAAGTTCTCGAAGTTGGAGAAGTTTAAAGGACAGGACTTTCGAAGATGGCAGAAGAAGATGTATTTTCTATTGACTACTCTAAAGGTTATGTATGTTCTGAGTACCCCCATGCTAGAATTAATGGAAAACGAGACTCTGGAACAGACAAGGAGGCGATGCAAGTGGGAGAACGATTACTACTCTATCATGATCCCATCTTAAATAGTATGTCTGATTCCCTATTTGGTACTTATCAAAACGTTGAATGTGCAAAAGAAATATGGGATACTCTTGAATCCAAATATATGGCAGAAGATTCTTCTAGTAAGAAATTTCTGGTTAGTAATTTTATAAAATACAAAATGTTGGATTCAAGGCCTGCCATGGAACAATACAATGAATTGTTAAGGATTCTTGGATAGTTTGTTCAACATGATATGAAGATGGATGAATCCATCTCGGTTTATAGTATAATTAACAAACTGCCTCCTTCTTGGAAAGATTTCAAACATACTTTGAAACATAAGAAGGAGGAATTGAGTCTGGTCCAACTTGGTAGTCATTTCAGAATTGAAGAGTCTTTAAGGGCTCAAGAGGGTGACAAAGTTAAAGACAAAAACATGGCTAGACCTTCACAAGTGAACATGGTGGAAGAAGGTGAATCATCAAAAAATGCCAAAAAGTTTAAAGGAAAACAAAAGTTTAAAGGTAACAACAACAACAAAGGCCCCAACAAGAAGCCAAAGTTAGCATGTTGGAAGTATGGCAAACCTGGTCATTTCAAGAAGGATTGTCGAGTTGTTAAAGGAAAGAATGATGTTGGTCCAAGTGGATCTAAGGATCCGGGAAAACAGCAAGGTCAGATTTTAGTTCCAAATAAAAATTTTGGGTGAGAATTATGTATCATTAATTTTTGAATCATTTTATGTGCAGGATGATGATGTTGCTTGGTGGGTTGATTCGGGAGCAACTACTCATGTGTGTAAAGATCTTTGTTGGTTCAAGGACTTTCAACCAATTGAAGATGGATCATTATTAAACATGGGTAATGTTGCAACCGTACCAATCAAGGGATTAGGAAATGTGAAGCTTGTGTTTACTTCTGGAAAATGTTTAGTATTAAATAAAGTGTTGTATGTACCAGGAATTCGAAAGAAGTTGTTGTCTGCTATTGTATTAAATAATTATGGTTACAAACAAATGTTGGAAAGTGACAAGTATATCTTGTCAAGACATGGTACTTTTGTTGGATTTGGTTATCTATGTAATGGTATGTTTATGTTGAATTTGGATATTTCATTTGGTAATGAATCTGTTTGTATGGCTTCAACTAGTTCTAGTAATAATATAAACAAATTGGAATTATGGCATGCTAGACTAGGACATATTCATTATAAAGGCTAAAAGATATGTCTAAAATGAGTTTAATCCCTGCTTTTGATATGAACAATGAAAAATGCAAGACATGTATGTTGACTAAGATAACTAGATAATGTTTTAAAGATGTTAATAGGGAAAGTAAAGTTTTAGATCTCATACATAGTGACTTATGTGATTTGCATGCTACAATATCATTAGGTAATAAAAAGTATGTTATTACGTTTATTGATGATGACACTAGATATTGTTAGATTTATTTATTGCATGCTAGGAATGAAGCTTATGATAAATTTAAAATTTATAAACAAGAATTAGAGCTTCATCAAAATGGATTGATTAAAACTCTTCGTACTAATAGAGGAGGTGAGTATTATGATCCCGTGTATTTTCAATCCACTGGTATAATACATCAAACTACAGCTCCTTATACACCACAACAAAATGGTGTTGCAAAAAGAAAGAATAGAACATTAAAAGAAATAGTTAATTCTATGTTGTCCTATTCAGGTTTGAGTGAAGGATTTTATGGTGAGGCAATGCTAAAGCCTGTTATTTATTGAATAGAACTCCTAATAAAAAGAAGAAGACTACCCTAAATGAACTTTGGTACAAAAAGCCCCCAAACTTATGTTATCTTAAATTTTTGGGATGTATAGCTATTGTGAGGTTTATCGAACCCAAAAGAAAAACTTTGGGTGAAAGAGGTATAGATTGCATCTTTATTGGATATGCTCAGCATTCCAAGGCTTATAGGTTTTATATCTTAGAACCTAATGATTATGTATCTGGAAACTCGGTTATAAAGTCAAGAAATGCAATATTTGATGAAGAAAGATTTACTTCTATACCTAGACCAAAGGATGTGATTTCCAACGTTTATCAAACTGATAATACATTTGGTAGTAATTCGGTTAATAGAAAAGATGTACCTTCCACTAGAACTGAACCAAGGAAAGGTGCAAGAGCAAGAAAAGCCAAGTCTTTTGGTGATTATTTTCAACTTTATTTAGTTGAAGGATCAAGGAATGAGATTAGATATCTATATCAATATTGTTTTAATATTGAGGAGGATCCAAAGACTTATAGTAAAGCTATGCCTTCTAGAGATGTTGTATTTTGGAAAGAAGCAATCCAAGATGAGATGGATTCCATTATGCAAAAGAATACTTGGAAGTTGGCTGATTTACCTCCTGGATGTAAACCATTGGGGTGTAAATGGATCTTTAAAAAGAAAATAAAGGTGAATGGTAGCATAAATAGGTTTAAAGCTAGATTAGTTATCCAAGGTTTTAGACAGAAAGAAGGTATTGATTTCTTTGATACTTATGCTCCTATTGCTAGGGTTTCTACATTAGATTGTTATTAGCACTTGCAGCTATACATAATCTTGTGATTCACCAAATGGATGTAAAAATTGTATTTTTAAATAGTGAATTGGATGAGGAGATTTACATGAAACAATCTGAAGGCTTTGTTATGCCTGATAATAAGAATAAAGTTTGTAAGTTGATAAAATCTTTATATGGTCTAAAGAAAGCACTAAAATAATGGCATCAAAAGTTTGATGATGTTGTGTTGTCTAATGGTTTTATGCTAAACCAAGCATACAAGTGTGTATATAGCAAGTTTGACACTTCTGGTAAATGAGTTGTAATTTGCTTATATGTAGATGACATGTTGATCTTTGGTACTGACCAAAGTCAAGTTAATAAAACTAAGGAATTCTTATCATCTAAATTTTTTATGAAAGACATGTGGGAGGTTGAAGTGATCCTTGGTATAAAGATCAAGCATGAGAACAATGGTATTTCAATTTCTCAATCTTATTATATTGAGAAGATTTTGAAGAAATTTAACTTCAAAGATTGTTCTCCTGTAAGCACTCCTATAGATCCTAATCTTAAGCTTCTACCTAATAAAGGTATTGCAGTATCTCAACTTGAATACTTAAAAGGTATTAGAAGTCTCATGTATTCCATGATTAGCACAAGGCCTGATATAGCCTTACTGTTGGAAAACTTAGTAGATTTACTAGTGACCCTAGTTTACATCACTATCAAGCTATTAACCGAGTATTTAAGTACTTAAAAGGAACAATGAATTATTGTTAAACATATTCTGGATTTCCTTATGTTATTGAAAGTTATTCGGATGCAAGTTGGATTACAAATATGGAAGATCATTCTTCCACAAGTGGATGGGCATTCCTACTTGGCGGAGGTGCCATCTCTTGGGCATCGAAGAAACAAATTTGCATTACTAACTCAATAATGGAATCTAAGTTTGTGGCATTAGCAGCAGCTGGTAAAGAAGCTGAATGGCTAAGAAACTTGATTTATGAAATTCCATTATGGCCTAAACCGATATCACCTATATCTATTAGATGTGATAGTGAAGCCACTTTGGCTAAGGCTTATAGTTAAGTGTCTGTGCTGACTTGATTGTCCTTTACGTATGCTACACAACTTTTAGACCATGGGTAATAGTGTGTGTAAATGGTATATTATATTTTAATAATGGATTTTCGCATTGATGCAGATTTAAATGGGTTTTACTTGTACTAAACTACATACAAAATGCACGTGTGCCTGTCATGTGGTAATATAGTGCTGGTAAAAACCGAGTATCAATTTGTGGACACACTTAGCCTACTCAATAATTTTAATGATTGACTATCAGATTGGATTTTGATTTGAGAATATAATTAGTTTGACTTGAGGTAACCAAAATTTTAATTATTAAAACGAAAACTTGAATAAGTAAACTCATAAATAAAGTTTGAGACTTTTGGAGATTTTTCAGTGAATATCATTTTAATTATGTTCAACTTAAGTAACCGTGATGAATTGCATAGTGCGATTAAAGTAGTTATGTTAATGTTTATAAATGCGAACCAGTGGGAGCTATCCTAAATTGGCTCCGACTGACAAGGAAAGTCACCTATCCCCTAGTTATGTTGGTAATGTTTGTGCAATCTTTTAACATATGATTTCTGAAAACATAACTTAATGTTAGAAAGAGAGTTGGTAAAGTTTTTTAATATATTATTAATTTTAGAAAACCATAACAATTACTATAAGTTTCTCAAACTAATAAAAAGAAATCGACAAATGATTAGAAAGTTAAGGTGATATGATTTCTAATAATCATTTCTAGTTCATTAGCCGTGAGTTTATTATAAAGATTGGTTTCATGAATAAAAGTTAGTTCATATGTTTTTCAATCTTTTATGACATTCACAATTACAAATCATTAATTTATAGCTTCTCATGCAAATGTCGATGCTACCTATCAAAAGTTTACTTAAAATTATCATAACATAAACCACATCATTAGTTTATCACAAATTACATAAGTTTCACTTGATTAGGATGATAATAAAAGTTTAACTCGTAATGAGCTTAAACATAACAACAAAGATAAAAGATAATAATACAATCGTCCGTAACTTGGAACAATCAAACCGGGGATCCATTATGGATGATGTTTAAACGATCCCGAGTATCTTTTAAGTGTTGAATGGACCTTTCGAGCCTTCCAAGGACCTTTCAAGACTAGATTCTCGAGAGAAAATAAAAGAGTTTCACCCTCCAAAAGCTCTCTTTAAAGTTGTAAATGAGCTATTATTTATAGGCTTTCTAGAGTGCCGAACACGGCCCCGTGTCTCCCAAGGCACAACCCCTTGTTGGTGGTGGGCATTCCCCCATGCTTCATATCAAGAAAAAGTATTGTTGTGTAGTCAGACTGACTAACACAGGGGTGTGCTAAGTTTAGCACGAAGGTGTTTCAGGCTAGGCATGGGGGCGCGCCCCGTGAGGCATGACCCTATTTTTTAGTTCCAGAGCTTGATTTTCTTCAATTGTTTCTCACTTAAGCTCATTTTATCCATTTTGGTATTTTTCAAATTCGAAAACACAATTTATTCATTTTGAGTACCACTTTATCCATTTTTAGGAAGAGCTTAGGGAAGAAATGATGTGCTTTTAATATGTTTTATATGTATAATTTATAGCATATCAGATAACAAATAACTTACACCTTCTTGGTAATATTTTATAATAGTAATAAATTAAGTGTTAGGATACAATCAAAATATAAGTTTAGATGTCTAGTAAAACCATTTGAGATCATAGCTCAATGATAAAAGACAAAGACTATTTGAAGAAGACTGGTGTTCAATCTTGTCATATGGTAGTTTAGAATTTGATATAGTTTAAGAATATAAGTAGATTTATGTATGAGTCGCCTTTTCAAAATAGTCACTAAAAATCATATAAGTTCAAATTTAAAAATATGTTAATACAGTAAAACCTTTATAAATTAGTAGTGTTGGGATCGAGATATTTTATTAATTTAGCGAGATATTATTATATTGATAAATTAATAAATTATTAATTTAAAAAGTTGGCTTATATTCGTGAGCAAATCTCAAATTAATGCATCGAGCTTCAAAATTTTCATGTCCGTTCACTTTATCTATTTGGATAAAACAGAAATAAGGACCTTCAAAATTATCATGTACATTCACACATTATTAAACGTGTCACTCGGAAGAAAGCATTGCAAGCGGCAACAACTCTTCACAACCTTTTATTGCAATACGAAAATAAAATGCCTCAACTCTTAAGTGCAATGGACAAATTTAAAGATTAACTCAATATAAACTTGAAGTTTACAAAAAAAACAAGTGACTATAGATTTATTTTTTACTAAAAAATCCTAGAATTTTGGATTATTATAATAATTATTAGTTTATAGTTTCGTTAGCTCCAATATATTTACATTGGGATTTCAAAGAAATCATCATCTTATTATTTTATCGATTGCGGTTCAATTTTTTACTGGTCCCAAGTTGCGACCGGATGAATTATTAATTTTATCGAGATTATTAATTTATCGAGTATTTAATTATAGAGGTTCTACTGTATAATCATCGATTTTTTTAATCTTATTTGAAGATAATTTATAACCCACTGTCAATAATGCTTCGAGATTGAAATTAGCTTGTTTTTTAAAACACAAAGGGGACGGTTTTACGATTTGGAAGTATTAATAGCAATTGTCTTAACTATATAAACACTAGTGAAAAAGCCCGCGCCTTGCTGTGGTACGGCTGTTGCGTGATTTTTTGGGAATTCGATTTTAGTTAGTATCGACTCGGTCCGTTATGACGTAAATTAAAAAATCAAAATATAATTATTGAAAAAATTGAATGAAAGAAAACAATTACATATATTACAAAAGTATTTAAGATAATTATATCATCCCAACAAGATTAGTTAACGCATGGGTGGTATTTATGGTCGGAAATCACTTATTGCCTAGATTTTAGGGGGGAGGGGGTTTCGTTTTATGAATGCAGGTTAGAGTTTTATGATCATCGGAGGTAGCTTTCGATGGTGATTTGCATAGACCGGAGAAAGTTAACGGAGAAATCGTCATCACAAATTACCATCTTGATTGTTACTGAGTTGTTAACAACCAGCCAGGGAAATAGGAAAAAGGATTAGTGCTCAATCGTAATGAATGAACGACATTGAAAGTAAATGACGTTTTTGTTTGGCAACATGTATATGTTTTAGTATTTATATTATAAACATCATATGTTATACTTTATTGTAAGAGCATAAATGGAATAAAATGGTTTATTTTTTAAAATTTAATCATGACTTTTCATATGGGTGTCTTAATTCATTTGTAAAATTATCATTATATCATCATTTAACTTTTATTATAAAAGATATAGATAAACATTAAAATTATTAAAAACTCACAATATGCCCCTAGAAAAGCATTAGATAGTTATTATAAATATGAAGATATATATATATATATATATAAGTTATATACTTAAATATTTAAATAAAATAATACTTAATTTAAATAGTATTTAGTTATAAAAATACAACTAGTAAATATAAATTTAAACGTGAATTTATAGTATCATAAATAAAATAAAATTTAATGCAATGAATTAAATAATATCATATTATTAAACAATATATTAATAATATTTATTAAATACATGAAAGAGACAATGATAAAAATATCAAGGTATATAAAATTTAATGGATAAATTTACCATATTGCCCCTAAAATGTATTAAAATCTTAATCAATTCTCTATTCTACCCATCTTAAATGCCCCGCACTCCTTTGTACATGTTGCTTCAAAACTTACATGCTTGACAAAATTACATCTCTATCAAAAAAGATGTATTATATAGTAGTATAGATATAAGTATTTAAATAAAATAATACTTAATTTAAATAGTATCGAGTTATAAAAATATGATTAGGGTAATCATAAATTTAAATGTCAATTTATATTATTATAAATAAAATAAAATTTAATGAAATAAATTAAATAATATCATATTATTAAATAAAGTATTAGTAATGTGTATTAAATAATACAATAATTAGAATAAGTTAATTAAATGGGGACAAAAATGAAACTATTGCATAAAACACTTGTACTTTATGTTTCAAATGTTGTATAGATGTCTTACACTTTGAATGAAATTACTATCTTATCATTCTAAGATGTATTATATAGTAGTATAGATATAGATAAATAAAATAATACTTAATTTAAATAGTATTTAGTTATAAAAATATGATTAGGGTAACTATAAATTTAAATGTCAATTTATATTATTATAAATAAAATAAAATTTAGTGAAGTGAATTAAATAATATCACATTATTAAATAAAGTATTAATAATATGTATTAAATAATACAATAATTAGAAGAAGTTAATTAAATGGTGACAAAAGTGAAACTATTACATAAAACATTTGTACTATATGTTTAAAATATTGTATAGATATCTTACACTTTGAATGAAATTACCATCTTATCCGTCTAATATGTATCATATAGTAGTATAGATATAGATATAGAGATAGGTGGATCATATTATTATTGTTTTTAACATTGTCATTTATTGTACACATAGTGGATTTTAAAAAGAATGAGCACCATCATAATTTAGGTTCACTTGATGATGTTATTTTTTAATATACTGTAATTTAATAAAATATAGAACTTGATAATATTACAAACGCCGTCTCCACATAAAATAAGACGAATAATAAAAATAATTTATTGAAGGGTTTATCAGGTTGGCACGAGTTCTATTTTAATCAAGTGATTTGATACTTTCTAGCATTATATTATGAGTGATCTTAATTATGTTAAAAACTCTAAATTGATAATGATGAAACTTAAAAAGAGAAAATTTAAAGATAATCAGTGGAAAGAAGATATATTATACTTTGGGTGATGGACAGTAGACCAGCGCTAGTGGTTATAAATATATCCTTGTTAATGACTAAGTTACTCATAACGTTAATTAGCATATTTTACAAATATGCTATTTGTTTTAAAATTGAAAATTTACATTTATCTCTGCAGCACCGTTAAAGGGTACTTAAGCTTGCACTTAGTTAACACATTTAGGAGGATCTTAAGTTCACTTAACAATTCAAATAGGGAACTCTGAACCTTTACTGAAGATACAAGATAAACATAAGTAAAACAATAACAAGAGCACAAGATAAAGTTTTCAAGGAAGTTGTATATTGCTTCTCTAGTTCTATTACAAGTGTTGTACAAGTATATATTTGAATACAAGAACCGGAGACTACTTATACTACATCCTACAACCGTCAATATGCAAAAAGACAGTTGGAAGTGACTAATCTAGACAACAAGATCAGCCTGAAGTCAAAAGGCAGATTGCCTTTTGACTAGTGACTATAACATGCCATAGCTCACTGACTTTCCTATTACAAAAAGCCAAGAATGAAGAAAAACAGAAACTTGCAGGCGAAGACCTTATCTACTTTATCATAAAGTATGAAAGTTTCATCAACTAGTGATATAGGTGAACTACCAGAGCATGCAGCGGAAAGTATGTTGCTTTATGATAAAGTTGATGGAAAATGTATATTTTCTCTCTCTTCAGAAGAAAATCAGTCTTGTCTTTAAACAGCTTCGGAAGACTTTGTCTTGAGAGCTTCGGAAGATTTTATCTTTTACCTTCGGAAGAGTTGAGTCTTTGGCTTCGTAAGACTTTACACTTAGAATATTTTCCAAGTTAAGTGTAAAGCTTCCGCAGCAGTTTCTTATGGACTTTAGCTTCGGAAGATTTTACACTTAGCATTTTTCTTGAGTGTGTAAAACTTTCGAAGCTAGTCCACCTTTGTTCCGAAGTGCATGTTGGAAGATTTGGTTGTTTTGGTATCTTTTGGTTGCATCAGCATCTTAGCTTCAGAGGTTCCTACAATCTCCCACTAAAGAACACGCATTGTTTTCACCTTCTCTAGCTCTTTTCCCAATTTACGAAAAATATAAAATTAAATTCACTTTCCTTTATCTTTATTTAATTTTTTTCCGTATCTACATTCTTTCCTCTTTTTTTCTGGTAAGCGCTTAGATTTTCTAGTTAGCACTTACATTGAAAATTTATGCACGTATGTTTGCTCATTTAGGATGGGCCTGTTTACAAGACGAGGGGATTTTTAAACCGAGTTGATTGCTCATTCAAGGTAAGCCTGTTTACAAATAGAATAGACTTGATCGATAATTTATTTGACCATAAAGCTCTAACAATGGATGATGATTATGTTTCACAATTAAATTTTTTGAAAATTTTGAACTTTAATCTTTTTAGTTTTATGAAAAAATACGTTAAATGATTATCAAGTTTTATAACTAGTCAAATTAACTAAGGCAAATTGGATTTTAATAATCCAAACTATTACTCTTTGTCCGATAATAATCCACATTGTTGATTTGACCGTTAATAATCCTAACTTTTATTTTTATTATCAATAACAGTCTCAACAGTATAATTATCATACATTCACCTTCGATTTGTACTTATCTTAACCTCGATATAGCTTGTATGTTTTTTCATTTCGTTCAAATTCATCATTGTGAACGAAATCGAGTCGAAATCAAGCGTAATTTTTTTATAAGGCAAATTGGATTTTAATAATCCAAACTATTACTTATTGGTTGTTAATAATCTATACTATCGATTTCGCCGGTAATAATTCCAACTTTTATTTTTATTACCAACAACAATCTCAATAGTATAATTATTATAAATTCACACTCAATTTATACTTATTTTAAGCTCGATTTAGCTTGTATGTTTATTCATTTCGTTCATATTCATTATTGTGAACGAAATCAATTCGAAATCAAACGTAAATTTTTAACAATTATGTTGTCACACCCTCAAAATTCGCGAGCGGGGTTTTACCGCGAGGCGCGTGACATACCAGGATCTCAGTCATTAGTTACCAAGAACGACTCTATATGATAAATAAACAAAACCAGAGTTAACGTTTAAAATACTGCGGAAGCGTTTTTAAAACAGAAAACCCAAAACAAGTAGTATGTAAAGAGAATGCGCAAAACATACGCTCCCTAAACACAATTATTTAAATAAAAAAAATCCCAAATTTGTAAACAAGGCAATGTAGACAACTCGACAATGCTGGTGTGCGTGCTCCTAGGCAACTGGCAACCTTAACCTGAGAATAGCATACTAAACAAGTCAACACATGGTTGGTGAGTTCAAGAGTTTACGTTAAAATATAAACCAATCAACAGTTTCCAGAGCATAAGTAGTGTATTGCAATAGATAGCTAGTCTATTAACATAAAAATATTAATCATAGTGATTTCGCGATCGAAGCTGACTGTGTTACGTTTGTTGCCTCCCGTCACGACTTACCAGGTCGTGACGAATATGTGTTAGGACAAAATTGCACCCGTTTGACCTCGAGTCGTACAGGTGGGGCTCGTCAGACCCAGTAGTACTACCCAAAATTTCCCCTCTATTCAATATTAACAATCCGAAAGTGTGAGGACTTTCCATGGTAAACAACACTATATCAATATTATACACACTCATATATAAAAGCGTTTGTGATCAACAGTATGCTATCTCCCCCAAAAGAGATTATGTAAAATGAGTGGGGCAAGAACTCACCTGATGCGCGCAAGAATTAACTTAGAGCTTAACTTGAAAGAAAGAGGGAAAGACAGCCTTCAAAGGTCACCTAGAATACAAGAGTACATAAGCACGTGTACACAAAATCAACATGAAACCCTAGTGCTCTACAAACCAAGGAACTCAAGGTTTTAGAAAGACAAGACACATTTGACCCAGTTGACCCGTTTGACCCGTTGGTGACATTATAGGTGATAACTCGTTAATACTAACACAACAACATATCATACATGTTCACATACAACTTGATTACATATAGCACTTCATTTACCACATGTACCAACTAGATCATCATACAACTAGATATCATACAAGTCATGCGAAACTTAACTATTATCATGCTCATAACATCCAAAATGTTCATTCTTAATCAATCATCAATCCACAAAAGTCCTAGCTTAACTATATAACTCATACCATGATTTTTCCACTAACAGGCCAAAACAGGTAACAAACCAAATCAACATTCATACAACATAAACAACACATTTAGTCACCCTAGAAACCATCCATGAACACACTAGCATGATCCTAATATCCCAAACATGCTCAAATCATCCAATTCAAGGATTTGCACAATTAAAGTTTCCCTTTTGGGAAAGTTCATCCCAAATTCATCAAACTCACACTACATTCATAACTTCATCAATTATATACCAATTCAAGTCCATGACAACATCTAAACATGATCAACAACACCTAATCATCATGATTCATCAACATTCAACACCAAAAGTTACTATTTTTAGCAATGTATGAACTATAACACATCTTCTTGATTTTCAATTGTTCATATCATCAACTTAGCATCTAATCATCATCACAAACACATCCATAACACTCATACATCATCCAATCATCAATTCATGCAAAATAAAGTTACTATTATTAGTAACCTATGAACAATGTATCAAAATCATAGCTTTCTTGCATAATCGACGTTAACTAGCATATATACAATCGAACTAACATAATAACAACATCAAACAACCAACAACTAACATCAAGTTCAGATTTTCGAGTTAGGGTTTCGGCCCTAATGTAATTTCCATAAAAACTTGTAAAAATCCAACCTTTATTGCATACTTGACGTTAATTAACATGTAATCTATCTAGTAAACACATTAACATCAACAATTAGGCATCAATCGACCATCAATTGAAGATTTCGAACACCAACTTTCGGCCATAATCAAATCCCTTGAAAAACATGTAAAAATCTAACCTTTAAATGTGTATTGACTTGTATTTGATGATTCTAACTTGTTGCAACCCTTGAAATCGATCAAATCCGATGCTTTGTGAGTGTTCTTGGCCGAAAATCGCAAAGGGAGAGGGAGAGGGAATGAAGTCGCGGCCGTAGGTGGTTAGGGGATTAGGGTTTTTGATTTGATTAATTATTTAGCAATAATTACCCTTTTAACCCTCATAGTTTGTATTTTATAAAGAGTAGGCTTTTAAATACTCTTTTAAAATCTTTTAACTAGAATAATAAACATATAAACTAGTAGTAGCAATTATATGTATTATCTTTACAAGCTACAAAATTTACAAAGTAAATACACACGTTTCCACGCTACGCGATAAAATTACAGTTAACATTTAAATCACATAAGCATAACTTAATAATCACATTGTTAACTTAATTATCATCAATTTAACATTACTGATTATTGTTAAGTCACCAACGTTCAACGACAACTAGTGTGTGTGCACGACACGTGTATGCAAGACTTAACGGAACAAACGGAGTTTGGTAACGGAAAATTACCGGATGTCACATTATCCCCATGTTGAAAGAATTTTCGTCCCGAAAATTGCGTTACATGGTGAGTGTTCCATCACTGGTCTACTGCATTGGCACAAGGAAATCGAAATTGTGTGAGTTTTGGATGAGTTGTCACATCATCCCCATGTTGAAAGAAATTTCGTCCCGAAATTTAATCAATACCTTCGCCGGCTGGCATCGTCCTTTCGAATAGCTGAGGGTACTTAAGCTTCATTTGGTCTTCACGTTCCCACGTGAATTCTGGTCCACGTCTCGAGTTCCAACGAACTTTGACAATGGGTATCTTGCTTTGCTTAAGCGTTTTCACCTCACGATCCATCACTTCGACAGGTTCCTCAATAAAACGTAATTGTTCATCTACTTGAACTTCTTCCAGTGGTACGGCCATCGTTTCATCCGTTAAACATTTCTTTATATTTGAAACATGGAATACATCATGGATTCCACTCAATGAATCAGGTAAGGCTAGTCGATAAGCCACTGGACCAATTCTTTCCACTATTTCAAATGGTCCAACGTATCTCGGATTTAGCTTTCCTCGCTTACCAAACCGAACTACGCCTTTCCGCGGTGAGAATTTTAATAAAACCTTGTCACCAACTTGAAATTCCAAAGGTTTTCGTCATTTGTCAGCATAGCTTTTCTGTCTGTCGCGCGCTGCGGCCATGCGGTTTCTTATCTGAACAATCTTCTCAGTTGTCTCGTGTACTAACTCGGGACCCGTTATTTAACTATTACCAATTTCAGCCCAGCAAACTGGTGATCTACACTTTCTCCCATATAAAGCTTCAAAAGGTGCTGCCTTTATGCTAGTGTGATAACTGTTGTTGTAAGAAAATTCCACCAATGGTAGGTGAACTTCCCAGTTATTCCCGAAGTCAATCACACAAGCACGTAACATGTCCTCCAAAGTCTGTATAGTATGCTCGCTTTGACCATCAGTCTGTGGATGATAAGCAGTACTCATATCCAATCGCGTACCTAAAGATCTCTGCAGTGATTGCCAGAAGTGTGATGTGAAACGAGAATCGCGATCAGAAATGATTGACATTGGTACTCCATGCCTCGAAACGATCTCCTTCAAATAGAGTCGGGTTAATTTCTCCATCTTATCTGTTTCCTTTATCGCTAGGAAATGAGCAGATTTTGTCAATCGGTCCACGATAACCCATATTGTATCACAACCCGTAGGAGTACGAGGTAACTTAGTAATAAAATCCATTGATATTTGATCCCACTTCCACATAGGGATCTCGGGTTGTTGTAGTAGACCAGATGGTTTCTGATACTCCACTTTAACCTTCGAGCAGGTCAGACACTTACTCACATAAGTCGCTACATCTGCTTTCATGTTAGGCCACCAATAGTGCGCCTTCAAATCGTGGTACATCTTGTCAGATCCAGGATGTATAGAATACTTGGACTTGTGAGCCTCAATCATGACCAAGTCTCTCAGATTTCAGTGTAGAGGTACCCATAGTCTATCCATGAAGTAACGAATTTCATCCGCTTTTACTTCCAATTGTTTTTCCATACCCCTTAACGATTCAGACCCAATGTTTTCTGCTTTCAAAGCTTTTGTTTGAGCCTCTCGGATTTGTTCAGGTAATTGCGTACTAATCGTTAGTTGCAGAGCTCGCACACGTCGAGGTTTAGCAGTCTCTTTTCTACTCAACGCATCAGCAACTACATTTGCTTTCCCCGGGTGGTACTTAATAGCACAATCATAGTCGTTTAACAATTCCACCCAGCGTCTTTGCCTCATGTTCAACTCCTTTTGCTCAAAGATGTGCTGAAGACTCTTGTGATCGGTGTAGATGGTGCATTTGGTACCGTACAAGTAATGTCTCCAGATCTTTAAGGCAAAAACTACCGCACCCAGTTCCAAGTCATGGGTGGTATAGTTCTTCTCATGAATCTTCAATTGTCTAGAGGCGTAAGCTATCACTTTATCCCGCTGCATCAGGACGCATCCAAGTCCTTGAATAGACGCATCGCAGTAGACTACGAAGTCATCACTACCATCCGGTAACGCTAATATTGGTGCGCTACACAATTTATGTTTCAGCAACTGAAAAGCAGATTCCTGACTCTCACCCCATTTGTACGTCGTTCCCTTGTGAGTCAAGGCTGTGAGAGGTTGTGCAATCTTAGAGAATCCTTCAATGAATCGTCGATAATATCCCGCTAATCCAAGGAATTGTCGTATCTCACTCGGTGTCTTAGGAACAGACCAATTCTTTATCGCTTCAATCTTAGCAGGATCAACATGTATTCCCTTCTCGTTGACAATATGACCCAAGAATTGTACCTCACGTATCCAGAAATCACACTTAGAAAACTTTGCATACAGTTGTTCCTCTCTAAGTAATTCCAAGATTAAACGTAAGTGCTTCTCATGTTCTTCCTCGGTCCTTGAGTATATCAGTATGTCATCAATAAAGACGATAACAAACTGATCAAGATAGGGTTTGCACACGCGATTCATGAGGTCCATGAATACTGCAGGTGCATTCGTCAACCCAAATGGCATGACCAAAAATTCATAGTGACCATATCGTGTACGGAAAGCAGTCTTCGAGATGTCCTCTTCTCGAACTCTCAACTGATGATACCCAGACCTCAGATCAATCTTAGAGTAATAGCTTGATCCTTGCAGTTGATCAAACAAATCATCGATACGAGGTAAGGGATATCTATTCTTGATAGTAACCTTGTTCAGTTCCCTATAGTCAATGCACATTCGAAATGTACCATCCTTCTTCTTCACAAATAGAACTGGCGCTCCCTAGGGCGACGAACTCGGTCGGATGAACCCTTTATCCAACAACTCTTGTAGTTGGGCGGATAATTCCTGCAGTTCGTTCGGAGCTAACCGGTACGGTGCTCTCGCAATTGGAGAGGCTCCTGGAGTCAACTCAATCTAGAATTCAACTTGACGATGAGGCGGTAATCCAGGAAGGTCTTCCGGAAACACCTCGGGAAACTCACGAACTACGGGGATATCCTCTATCTTCTTTTCCTCAGTCTGTTTATCTGTGACGAGTGCCAATATGGCTAGTCGACCCTTTCGTAACAACTTCTGTGCTTTCATAAACGAGATGATGCCTATCACCGCACCACTCCTATCACCTCTGACCGTAAGGACTTCTTCACCAAGGGGAATCCGTATGATCTTCTCGTGGCATATGACTTCTGCTTGTTTATCGGAAAGCCAATCCATGCCTACTACCATATCGAAACTTCCTAGTGTAACAGGCATGAGATCTATGGTGTATGACCAGCAAGCTCTATCTTACAGTCTCTAAGAATATGCGTTACGTGAATCTGTGTACCGTCAGCTAACTCTACGGTGTATTTAGATTCTAAGGTTGAGGGCATATCACTTAAAAGATACAGAACCTAGTGGACACGAAACTTCTATCGGCTCCGGTATCGAATAATACGGTAGCAAAACAACCATTAACCGAAAATTTACCAGTTACTGTTGTAGGGTCGTTTAGAACCTCACCTGAGCCAATGACGAAGGCTCTTCCTTTGGCTCCATTGTTATTGCCTCCATTGTTGTTGCCATTGTTATTGTTGCTGTTGTTCCCATTGTTGTTGTTGCCATTACCATTCCTCTTAAGCTGGGGACAGTTGCATTTGTAATGGCCTTCTTTTCCGCACTCAAAACAACCTTTCGGAGTTTCTTGTGATTGTTGAGGCTTCTTCATCAATTCACCCCGACAGTCTTTGGCTGCGTGACCAATCTTCCCACAACGTTGGCAGTTGAAGTTATCACATCGACCCACATGGTGGTAGTTACACCGGTTGCACTTCGGCAGTCTTCCACCATACCCACCGGGTCCTTGATTTGAGTGAGTCGCCTGGTTGAAGCTTCGGTTGTTATCGAACTTCCGTTGCTGTTGCTGACTTTGGTGCTGTTGTTGAGGTTGAGATTGGCTGCTGGATGACGATTCCTTGTTGCTTGAACCATCCCACTTGCGTTTCTGGTCGGGCAACCTTGCCACCGCACCTCGTTGGGTAACCGTCCTTGCTCAACTGCCTGGTCAGTCAGCCTGTGGGCTGTTCGGATAGCTTGTTGTATGGTAGTGGGGTTAGAGGCAGTTACCATACTTTGAATTTCGGGCACCAATCCCCGTATATAATGCTCCACCCTCTTGTGCATTTCATTCACCATCCCTGGGCATAAAGTGGCTAACTCATGAGTACTAGTCGTGTAGGCTTCAATTTCTGAGCCTTGCATTTTGAGTTGCCAGAACTCAATCTCCAGTTTCTGCACTTCATTTCGGGGGCAGTATTCTTCAGTCATGATTTCTTTGAATTCATCCCAAGGTAGTTCATTGGCCATGGCTTGACCCAGCATTTGTACCTGGGCATTCCACCAGGAAAGTGTTGCGCCTTCCAATGTCCCGGTGGCATACTTCACCTGATCAGCAGGCGGGCAGTTGCATTTCGCGAAGACAGACTCTGTCTTCTCAAACCACCTTACAAGCCCTACAGCTCCTTCCGTCCCACTGTAGGTATGGGGTTTACAGTCCATGAAGGACTTGTAGGTACATGGTGGTGGTCCTGTTTTGACAATCCAAACATTAGTCAGATATCCTAGACAAATAACTAGGATAATCAGTTTAACCTCTTGTTATCATTTACCTGCTGGTTGTCCCGGTTGGGCAGCAGCCACTGCCGCCTGAACATGTTCATTAATTAATGCCGCCAATTCCGCAGGCGTCATGTTTATGGCTCCGGCTCCACGGCCTCCGGCGCCACGTCCACGACCACGCCCACGTCCTCTTCCATGTGCGTCCATATTTCACTTTAAAATTCACAATTACAATAATGAGTAACATCCAACACATTAATCTCATCAAGGTACAGTAAACAATAAGAAATAATGCATTCACCACAACCACAACATTTATAACAGAAATAATAATCAAAGATAAATAAATTGCAATTGAGTCACAAAATATTCCATCAATGTCAAAATTTAAGTTTGTCAGTTGGGTGGGAAACAACCCTTCCCACATAGGTTTCAAAGAAAAGAAACACTACATAGTCTAAGTCATTTAAAAGGTAGGATCAGTCCAGTACGTCAGATCCGTCACTGTCCTCATCCATCTCTACTGGTTCTTCTTCGGGGGCTTCCTCGGGTTCTTCTTCTGGGTCTTCCTCATCAGGGTCCACCAAAGGTGCAGGGGCTTCAACAATCTGAAGTGCTGCTAGCTGTGCCTCTAACTCAGCAAACCTATTATCGATCTCCATATTATGGTGATCCTGTGCGTCCATGCGCTCACTAAGTGCTACCACGTTGCCTGCCAGCGTATGATGTCCACCAATGGCCATCGAAAGTCGCTCCTGAAGCGTATCTACCTGGTAACGCAGCTGACGCATCTCAGATCGTAATGCAGAGTTCTCATCAGTGAGTCCTCTAATCCGCTGTCGCTCTGTGTCCAGTGTGGCTACCAAAGCTGCAAATGCCTGCTCCAGAGGGATGCTCAAGGTAGGAAGTGTAGGCAAAGTAGAGGCGGTTGATGACCTAGTCCTAGGTCGTGTAGGTGCTACTGGTGGTACGCGTTCTCTATAAGCCATACGGTTTATGTAAGTGGGGTAGAAATCCCAGTTACGCGGAGGATCGAGCTCAGGAGGTATGAAAGGCTGATCCCAGTCTATCTCGCTAGGAGGATAAGGATGTCGAGGCCAGTTAAATCCCCTATCCGGTACGGGAGAAGTAGGAGGTGAATCAGATCGTGCAGGTCTCTTGCCTAAATTCCTGGACGACGATGCCATGCTGCAAAGTACGTGTTGCGTATGCCAATGAGTATACAGTAAGGAGAGTAAGCGATAAGTAACTAACAACTGTGCGGTTATAGTCTAGTGTGTGTATGCAACCTAGTTCCCTATAACCAATGGTCTGATACCAATCTGTCACACCCTCAAAATCCGCGAGCGGGGTTTTACCGCGAGGCGCGTGACATACCAGGATCTCAGTTATTAGTTACCAAGAACGACTCTATATGATAAATAAACAAAACCAGAGTTAACGTTTAAAATACTGCGGAAGCGTTTTTAAAACAGAAAACCCAAAACAAGTAGTATGTAAAGAGAATGCGCAAAACATACGCGCCCTAAACACAATTATTTAAATAAAAAAAATCCCAAATTTGTAAACAAGGCAATGTAGACAACTCGACAATGCTGGTGTGCGTGCTCCTAGGCAACTGCAACCTTAACCTGAGAATAGCATACTAAACAAGTCAACACATGGTTGGTGAGTTCAAGAGTTTGCGTTAAAATATAAACCAATCAACAGTTTCCAGAGCATAAGTAGTGTATTGCAATAGATAGCTAGTCTATTAACATAAAAATATTAATCATAGTGATTTCGCGATCGAAGCTGACTGTGTTACGTTTGTTGCCTCCCGTCACGACTTACCAGGTCGTGACGAATATGTGTTAGGACAAAATTGCACCCGTTTGACCTCGAGTCGCACAGGTGGGGCTCGTCAGACCCAGTAGTACTACCCAAAATTTCCCCGCTATTCAATATTAACAATCCGAAAGTGTGAGGACTTTCCATGGTAAACAACACTATATCAATATTATACACACTCATATATAAAAGCGTTTATGATCAACAGTATGCTATCTCCCCCAAAAGAGATTATGTAAAATGAGTGGGGCAAGAACTCACCTGATGCGCGCAAGAATTAACTTAGAGCTTAACTTGAAAGAAAGAGGGAAAGACAACCTTCAAAGGTCACCTAGAATACAAGAGTACATAAGCACGTGTACACAAAATCAACATGAAACCCTAGTGCTCTACAAACCAAGGAACTCAAGGTTTTAGAAAGACAAGACACATTTGACTCAGTTGACCCGTTTGACCCGTTGGTGACATTATAGGTGATAACTCGTTAATACTAACACAACAACATATCATACATGTTCACATACAACTTGATTACATATAGCACTTCATTTACCACATGTACCAACTAGATCATCATACAACTAGATATCATACAAGTCATGCGAAACTTAACTATTATCATGCTCATAACATCCAAAATGTTCATTCTTAATCAATCATCAATCCACAAAAGTCCTAGCTTACCTATATAACTCATACCATGATTTTTCCACTAACAGGCCAAAACAGGTAACAAACCAAATCAACATTCATACAACATAAACAACACATTTAGTCACCCTAGAAACCATCCATGAACACACTAGCATGATCCTAATATCCCAAACATGCTCAAATCATCCAATTCAAGGATTTGCACAATTAAAGTTTCCCTTTTGGGAAAGTTCATCCCAAATTCATCAAACTCACACTACATTCATAATTCATCAATTATATACCAATTCAAGTCCATGACAACATCTAAACATGATCAACAACACCTAATCATCATGATTCATCAACATTCAACACCAAAAGTTACTATTTTTAGCAATGTATGAACTATAACACATCTTCTTGATTTTCAATTGTTCATATCATCAACTTAGCATCTAATCATCATCACAAACACATCCATAACACTCATACATCATCTAATCATCAATTCATGCAAAATAAAGTTACTATTATTAGTAACCTATGAACAATGTATCAAAATCATAGCTTTCTTGCATAATCGACGTTAACTAGCATATATACAATCGAACTAACATAATAACAACATCAAACAACCAACAACTAACATCAAGTTCAGATTTTCGAGTTAGGGTTTCGGCCCTAATGTAATTTCCATAAAAACTTGTAAAAATCCAACCTTTATTGCATACTTGACGTTAATTAACATGTAATCTATCTAGTAAACACATTAACATCAACAATTAGGCATCAATCGACCATCAATTGAAGATTTCGAACACCAACTTTCGGCCATAATCAAATCCCTTGAAAAACATGTAAAAATCTAACCTTTAAATGTGTATTGACTTGTATTTGATGATTCTAACTTGTTGCAACCCTTGAAATCGATCAAATCCGATGCTTTGTGAGTGTTCTTGGCCGAAAATCGCAAAGGAAGAGGGAGAGGGAATGAAGTCGCGGCCGTAGGTGGTTAGGGGATTAGGGTTTTTGATTTGATTAATTATTTAGCAATAATTACCCTTTTAACCCTCATAGTTTGTATTTTATAAAGAGTAGGCTTTTAAATACTCTTTTAAAATGTTTTAACTAGAATAATAAACATATAAACTAGTAGTAGCAATTATATGTATTATCTTTACAAGCTACAAAATTTACAAAGTAAATACACACGTTTCCACGTTACGCGATAAAATTACAGTTAATATTTAAATCGCATAAGCATAACTTAATAATCACATTGTTAACTTAATTATCATCAATTTAACATTACTGATTATTGTTAAGTCACCAACGTTCAACGACAACTAGTGTGTGTGCACGACACGTGTATGCAAGATTTAACGGAATAAACGGAGTTTGGTAACGGAAAATTACCGGATGTCACATTATCCCCATGTTGAAAGAATTTTCGTCCCGAAAATTGCGTTACATGGTGAGTGTTCCATCACTGGTCTACTGCATTGGCACAAGGAAATCGAAATCGTGTGAGTTTTGGATGAGTTGTCACATCATCCCCATGTTGAAAGAAATTTCGTCCCGAAATTTAATCAATACCTTCGCCGGCTGGCATCGTCCTTTCGAATAGCTGAGGGTACTTAAGCTTCATTTGGTCTTCACGTTCCCACGTGAATTCTGGTCCACGTCTCGAGTGTTTCATTAGACTCCAATTTGATTAAATTCTGGTCCTTTCAAATAACTAGTCTTCACGTCCTTTCACGTTCCCATGAAAAAAAAAAAAAAAACCTTGGGGCCTATAACTCCATCTATTTTACTCCAATTTGACAATATGAGATGGATATAAAATAGGACAGCATTACATTAGTGTATATATTTCATTATGATCTTCATCTTTTTGGTAAAAAATTGCCTTCATCCATGTGTTTGTTTGGGGACCTCAATTTGTTAGTCTTTCTTTAGACTCAAAAGAGGGTTTTTGATTTAATTAACATAAAGGCCCTGAATTTAGTAGAGATTTCCAGACTTGACTGTCATATGAACACCGTATTACCGCTTTGAATTTTATCCACCCCTTTTATCTTAGCAAACAGGGAAAGCAGCTTTGATTAAAGTAAACTAAAAGGAAACAAATGATAAGTTGTACATTTGTAATATTATTTGATGGTGGGGAGAGTTCTATACAAAACACAGTTCTTTTTAGAACGGCGGGAAGAAATTTAATCTTTCATTTTCTCAATACAACACTTTATAAAGTATAAAAATATGTTTCAAATTCTTTATTTATTCACCAATTTTGAAATTTAGAATAAAATTATAAAGAAATTGTATAATATATATATATATATATATATATATATATATATATATATATATTATATATATATATATATATATATATAACCTACACATGTGTTATTCATGTGTAGGTAACGTTTAAAATTTAAAAAACAAACCAAAAAATTGTTGTAATAATTTTTATGTATATCACACACATTCGTAATGAATAACTTTAAATAAAAAATAACCATCAATCAAAAAGTTAAACTATTTAGGTTTGTTCTCGCGATTCTCGTATAAAATTAGTGTTCTGGAATGATCTTCATCCATTTGGTGGTTTCCATCAATTGTAATTGATGGTTTCAGTTTATTATAATTTTAAAGGGATCTAATGTTTGATTTATTCTTTTTAAAACGTGATTTTTTTTGTTAGAAAAAGACTATCTACGTTGAAAAGGAACTCAAATAAGCCAATAGATGCAAAAGCAAATGTCTTTTAGTGTTGATTTAAACCGGGTTATCCGAAGTAATGGGACTATATAAAAAATCTTTACGCTTTTAAAAAGAAATAGAACCCAATTTACGTACGTATACAAATGGTTCTATTTGACAACAAAAAATGGGAGCCTCAATAAGGGCATAGAGCCCAGGTTTTAGCTGTAAAATCAAATTCTATTATACGATCATATCTAAACCTTAAAATTATAACTCGTGACACTTTCTTTCTTAGAATTACTCTCTTTTTCCTCCTTTTGGCCCTTGTGTGTTCCTTTATTCATCACCATGATATCTCCTCTAATCTCTGCTTCTCTGATTGTTTATTGCATAACTATACTTGATATTTGTTATTTTATTATTATTGCTGAAGCAGCTTGGTTTGTATGCGTTCATCCTTGTATATATTTGATATATGTTATACACTTATAAACACATATCACACACTGCTAAGAAGCTATATATTTCTTTTCATTTATACTCATATATCTGAAACTACAGCTTTTCGATGGTCAACAGTTGTTTTAAGTATCTTCCCATGTTAGTTTCCACGTAAACATGGATTTATGGCTTGTAATTGCTCTTAGTTATGAGGTAGCTGTATGTCTCAAATAAGCATGTTTGGTACATTGTTAGAAATACTTTGATTTAGATAAAAAATAACAGTTTTATATGTTATGAGAATAATGTTAGCTACGTGTAATTTGTTTAAGCGTCTTGATTTAAATATATAGATAAAAAATTATTTTATAATCTTTCTTGTCCAAGTATTGTGTTGTATGTTTATAATGGTAAACTATATAAGCATTGCCATGTTGAATATTATGTTCGCTTCTTATTGAGTGATTTGTTCTGAGTGTGTATGTTAATGCCAAGAATTTTGTTGGAACCAGTCTCTATTTCCTAGAATAGAGGTAAGGTTTCCTATACCTCTTCCTATATCTCATTTATATTCTTGCTATTTATGGGATATGTTGGTTATTGTTAGTTCTTTATTTATGAGTAAAATATGAGTAAAATGTGATTTTGGTCCCATACGTTTCGTTAAATTTCCATTTCAATCCAAAAATATTTTTTTATCATTTGTATCACTACAGTTTATCAATTGTTGTCATTTTCATCCACTCCACTAACTCCATTAAGACACTCGTTAAATATTAGGATATTTTAATCTTTTTCAATACCATAATTATTTAATTAAAACAAATTAACCATATAATATTTAATTAAAACTAAAAACATATGAAGCGACTAGTGAGACTGGATGCTTTTATTTAAAAGCTTCGATTAACTCTAACTCACGTTATTCGATTGAGGTCTGCTGTGGGATTTTAATTAATATTCACGTTTTGTTCGATCGTATACCGTTGTTCGATTGAGCTCTACTATTGTCATGTTTGTTTGATTGAGGTCTGCTGTTGTCACGTTCGAACAAACGTAACAATAGCAGACCTTAATCAAACAAAACGTGACAACTGCAAATTTCAATCCCACAATAGATCGATCTCAATCGAACAACAGTACACGTTTGAACAAAACGTGAAGATTATTTGAAATCCCACAACACATCTCAATAGAACAAACATGGTTTAGAGTTAATCGAAGTTTTTAAATCGAAGCGCCCAGTCTAACTAGTCGCTTCATGTGTTTTTTAGTTTTAATTGAATATTAATTGATTAATTTGTTTTAATTGGATACTTTGGGTGTTGAAGAAAACTAAACATCCCCATACTTAACAAATGTTTTAACGGTGTTAGTGGAATGAATAAATATTACAACATTTGATAGACTGCAGTAACTGAAATGATAAAAAAAGTCCATTTTTTCGATAAGAAGGAAATGAAGAACAGGAACAAAACGAAATAGGGCCTTTCTAGCTCTAGTTTCGGATGAGCTTCTCCCAAGGATGTCTGGTAATAGAATAGGTTGGCTCGCTATAATGAAGACTCCGCTTTTAAATTGAAATAACAAATTTAAGAAAACGTTAGAGACGAAGATGACATTTTACTCTTTATTTATTTTACATTTGCTAGATTTAGTGTATTTATGATTACCAATTGAATCATAATATCCATTAAACAAATCAGGATGTGCGAAGTGCACGTTTGTTTGAGTTTATTGTGATATTTGATATTGGAAATCTCAAATAGTTTTAACCAATTGAACGTTTGGATTGGAACCCAAATAATTTCAATCAAAAACTGTTATTCACGACTCTCAGATTGCGCCAATTTTAAATCAATTTCTTACAACTTATACATGATATTATACTAGAATTTTATCACGGGCTACTACCTAAAAGACATCCCCCATCTTTTTTTTTACCATTTTTCAATTTTAACATTTATTTTGCTTTGTTTTAAATTATAAAAAAGGTAGTCTTTCGTAATTAAATATAACTTTACAAATAAGAAAGACAAAATTTGTTGTGCCCTATCAAATGATAAACCATAGTTTAAATATTGATTGATTTAGACATTATTTCTCTTCTTTTTGGTACTCCTTTTCACTGATCATTCTTGAACCTTTATCATCGACGAATCTATAGAGAAATCAGACGCGCACATGTAATCGTACTTAAAAGGCTCCCTCTTGGAGGTGGTCCAAAACAGTTGAGTCAAGCTTTATAAAAGGGGAACCACTTATAATAAGTTAATAACAATGTGTGTATATTGCACAATTATACTTATTAACAAATAGTAATGCCAGTTCAATATAAAAATAACAACAAAACATATTTATACTCCTATATAATATATATTAAAAGTATAAGACGATAATCTCATTTAAAGTGTAAGACACATATACAACATTTTAAACATAAAATATAAGTACTTTATGAAATAGTTTCATTTTTGCCCCCATTTAATTATGTTCTTCTAATTATTGTATTATCTAATACTAAGGGTGTTCAAAAATATCCGAATCCGAAACAGAATCCGAAATATCAGATAACCGAAAATTCGGATATCCAAAATTTTGGATATCCAAAAATACTGATATCCGACTTTCAAATATCTGAAATTTCGGATTCGGATTTAAATAGTGATTATGAGAATTTTCGGATATTTAGGATATCCGAAATATCCAAAATATTTTTATAAAATTGTAAGAATATTAAATATTAATTAAACATTTCAGATGTTTTTAGATATTTCAGATATTTTAATAAAAAACTTCAAAATTTCAATAAAAGCTATTATATTTTTATAAAATTTTTTAATTAATACAAAATTTTTTTGAATTCGGATATCCAAACGGATATCCGAATCTGAAATTTCGGATATCCGAAATTTTGGATGCTGATTCTGATAGTGAAATTCACTATTTGAAATTTTCGGATATCCGAATTTCGGACATCCGAATTCGAACACCCTTATTTAATACACATTATTAATACATTATTTAATAATATGATATTATTTAATTCATTTCATAAAATTTTATTTTATTTATAATAATATAATTTGGCATTTAAATTTATAGGTACTAATCATATTTTTATTACTAAGTACTATTAACATTAAGTATTATTTTATTTAAATAATTATATCTATACTACTATATAATACATCTTTTTGGATATGTCAAGCATACAAGTTTTAAAACAACATGTACAAAGAAGTACAAGACATTGAAGAGGAGTAAAACAGATAATTGATTAATATTTTAAGTCACGTTATGGGCAATATGATAAATTTATTCATCGAATTTTATATAGCTTGACATTTTTGCCCTTATCTCTTTTATGTATTTAATAAATATTATTAATACATTATTTAATAATATGATATTATTTAATTCACTTCATTAAATTTTATTTTATTTATGATACTATAATTGATATTTAAATTATATTACTAATTATATTTTATAACTTAATACTATTTAAATTAAGTATTATTTTATTTAAGTATATAACTTATATATATCTTCATATTTATAATAACTATAATACTAATATTTTTCTTGAGGTATATTATGAGTTTAACAATTTTAATATTTACCTATATCTTTTACAATAAAAGTGAAAGAAAGATAAAATGATAATTTTACATATGGATTAAGACACCCATATGAAAAGTCATGCTTAAATTCAAAAAATTAATCATTTTATTCTATTTATGCCTTTACAATAAAATATAACATATGATGCTTATAATACAAATGCTAAAGCATATACACGTGGCCAAACAAAACCACCTTTACTTTCAATGCCAATCATTCATTGCGATTAAACACTAATCCCTCTCCCCCTTTCACTTGCCGGTTGTTAATAGCTTAATAACAATCAATATGGTAATTTGTGATGACAATATCTCCATTAACTTTCGTCAGTCTATGCAAATCACCACCGAAAGATATCTCCGATGATTATAAAACTCTAACCTACATTTATAAAACGAAACCCCCCTAACATCTGGGTAATAAGTGATTTTCAACTATAAATATCACTTATGCTTTCACTAATCTTGTTGGGATAATATAAATTTTTTAAGACTTTTGTAATATATGTAATTGTTTTTTTTTTATTCAATTTTTTTCTATAATTATATTTTGAGTTTTTAATTTACGTCATAACGCACCGAGCCGATACTGACTAAAATCGAATTTTCAAAAAATCACGAAACAGCCGTACCGCCACAACGCGCGGACATTTTCACTAGTAATATTCTAATGCATACGCTGAGTTACCACATGGATACACTTCTATCATCAAGACTTCAACTACTTTTCATGACTCCCCTTAATCTTTCTTTATTTTCTTAAACTTTTATTTATTTATTTATTAATTTATCTATTTTTGGTACTTTTCATATTCTTCATATTTGTTTTCTTAAATACTTTCTTATGTTTGGCCTTTTAGTTTATTTTATTTAATGCTAAGTCATATTTACATCGCAACGTGTGAGACGTGATATTCATTCCTATCTATATTCAATCTGTAAAACTGAGCTGCCACAACTTTATAATTTCTTTTATGTACTTAACAATATTGATATCACCGTCATATCACATGTGATTAAAATTTATAAATGCGTCGCATCGCGCAGACTTGATTTCTAGTATGTATGGAATATCAATGGATATATAGTGAGAGGATGGATATTCTATAAAAAGATAAAAACTTTAAAAAGTATAGAAAGCCACAAGAGAATGTTATGGGGTTAATTTTGTAAAATAGTAATTAAATTTCAAGATTGTTCTAATTAGATCACTCATAAATTTCTTTATCCCAATCAAATCACTCGTAAATTCTTTTGTCCCAACCAGATGACTAAAGTTTTGGAATTGTTCAAATTATTTCATTCATAAATTGGAAAATATTTTAAAAAATTGAAATTTTAAAAATATTAACAATATTTATGAAAAACTGAATTACCTTATAAATTTGCGATTTATTTTAAAAATATATAAAAAATATCAGTGATCTAATTGAAATACTCTTAAAACTTTAATGATCTGATTGTAACAAATAAAAATATTAATGACCTGATTGTAATATTTAAAAATATGAATGACCTAACTGAAAAATTGCTAAAACTTGTTTAATATTCCGTGATGTTTTTCCAATGTTATGTGTGTGTAAAAGAGACTAAATGGTTTATAAGTTTAAAAAACGAGGAGCATACACATACAAGTTACATGTTACTTCTTTTTCTTATATGTTCATAATTTTTTATACCTAAATATTAAAAAAACCCTAATATCAAACTTTTTATCATTTTAACGATTATGATATTGTTATATTAAAAAAACGACGTGAACCGATCGCTCATAAAAATGAGTGTTTTTATGGTGTTTTTGCGGGTGTTCATTATACTAGAGTTTTATGTTGTTTTTGACCTGTATAAATTTAGGTGCTGTTGAGTTATGTGATTTATATTAGTTTTAAACTGGGTAATTTTATGATGTTTTTAGTTTGAACATTTAATGTGTAATTTAAATTAGATAGATTTTTAATGTTTTTGAACTGCGTGACTTTATAGTGTTTCAAATTGGGCCAACTTTTTTGTTGTTTTTAAACTGTGCCTTTTTAAGGTGTTTTTCAATCGCGTGGTTTATGATGTTTTTGAACTAGCAATTGATGGTGTTTTCGAATCGGATAATTTTATAGTTTTTCAAAACTGGGCAATTTTATGATATTTTTCAATTGGACGCTTTATGCTATTTTTGAATTGGATGATTTTATTGTGTTTTTGAACTGGTTATTTTATATTGTTTTTAAACTAGACAATTTTATGATGTTTTTGAACTACGAATTTTTGTTGTTTCCTAGTTAGATGATTTGAAGTGTTTTTTTTTCTGAATTGCGTGATTTTATAATACTTTTGAACCGAGTGATTTATGGTGATTTTAAATCATGCAACTTTATGATATATTTAACAACATGATCTTGTGGTGTTTTTGATATAGACAATTTTATATTCTATTTAAACTTGTCGATTTAATGTTTTTAAACTAAGCCACTTTATGATGTATAAAAACGTAAATGTTTTCTATTTTTTATGTAGCAATACCATACTCATTTTAAAAATAAAAAAACGCACATTACTATTATGTAATTTATAACATAACGCATAAAAAGGTAACAAAGATTTGAAAATGATGAGGAAATATAATATGACTTTTATGTGCTTGTTTTAATTTTGATATTATTATTCTATCCTTGCTGATGTTTCTAACTTGTCACTATTTATCATAATAAAAATGAACCATAATACACTATTTATAGATGGTGCTGCAGGTCTATTATGATAAGCAAATACTCAAACGTAAGCATAACTCCATTATTAGAAATGGACATCTCAGTCGCTAAGTGACTCGTCGTCCTTCTCAAAGGGAAATAATTGCTTATTTAAACACATTATTATATATGCTTTATTTTAAAGTTAGTAATTTTATTTGTAACTTAATTGATCTTTTAGCGCTAATTCGTGTTTGTTTAGAATAATATTAATTTCTGATGGGGACACCTCTATACTCTAATACAAGTAACATATAACTTGGTGGTAGACATTAAGTTTAAAGAGAAAAACTAGTAGAAATAATGAATTTTTTTAATGTGGGATCAGACTGCCAAGTTACTGGTTTACTTCTTCTAAATCAATAGTTGTGTTCTAACTCAGATAATCTTTCATTTAAAGAAGTCTACGCATGCAGTATCCTTCCTTTCATGCGATTCACTTTACTTATTGACATCGTTTATTTCTTTTTGAGTTACCATCAACAGGATACATGTGAGAAGAACGCTTTGTGTATGCAACTAATGTGTGAAAAGGACTTGGATCTAGATGGTGAGTACTAGTTTGATGAGCACTTGACCTATATGTCCACCTAGGAATTTCCCCATGTCTAGAAGTGATTAAGGTTGTTGATCAAGATAAAGAACCCAATGCACGAACTTCAATCATAGACTCGCTATGAATGGAGCTGGAGGAGTTTCTAGCTCACTTAGAATATACAATTTTAGATGACGAGTCTAGATTACTATTATTATTTGTTTTTGATTTGACAAGTGATGAGGAGCAGTTGCTAGAGGTCCTCAGGATGCACATGAAGGCATTTGCTTGGAATCTTATGGATATCCAAGATAATAATGAATACTTTTATTTTCATAAGATTTTGATGGACGATGATCAAACACCAATTATCAGCACCAACTGTCAGTACCAACGCAAGTATAACCCGAATATGCATGAGATGGTGAAGAAAGAGTTGATAAGCTACTTGATGCAGGCTTGATCTACCTCATATCAGATCTTCATATGTGTTTTGTATCTATTGAGAGAAGATGAGTTGTATTTCAAAAGGGTACCTAAAAAATTTCTTCACCTATGATTGAGAATGAGAGGAATGAAGGGATACCCACAAGAATAGTGATAGGGTGGAGAGTGTGTACTAATTATCAGATACCTAACGACCCGCAAGGAAATATCACTTTCCCTTACCTTTTATTGAGCAGATGTTGAAACGTTTATCAAAAACATGTACTACTATTTTCTTAATGGCTCTTCATGTTATTTTTATAAAACTATGCACCCGAAGATTAAGAGAAGACCACGTTTACATGTCCAAACAAATCATTCGCCTATCTTCGTATGCCTTTCAGATTATCCAAGTTCTAGCTACATTTAGGAGGTGCATGATGGTGTTATTTCATGATAAGACAAAAGACTCCATGCAAGTATTTATGGATAATTTTTAATTTTTGGGAGCTTGTTCTATCAATGTTCACAGAACTTAAAGAGGATGTTATCGTGTTACGAAGAGTCGAATTGCATTAACTTGGTGAAAATGCCACTTCACGGTTAAAGAGGCATTGCACTCGGGCGCACAGTTTTCAGGTCTAGAGGTGGATAAAGTCAAATGGATACCATTTTAAAGTTGCCACCACCAACTTCTGTGAAAGCTATTAAGAATTGTTTTGATTCATGCGGGTTTCTACAAGAGGTTCACTATGGATTTTTCAAGATTGCATGACCCGTACATAATTACTAGAGAGGATGCTCCTATTATGTTTTCTAATGAATGCTTAAAAACATTCAATTTGGTGAAGGCAAAGTTGGTGGATGCCCCATTATGATTCTACCCGAGTAGACCTTACCTATTGCGTTTATGTGTGATGCTAGCGACCATGTAGTGGGAGCAGTTTTGGATAAAGGAGACATAAACACTTCCTTCTTAATTAATATATGAGCAAGACATTGAAGAAGCCATGAAAATTACACAACTATATATTAAAAAGGAACTTCTTCCATAGTAGTTACCTTTTAGATGTTCTGATCATATCTTGTTTGTTTTAAAATGTTGCTTACGTTGATCATCCAGCTCTCCAATGTCTTTTTTGCAAATAGGATGTGGAGCCCTGGCTAATTAGATAAATTTTGAATTTGATATTCAGAAACAAGACAAGGGAGAGCAAAAATTGTTACAACAAATCACTTATAGCGCGTCGAGAAGCCATCTACGGAGAAACTGCTAAAATCCAACATAAATGACAATTTCCCTTATGAGTTTCTTTTACATGTTCAATCTGGGTGATATGGGAAATGGCTTATGCATCTCATACTTCATAGTCTTGGAGGGTAGCCCATGGGTAAACTCAAAAAAGATATAGTTTCTAGCTTTAGATACAACGATGTTAACAGGTTTAATATTACCTTCTCATGTAAGGAGCCAAGCCTCGTAGTGCTCACAGTAAGATTTATACATCATATGCGTAGTTCTTACACTGAACTTCATTAAACATGTAACACCCAACCCTTCATACCACCAATATTTTCTGCTTTGCCCACGAGGAGCTCACGAATTTGCTTTTGGTTGCCTAGGGAAAAACTATCCGGGGAGGTCACCTATCACTAGATTGCTGTCACCTGAGCACGCTTAAGTATGGAGTTCTCCTCTCATCCACAGCCAATGCGCGCGAAATGCGTTAGTGATATTAGTTACTAGACATTCCTTATGAACCCAAATCTCTCCTGTCCACGGCCGATATGAGATTTACTTAGGGTGTCACAATCACCCCCCTTTGGACTTATCGTCCTCGATGAGCCCGAGAACTCACCATCCACGGTGAGGTTTGTCTCACTAGCCCTAATGGCACAAGAGTGGCTCTAATACCATTTGTAATACCTGACCCTTCATACCACCAATATTGTCCAATTTGCCTATGAGGAGCTCACAGATTTGCTTTTGGTTGTTCTAGTGAAAACTTACCAGGGAGATCACCCATCACTGGATTGCTGTCAACTAAGCACGCTTAACTGTGGAGTTCTCCTATCATCCACAACCAATACGCCCAAAACGTGTTGGTGATATTAGAGATTAGACATTACTTATGAACCCAACATCTCTCATGTTTACGACCGATATGGGATTTACGTAGGGTGTCATAAAACATAAGCAACAAACACATTTTAAACATCATTTGTTGTATTGTTTGCAGGACCGGTGAAGGTTAATGCAACAGTTTCACAAGATGGAGAGAATAGCACTTAAGAGATTAAATAAGGAACTAGGCAAATGAAACAAGTAATAAAAGTAAAGAACACACAAGAAGAAAGAGATTGGTTTTCAAGGATGATGTATATTGATCGCAAGTGTTTTTCAATTATTACAAGGCTTAGTCCTAAGGACCGGGTTACATGAGACACTTTATACTACATCCTACAGCCAACCATACTTTGAAGGCCAGTTGCAACACTAATCTAGATAACAAGATCAATGTAAAATCAAAAAGAAATCTGTCTTTTGACTAGTGACTTTGACATGCCATAGCTCACATCCTAATCTATTACAACAAAGATAAAAGTACAACAGTGGAAAGTTACAGACTTAAATACCATAATCTATAGTTGAAAAAAGTATGGAGAAATCACCAACTTGTATAAGTTGGTTAGTCTTCAGAGATGACAGCGAAAAGTAGTTCAGCTTTTGTCAAAAGCATGTTAGAGAAAGCATGTCTTCTCTGTCTTTGGAAGAAATCAGTCTTCAGGCTTCGAAAGACATCACTTTTGGCTTCAGAAGAATTTGGTCTTTGGCTTTGGAAGATTTTACACCATTAGAGAATTTCTTTGTGTATTTGTCAAATCTTCCAAAGTAAATTCCTTGTACTTCAGAATGCATGCTGAAAGCTCTTTGGTTGGCATCAGCCTCTAAGATAACTCTTACAAACTCCCCCTAGACTGATGCTACCAAAACATGAGAATGAATCTAAGTCTTGATCTTCATTTATTTACAGTCCTCATCAGAATCAGAACCATTCCTCATCAGTTGGTCTGGATTTTTCAGACTCTCAAAGTACCTCCTCATGTCCAAGAGATCATGCAAAGGAAGGTCAAACATATTTTGCCAGAAGTATATGTCTTGATCTCCTTGATCTCTTATGACATACCATCTGTCTAGGTTTGGAGAGTAAACCTAGGACATGATGGGTCCGTCAATAACAAGAGGCTCTACTTGTAATGAAATTGGTTGAGCAGGCTCTTCTTGTTCACCCTCAAGATGTTTCGATTCATCCTGAGGTGCAGAGGTGGATGCCTTGGAATTCTTCTTCTTCTTCTTTAAGTCCCTTCAGATGGCCATCCTCTTCTTCTTTCTATACTTCAAATGAGAAGGTTGGTCTTTAGTATCAGTTCTTCATTCTTTATCCTTCTCAATTGGGTCCTTTAACACAACCCAAAATTCCACGTGCGGGGTTTTACCGCGAGGCATATGAACATACTAGGATCTAAGTCATTAGTTACTCAGAACGATACTATATGGAATATTTACAAACAAAACAAAGTTTAAAACCAAGCGAAAGCATTTGTAAATAAGTCAAACCCAAAGTAATGAAATGTAAAATGCGCAAACACACGCCAAACCATTATTCAAAATAAAATGTATGTTAAATCCCAAATGCAAAACAATATTTATCCTAATGTATGCTAACCTGTGAGTGCTCCTAGACGTTGCTGCTAACCTCAACCTGACAATAGCATACTAACAGAGTCAACACAATGGGTGGTGAGTTCAAGAGTTTGCATTTAACACAAACAGTAACAGTTGTAAAACATAAGAAGTGCAATGAAATAGATAGCTAGTCTATATTCATAAGTAATAACTATAGTGATTTCGCGATTGAAGCTGACTGTGTTTCGTTTGTTTGCCTCCCGTCACGACATACTAGGTCGTGATGATGTTTGTGTTAGAACAATATTGCACCCGTTTGACCTCGAGTGGCACGGGTGGGGTTTCTCAGACCCAGTAGTACTACCCAAAATTTCCCGTTAGTTACCATTATTAACAATCCGAAAGTGTGAGGGCTTTCAAATGTTACACTATACACAACTTAAAATAATAAAGCGTTAGTAAAAGAGTATGCTATCCCCCAAAAGAGAGTTTTTAAAAGTGGGACATGAACTCACCTGGTGCTTTAACAACACAAAAATGCAAGCAATGAAGGAACGAAAAGACAACCCGTCAAAGGTCACCTAGAACACATGAGTTTGTAAGTATTCAAGACCAGAAAGACTTAACAGATCCTAGGTGCTCTATAAATAGGTTGACCCTAATGATATGGAACACAATAACACATTTGACCTAGTTGACCTGTTGGTGACATGTTAAGTTGAGTTGTTGTTTAGCCAAGTGTGCTATCATATTAAACATCATGATTTCATAGATTATGATACAAGCTATTCATATAATCCACATTGTAAATCTTAAGTCTCATCAAGATCATAATGCTAACTTAAGTTTTCAAAAAACACATGCAAATCTCAACCAGTCATCATACTCAACTTGAATACAATTAAAGTCTAACTACCATTTATATATATTGGGTTTAGTCACGCATAACATGCCGTGTGAAACCACTCACGACTACACACCCTAAACCTTGCCAATCCTACTAAGTAGGGGCCTCAGATTCGCACGCGTGTATGATACTTATTATCATAATCCCACATGTAATTCATACAACCAAAACATTAACATTATAATAATCAACAAATCACAATTCATCATGACATATAACTTGTACATAATATCATGCTTGTACACTTGCACATTTTCCAAGAAAACCTCCCAAATAGTTCATCAACTAACCATATGACCCAATTATCATAATCTAACACATTAGACATCATCAATAAGCAAATAATATTTAAAATTCATGAATTACATAGCCACAAATTAATAATCAATATTATTAATTAAATTATTATCTGTTAACCATAGTTAATTATTATTAAGTCACCAACGTTCAACGATAACTAGTGTGTGCTCACGTGTAAGGCCCCGTTCCCGGAGACCTCATAGTTGGACAATCATAGCACTATTATATTAAACAACACACATTTCATAAAATATTGCAACGGAATTAAGTTAACAAAAACCATTCATTCTATTAATAATTACCGTTGTTAAGCAATACATCATTGTTTTCTTGAATTACAAAAGACCTTGTTTAATTGCATTACAAAACAACAATATCATTAAAGATGAATGGATGCCAGTCTTGCCCTGACGAGTAGCTTCCCCCATGTGCCACCCTCAGCAACAATTACCTGCCAACTGAAAATGCATAAAAGTCAGCGTTGCTCAGTGAGTTCTAGTTTTAAAACATTTAAAATACCTTGTAGGATTTATATAAGAAAATATCCTTTTCAATAAAATATTTCCTTTACTTTCGCACGTGAGCATTCATCATACATACATCAAGGTATAAACTTAATTATCTTTCATTAACTCACGTATTCGTTTGTTTCGTACATTTTCATTATCTTTCACTATTTCTAGGTCCTGTCATAACTTTACCCCCATCGTTGGGCACAAAGCCACCTCATTCTCGGGGTTAAGTGACAAGGACCCCGTTTCGTACGTATGGATCAATCACCAAGACTGATCCCCCTGTGTGTGAACCCTCATGGGTTAGCCAAGATCGCACGCTATAGTACACATAGTTGAGCTAGAACTCTTAATGAGTTGTGAACCTCCTTCATCATTTGCTTGCAAGACTTTTCATTCATTTCTTATGTTCCTCTTCTTTATTAACATTAATCTTTCACTTTCTTTACGATAATACTTTACGCATACGAATATAGACACACCACGTAAAGTCACATTATACATAGTATAATAAGGAACACAAGAACAGCCCAAGACATGCATCACCACAATAGACATGAACCAACAAAACATTCCAGAACCTACCCGTTACATTCTACTTCCCAAGCTTCAGAAAAATCCTAAGTCCTCAGACAAACGCGGATGATCAGAGACTAATGCGGAAGAACAATAACTAATGCGGATGAACAATAACTAATGCGGATGAACAATAACTAATGCGGATGAAAGTCTTCAGAGATTATTCCAAATGTCCAACTAAATGCTGGTAGAACAAATGCAAATGACTGAAACAAATGCACATGAACACTGTAGCAAATGTGCATGAACAAAAGAAATGCGGAAGAACACTTGGGCGCATGAGCAACTACAAATGCGGATGAACATACAACAAATGCGCATGAGCAAAGTACTTTAAGTGTATGTTCAGCTCTTAAATGCGGATGAACTAACCAACCTGCAAATGCACTTATGCAATTATTCAGTCCCCAATCCTCGATCTAACACATCCTTATCATAAATCTAACATGCTTAACATCTGGAGCAGGCATACAACCACGAAAACACCAACAATTCCTAACCAATTATGCTTATCCATCTGTTTGAAGCTTATACTCAATAGCCTAAACATCAACAGCACATAAACCACCATAAAGAACAACATAATCACCCATATACAATCGGTAAAACATAAAACAGCTGCAAAACCTTTAAAACATGCATTTTCAGCCCAAGAAGTTTAAAACACATAAAAATCGGGGTCTAGAACTCACCTATGGAAGCAAACAAGCAAAACTCCTCCAACTTGCTAGTACAAGAGTTAAAACACCTAAAACAAGCAAAAACAAACACCCCAAACACAAAGAGCACTTAAAATTGATTATAAGGATGGAAACCTCATCAAAACCGAACCAATTAACACAAAAACGCTTACCAAATGAAGATTTCAGCCTTCTACTTCTTCACAACTGAGAGAAAACCTAAATTCAGCTTCTTTTCTTCTTGTCTCAGTCGAACTCAGTAGCAGCAGTGAGGATATGGGCGGCCATGCCCATATAAAGTGCACCTTTTGACTTTTGTGTACTTTTACACAAAACACCCCTCATCTTTGGCTTCTTTTAGTTTTCCTTCAAGATACTTTCTTTCTTTTATTTTGACAAGATTTCGGGTGTTACAAGTCTACCCCCCTTAAAGAGGTTTCGTCCCGAAACCTGTCACTCTTCGAATAACAGTGGGTAATGCTGTCTCATTTCTTCTTCAGTCTCCCGCATAGACTCAGAACCCTTTTAGTGTTTCCATTGCACACGTACGAGTGGAACCACTTTATTTCTCAATCTCTTCTCCTTCCTGTCTATTATGGCCACTGGTTGCTCCACATAGTTGAGCCTTTCATCCACTTCGATGTCCTCTAGTGGCACAATCATATCTTCATCGGCTAAACATTTTCTCAGATGGGATACATGGAACGTCGGGTGAATTTCCCTTAACTCATCAGGCAAATCTAAGCGATAGGCCACCTCACCTACTCGTGTAATGATTCAGAAAGGCCCTATGTATCTAGGACTCAGCTTGCCCCTCTTTCGGAACCGGATGATCCCCTTCCAGGGCGAGACCTTTAACATGACTTTATCACCCATGTTGAACTTGATCGGTCTATGCCTCTTATCGGCATACGACTTCTGTCTATCCTTGGCTGCCTTCATAAAGGCTTTGATCTTTTCTAGCTTCTCAGTCATAGCCTCGATTACCTCCACACTTCCCAACTCTTTCTGCCCAATGTCTCCCCAACACACGGGCGTTCTACACCTCCTACCATAGAGCATCTCGTAAGGTGGCATGCCAATGCTGGCATGATAGATGTTGTTGTATGAGAACTCTGCCAACGGTAGTTGATCATCCCAACTTCCTCCGAAGTCGATCACACATGCTCGGAGCATGTCCTCGAGCGTTTGAATTGTCCTCTCAGACTGACTATCTGTCTGAGGATGGTATCGCATCGTGGAATATCTTCCAAAACTTCGATGTGAACCGAGTGTCACGGTCTGACACGATAGACACCGGTACACCATGACAAGCTACAATCTCTTTGATGAACAGATCCGCCAACCTCTAGGATGAATACGTCTCGCGGATCGATAGGAAGTGAGCACTCTTTGTCAAACGATCAACTATTACCCAAATTACATCATACCCCCTTGCCGTACGTGGTAACTTCGTGATGAAATCCATGGTGATGTGCTCCCACTTCCACTCGGGTATATCCAATGGTTGGATCTTCTCGTATGGCTTTTGATGCTCTGCCTTCACTTGTAAGCAAGTAAGGCACTTACTCACATACTCCACTACATCGCACTTCATTCCCGGCCACCAGTAATCCTTCTTCATATCTTGGTACATCTTGGTAGCGCCAGGATGAATGGAGTATCGAGTCTTATGAGCTTCATCCATGTTCCGCCCCCGTAAGTCTTCATAACGGGGAATCCACATCCGCCCGAAGCGGGTTTTAACTCCGTGAGTGTTTTCTCTCAACTCTGCGACTAGACCTCTCATCCTTTCAGAGTTAAGGTGATCTTCTTTCAATGCCTCATCCTGAAATTCTTTGATCTGTGTCATCACATCTAAGGTTATCACCAATTGGTAAGCTTTCACCTGGATTGGCTCGGGTCTCTCCTTTCGACTAAGGGCATCAGCCACTACATTGGCTTTACTCGGATAGTAGTGGATTTCACAATCATAATTTTTAATCAGCTCTAACCACCTCCTCTGCCTCATGTTGAGATCTTTCTGCTTAAAGAAATACTTTAGGCTCTTGTGGTCCGTGAAGATTGTGCATTTCACCCCGTACAGGTAATGCCTCGAAATCTTTAAGGAGAAGACCACAGCTGCGAGCTCCAAATCATGCGTGGGATAGTTGACTTCGTGGGTTTTCAGCTGTCTGGACGCGTAGGCTATTACTCTCCCACGTTGCATTAACACACAACCCAGTCCTGAATAGGAGGCATCCGAATACACCACCAAGTCTTCACTCCCTTCGGGCAATGCCAAAACAGGAGCTTGAGTTAATCTTGCCTTTAACTCCTCAAAAGCATCTTCCTGTTCTCGACCCCACACAAACCTTACGTCCTTGTGAGTCAATTTGGTCAAAGGTGAGGCTATCTTTGAAAAGTCTTGAATGAATCTCCTGTAGTAGCCTGCCAATCCCAAGAAACTTCGAATCTCGGATGGCGTCTTTGGAGACTTCCATTGCATCACCGCCTCAACCTTCATCGGGTCCACCATAATTCCTTCAGAATTCACCACGTGACCCAAAAATTGAACCTCACGTAACCGCACACTTAGAGAATTTCACATAAAGCTTCTCCCTGCTAAGCGTCTCCAATACTTCACGTATGTGGCCGGCATGTTCTTCTTTGCTCTTTGAAAAAATCAGGATATCATCAATAAACACAATCACTGATTTATCTAACATCGGCCGACACACTCGATTCATCAAATCCATAAAGGCAGCTGGCGCGTTAGTCAGACCGAAAGACATAGCGAGGAACTCGTAGTGTCCATAACGCATGCGAAAAGCTGTCTTAGGAATGTCTTGCTCCTTAACCTTCAACTGATGGAAACCAGATCGGAGATCTATTCGTGAGAACTAGCTGGCACCTTGGAGTTGGTCAAACAAGTCATCTATTCTTGGTAAGGGATATCGATTCTTTACTGTTAACTTGTTTAGCTCCCGGTAGTCTATGTATATCCTCATACTACCGTCTTTCTTCTTAACAAACAAGACCGGAGCACCCCAAGGAGAGATACTCGGTCGAATGAAACCCTTGTCCAATAACTCCTGCAGTTGACCCATCAGCTCCTTCATCTCGGTTGGAGCTAATCAATATGGTGCCTTGGCAACGGGTTAAGCACCTGTATCAAATCAATCTAAAACTCGATCTCACGGTCCGGTGGCACGCCTGGTAAATCTTCTGGGAACACGTCTAGAAAATCACACACAACTGGTACGTCGGACAATTGTGGTACTAACGTGTCCACATCCTTCACATAAGCCAGGTAGGCACTACATCCTCGTTTCATGGACTTCTCAGCCACCACCATCGAAATCACCTTCGGAACTGTAGTAACTCGGTCAACGTAAACCGTTACCGAACTTCCATCGGGCGTTGTCAGTCGAATCATCTTTTTGCAACACATGATGTTTGCCTCATAGGCTGCTAACCAATCCATCCCCAGAACTACATCAAATCCGCCTAGGGGCATCACAAATAGTTTAGCAGAGAACCTATGGCCTTCTAACTCTATGCCACAATCCTCAATCATATCAGAAATTCTGGTAGACTTACCAATAGCAGTTTCTACATCAAATGGCTCATCAATTATTCTATTACTAACAGGCAGCTTAGCACAGAAAGTAGCAGAAATAAAACTCCTACTAGCACCAGAATCAAACAATACAGAGGCACAAGTTTGGTTTACTAGAAACATACCCGACACGACATCGGGACCCACCCTGGCCTCCTCCCGGGTCATTGTAAATGCTCTAGCGCTTGCCCTCTGCCCTTCACTCTCTGTCCTCTTCTTCGCCCCAGAACTCTGTGCCCTTGGCTTCTTGCAATCCCTGCTCACATGCCCCTCCTCGCCACAGTTATAGCACTTTATAGCCCCACATACCTTTGCCACGTGGCCAGGCTTCCCACACTTGAAGCATACATTCGATCCCTACTTGCATACACCAGTGTGCTCCTTCCCATATTTGCCACACTTCTTCATCCCCGAGCTTGATGGCCTCACTCTTCGGTCATCCATCCTCATCTTCTTATTATTTGGAGTGAAACCACCGTGTCCGAACAATTTCCCTTTCCAGTTCTTGTCACCACCACCCGTCTTCTTCACCTCCACCACAGCCTCCTCCCTTTCATCATACAATCTACCCGCCAGGTCTACCACCGATCGAAAGGTACCCGGCCGGGAAGCAATCAAATGCCTACGGATATTAGCCAGCAACCCTTGAATGTACCTCTTGACTTTCCTTGACGCGGGTGTCACCTGGTCTGGCACCAACCTAGCCATTTCGTTAAAATTGGTGGTGTATTGTTGATGGGTCATGGTTCCCGCCTCAAGCTGTAGGAACTCTCTCTCTATCTTGTCTAGTTCCCTGTGAGGACAGAATTCCTCAACAATCAACTTCTTCAAATCTCCCCATCTCATCCTCCCGATAGCCCTGCTGCCCTCGGCTTGGACAATATTGTCCTACCAATACAAAGCCGAGTCAACGAATGAGCGAGTGGCGAATTTCAGCTTTTGATCCTCCCTGCACTCACTAATATCCAACACTGCCACCATCTCTCTAACCCAGTGGTGGGCAGTAGCAGCGTTACCGTTGCTGTCAAAAGTAGGGGTTTACACTGTTGGAATGCCCCGTAGCTACATCCCCTCGCGGTTTCCCGCACCTCTACCCCTTCTTCATCACTGGAGGCTCCCCTTTCAGCATTCATCTCCTCCTCATCATCATGATCTCCCTCATTCTCCCTTCTCCCAGCAGCAGCCCTTCTATCTTCCTCCTTTTCCTTCCTCTCATCCTCCCTTACAACCCGGATCACCTAGGTCACGACAGATGGTAGGATCGTCTGCATGACTTGGTGAACCTCCTCCACCACTGCCTCTTTCACTACCGCCCTCCGGGTGATGAAGCCCAGGCTCACCAGGAGCCGTCTCTACAGTCCTTGCCTTGTTCTTTGCGGCCCGTGGTCTACCAGCACGACCACCCCGTGCTCCACCTCTAGAATCCTTAGATGATCTACCTCCAGCCATCCTCTAATCACTATAAGATTCAAACACCAACATGGTCATTCAAGGTAATAGCTCAGTTTATGTCAAGTATAGTAAGTCCCTAATTACAGTGGCCAGTTGTGATTAGCCACTTACTTTACTTTTCATCCGCCGAGCATTTCCTATCCTGACTACATTAGTAATCAAATCTACTAAAGGCACATAAATCAAATAGCACACGCACATAATACCGGTTAACATTAAGAAAAGAATACCTGATGGCACGTAGCTACTCGGGCTGGCATCCCTCCGTTCGTCCCATTCTCAGTTTAAGTTTAGGTTTTGAAAATATTTACCTATTTCTCTTAAACTTTGGCTCTGATACCAACTTGTAAGACCTCGTTCCCGGAGACCTCATAGTTGGACAATCATAGCATTATTATATTAAACAACACATATTTCATAAAATATTGCAGAGGAATTAACTTAACAAAAACCATACATTCTATTAATAATTACCGTTATTAAGCAATACATCATTGTTTTCTTGAATTACAAAAGACCTTGTTTAATTGCATTACAAAACAATAATATCATTAAAGATGAATGGATGCTAGTCTTGCCCTGAAGAGTAGCTTCCCCCGCATGCCAGCCTCAGCAACAATTACCTGTCAACTGAAAATGCATAAAAGTCAGCGTTGCTGAGTCAGTTCTAGTTTTAAAACGTTTAAAATACCTTGTAGGATTTATATAAGAAAATATCTTTTTCTATAAAATATTTCCTTTACTTTCGCACATGAGCATTCATCATACATACATCAAGGTATAAACTTAATTATCTTTCATTAACTCACGTATTCATTCATTTCGTACATTTTCATTATCTTTCACTATTTCTAGGTCCTGTCATAACTTTACCCCCATCGTTGGGCACAAAGCCACCTCATTCTCGGGGTTAAGTGACAAGGACCCCGTTTCGTACGTATGGATCAATCACCAAGACTGATCCCCCTGTGTGTGAACCCTTATGGGTTAGCCAAGATCGCACGCTATAGTACACACAGTTGAGCTAGCAACTCTCAATGAGTTGTGAACCTCCTTCACATTTGCTTGCAAGACTTTTCATTCATTTCTTATGTTCCTCTTCTTTATTAACATTAATCTTTCACTTTTTTTATGATAATACTTTATGCATATGAATATAGACACACCACATAAAGTCACATTATACATAGTATAATAAGGAACACAAGAACAGCCCAAGACATGCATCACCACAACAGACATGAACCAGCAAAACATTCCAAAATCTACTCGTTACATTCTACTTTCCAAGCTTCAGAAAAATCCTAAGTCCTTAGACAAATGCGGATGATCAGAGACTAATGCAGAAGAACAATAACTAATGCGGATGAATAATAACTAATGCGGATGAATAATAACTAATGTGGATGAACCATAACTAATGCTGATGAAAGTCTTCAGAGATTATTCCAAGTGTCCAACTAAATGCTGGTAGAACAAATGTAAATGACTGAAACAAATGCACATGAACACTGTAGCAAATGCGCATGAACAAAAAAAATACGGAAGAACACTTGGGCGCATGAGCAACTACAAATGCGGATGAACATAAAACAAATGCGCATGAGCAATGTACTTTAAGTGTATGTTTAGCTCTTAAATGCAGATGAACTAACCAACCTGCAAATGCACTTATGCAATTATTCAGTCCCCAATCCTTGATTTAACACATCCTTATCATAGATCTAACATGCTTAACATATAGAGCAGGCATACAACCATGAAAACACCAACAATTCCTAACCAATTATGCTTATCCATCTGTTCGAAGCTTATACTCAACAACCTAAACATCAACAACACATAAACCACCATAAAGCACAACATAATCACCCATATACAATCGGTAAACCATAAAACAACTGCAAAACCTTTAAAACATGCATTTTCAGCCCAAGAAGTTTAAAACACATAAAAATAGGGGTCTAGAACTCACCTATAGCAGCAAACAAGTAAAACTCCTCCAACTTGCTTGTACAAGAGTTCAAACACCTAAAACAAGCAAAAACAAACACCCCAAACACAAAGAGCACTTAAAATCGGTTATAAGGATGGAAACCTCATCAAAACCGAACCAATTAACACAAAAATGCTTACCAAATGAAGATTTCAGCCTTCTACTTCTTCACAACCAGGAGAAAACCAAAATTCAGCTTCTTTTCTTCTTGTCTCAGTCGAACTCAGCAGCAGCAGTAAGGATATGGGCGGCCATGCCCATATAAAGTGCACTTTTTGACTTTTGTGTATTTTTACACAAAACACCCCTCATCTTTGGCTTCTTTTAGTTTTCCTTCAAGATACTTTCTTTTCTTTTATTTTGAGAAGATTTCGGGTGTTACATCACGACACGTGTATGCAAGACCTAACGAAACTAACGGAGTTTGGTAACGGAAAATTACCGGATGTCACATTATCCCTATGTTGAAAGAATTTTCGTCCCGAAAATTTTGTTACATCATTATGTTACATCACTGGTTTACTGTATTGGCACAAGGAAATCAGGTGAGTTGTCACATCATTCCCATGTTGAAAGAAATTTTGTCCCGAAATTTAGTCATTACTTTCGCCGATTGTCGTCATTGTTTCGAACAAATGAGGAGACTTGAGCTTCATACGATCCTCATGTTCCCACGTGAACTCCGGTCCATGTCTTGAGTTCCAACGAACCTTAACTATTGGAATCCTCCTTTGCTTAAGGGTCATGACCTCACGGTCCATCACCTTAACTAGTTCTTCAATGAATCGTAGTTATTTGTTTACTTGTACTTCCTCAAGCGGTACAATCAAGGTCTCGTCAGATATGCACTTTTTTAATTTTAAGACGTGAAAAACATCATGGATTCTACTCAACGAGTCAGGTAGACTTAGTTGGTACGCCACCGAGCCGATTCTTTCCAAAATCTCTAACGGTCCAACGTATCATGAATTAAGCTTGCCTATTTTGCCAAATCGAATCATACCTTTCCATGGTGAGATCTTCAATAAGACTCTGTCTCTGACCTGAAACTCTAAAGGTTTCCATCATTTGTCTGTATAGCTTTTCTGTTAGTCTCGTGCTGCAGCCATACGATTTTGTATCTACATGATCTTTTCAGTAGTCTCGTACACCAATTAAGGGTCAGTCAGCTGACTATCTCCAACTTCCATGCAACAAACTGGTGATCTACACTTTTACCCTTACAATGCCTCAAACGGTGCTGCTTTAATACTGGTATGATAGTTATTATTATAAGAAAATTCCACCAAAGGTAGATGGACTTCCCAATTGTTCCCAAAATCTATCACACAGGCTCGCAACATGTCCTCTAAAGTTTGAATAGTGCGCTCGCTCTGTCCGTCTGTCTGAAGATGGTAAGCGGTACTCATGCTAAGCGTGTACCCAAAGATTTCTGCAATGATTGCCAGAAATGGGAGGTAAAACGGGCATCACGTTCCAAAATGATCGAAATTGGTACACCATGTCTAGATACCACTTCCTTCAAGTAAATCTGAGTTAGCTTATCCATTTTGTCTATTTCTTTGATTGCTAGGAAGTGACCAGACTTAGTCATTCTATCCATAATTACCCATATGTCGCAACCATTAGGAGTCCTGGGTAATTTGGTAATGAAGTCCATGGAAATCTGCTCCCACTTTCACGAAGGAATCTCAGGTTGTTACAGTAATCCTGACGGCTTCTGATACTCAACTTTCATCTTAGAGTAGGTTAAACACTTGCTAACATAGGTAGCTACGTCCGCCTTCATATTAGGGCACCAATAGTACGCCTTCAGGTCATGATACATCTTGTTAAAACCAGGATGTATAGAGTACTTAGACTTGTATGCTTCACTCATAACGAAGTCTCTTAGATTTCCATAGGAAGGTACTCAAAGTCTATTCATGAAGTAACGGATTCCATCAGCTTTCACCTCAAATTGTTTGTCCATCCCACGCAATGATTCAGATTCAACATTTCTACTTTCAAAGTTTCTGTCTGAGCTTCCTTGATTTGTTCAGGTAATTGAGTGCTAATCATAAGCTGTAAAGCTCGCACTCGTCGGGGTTTAGCGGTTTCCTTTCTACTTAAGGCATCAGCAACCACATTTGCCTTTCCCGGGTGGTATTTAATAGCAAAATCATAATCATTCAATAATTCCACCCAACATCGCTGCCTCATATTCAGCTCTTTCTGCTCGAAGATACGCTGAAGACTCTTGTGATCGGTGTAAATAGTGCATTTGGTACCGTACAAGTAATGTCTCCAGATCTTCAAGGCAAAAACCACTGCACCCAGTTCCAAGTCATGGGTAGTGTAGTTCTTCTCGTGCACCTTTAGTTGTCTTGAAGCATAGGCTATCACCTTTTCACGTTGCATCAAGCCACAACCGAGCCCTTAGATAGAAGCATCATAGTAAACCACGAAGTCATCACTTTCTTCTGGTAATTCTAATATTGGTACGCTACAAAGCTTCTGTTTCAACAACTGGAAGGCTGTTTCTTGACTCTCTCCCTATTTAAATATGGTACCTTTATGTGTCAAAGTAATGAGAGGTTGAGTGATTTTTGGAAATCCTTTAATGAAACATCGATAGTAACCTGCCAGTCCAAGGAATTACCGTATCTTACTAGGTGTTTTAGGAACTAACCAATTCTTTATTGCCTCAACCTTTGCAGGATCTACATGGATTCCTTTTTCATTAACAATGTAACCCAAAAATTGCACCTCTTGAATCCAGAAGTCACACTTAGAGAATTTGGCATTCAGTTGTTCCCTTTTAAGCAGTTCCAAGATTAATCGTAGATGCTCCTCGTGCTCCTCTTTAGTCTTAGAATAGATCAATACGCCATCGATAATCATAATGACAAACTGATCAAGGTAGGGTTTGCACACACGGTTCATGGGATCCTTGAATACCGCTGGTGCATTAGTCAACCCAAATGACATGACCAAGAATTCATAATGGCCATAATGAGTTCTGAATGCTGTCTTCGAGATGTCTTCCTCTCGAACTCTGAATTGATGATAACCAGACCTCAAATCAATCTTGGAATAATAACTGGATCCCTGCAATTGATCGAACAGGTCATCAATATGAGGTAAAGGGTGCTGATTCTTGACCATGACTTTGTTCAACTCTCTGTAATCGATACATATCTGAAATGTGCCATCCTTTTTCTTAACAAAAAGAACAGGGGCTCCCCAAGACAATGAACTTGGTCGGATAAATCCTTTATCCAACAGCTCCTAAAGCTGTGTTGATAACTCCTGCAGCTCATTTGGTGCCAACCGATAAGGTGCTCTTGCAATTGAAGCGGCTCTGGGAGTCAACTCGATCTAGAATTCCAATTGATGATGAGGTGGTAACCCAGGCAAGTCCTCGGGAAACACCTTTGGAAAATCACAAACTACCAGAATGTCCTCTATTTTCTTCCCTTCCTGCTGTTTATCCGTCACAAGGGCCAATATGGCCAAACGACCTTTGCATAACAATTTTTGCGCTTTCATATATGATATGATGCCTATCGCTGCACCACTCCTCTCGCCCTTGACCAAAAAAATTTCTGCACCAATCGGAATACGTGTAAACTTCTCGCGACATATGACTTCCGCTTGCTTCTCGGAAAGCCAATCCATGCCCATGACTACATCAAAACTCCCAAGTATAACCGGCATAAGATCGATGACGAAAGTGTGTCTGGCCAGTTCTATCTTACAACCCTTAAGGATGTGTGTAACATGAATTTTCTTACCGTCATCTAATTCTACGATATACCGGGATTCCAAAGTGGAAGGCATATCATTTAAAAGATTACTAAACTTAGTAGAGACAAAGCTTCTATTGGCTCCAGTATCAAATAGTACAGTTACATAACGACCATTAACAAGAAATTTACCAGTAACAATAGTAGGATCATTTAAAGTCTAACCTGAGCCAATGACAAAAGCTCTTCCCTTGGCTCCACCGTTTTTCCCACCATTGTTATCTCTGTTGCATGTGTTGTTGTTATTTCCGCCATTTCCATTACCATTGCCATTCTTCCTTAGTTGAAAGCAGTTCCTCTTGTAATGCCCTTCTTTTCCTCATTCAAAGTAGCCCTTAGGTCTTTCTTGTGGTTGTTGTGGATTTTTCATCAATACGCCACGATAGTCTTTCGCTGCATGCCCTATGTTCCCTTAACACTGACACTTAAAGTTGTCACACCTGCAGATGTGATGATAGTTGCATCGGTTGCACTTTGGATGCTTCCCCATGTACCCACCTTGTCCTACTAAGGAAGTCTGATTGTAGTTCCGGTTGTTGTCAAACTTCCTTGGTTGCTGTTGATGCTGTTGTCATTGCTGGTTGCTGGAAGAGGAGCCCTTATGGCCAGTGTTTTCCCACTTGCGTTTGTTATCGCTGCGCCCCATTTGGGTAGCTTTCCTTTCTCCACCGCCTGGTCGGTCAGCCTATGGGCTAAACGAATAGCCTGTTGTATGGTGGCAGGGTTAGAGGCTGTCACCATACTCTGAATTTAAGGAACCAAACCACGTAAGTATAACTCAATCCTCTTATGCAGCTCGTTCACCATCCTCGGGCACAAGGTTGCCAACTCGTAAGACTTGGTAGTATAGGCCTCAATCTCAGAACCCTGCATCTTCAGCTGCCAGAAGTCAACTTCCAACTTTTGCACCTCATCACGGGGGCAATATTCTTCAGTCATCATTGTCTTGAACTCTTTCTAGGGTAGATCATTGGCCATTGCCTGAACCAGCATCTGGACTTGGGCATTCTACTATGAAAGTGTCGAGCCCTCAAGTGTTCCTGTAGCATATTTCACTTGGTCGACTGGCGGGCAGCTGCATTTAGCAAAGACTAATTCACCGTACCAACCCTATGGTTCCTTTAGCTCCACTGTAAGTATGGGGCTTACAATCCATAAAGGCTTTGTAACTACAGGGTGGGGGTCTTGTGCTAACAAACCAAACATTTAGTTCAACGGCCTAAACAAATAACTAGAGTATTTGTTAATGCCACTAGCATCATTTACCTGCTGGCTGCGCGGCCTGTAAAGCAGCCACCGCTGCCTGCACATGTTCATTAATCAGGGCAGCCAGTTCAACGGGAGTCATATTCACTGCACCTGCGCCACGTCGTCTTGCGCCAAGTCCGCGTCCTGCGCCACGTCCTCTGCCATGTCCTCTGCCTTCACCTTCCATTTTCACTTTACATTCACAAACACAATAATGAGCAACATCTAACATATTTATCTCATTGAAGCATAGTAAATAGTAAGAACATAATAAAGTTCATCAACCATAACATTTATAACCAAAATAATAACCAAAGACAAATAAATTGTAAGTAATTCACAAAATACTCAATCAATGTCAACATTTTCAGTTTTCCAATTGGGTGGGAAACAACCTTTCCCATATAGATTTTTTTTCAAAAAAAAAAATGCTACGCAGTCCAAGTTAGATGAATGTGAAGATCAATCTAATACATTAGATCCATCACTATCTTCCTCTATCTTTATAGGTTCTTCTTTTTCTGGGGCTTCCTTTAGCTCTTCCTCAGGTTCCTCTTCAAGTTCTTCCTCAGGTTCTGCGGCAATATGCATTGCGGCGAGCTGGGCTACCAGGTCACCAAGTCTTACCCCATAGTCATGGATAGTGTCATCCCTAGCATCCAAGCGGTGGATTGCCTGAGCCATACTATCAGTTAAGGAGCACTGATAGTCATAGCACTTCGATTGCAGCTCCTTCACTTCTGCCACCATTATCTTAGTCTCACGTAGCTCATATCGTAGAGCGCCAACCATCTCATTTAGCTCATTAGTACGTCTTTTCTCCGTGTCTAGAGCAGCAACTAAAGCTGTAATCACATGCCCGCTATAATGTGGTATCGAGAGTTTAGGAACACGCTCCCTATAAAGTATATGGTTTACATAAGTAGGATAGTAACTCCAATCCCGCAGAGCATCGTGTTCAGGTAGTGCAAATGGTTGATCATAGTCTTTCTCCTCGAGAGGATAAGGAAGTCGGGGTGATTCAGGTCCTCTATCGGGTATAGGAGGAGAAGGAGGAGAGTCAGAACGTACAGGCCTCTTACCTAAAGCCCGTGAAGAAGATGCCATGCTGCAGTGTACGTGATGTGCATGCCAATAAGTATACAGTAAGGGATAAGTAACGAGTAACTAACAAACTATGTGGTTATAGACTAGTGTGTATGCAACTTAGTTCCCAATAATCAATGGCTCTAATACCAATCTGTCACACCCTCAAATTCCACATGCGGGTTTTACTATGAGGCGTGTGAACATACCAGGATCTAAGTCATTAGTTACTCAAAACGAAACTATATGAAACATTTAAAAACAAACCAGAGTTTAAAACTTTAAAACTGTGCAGAAGCATTTGTAAATAAGTCAAACCCAAAGTAATGAAATGTAAAATGCGCAAACATGCGCCAAACCATTACAAAATGTATGTTAAATCCCAAATGCAAAACAATATTTGTCCCGATGTATGCTAACTTGTGAGTGCTCCTAGGCGTTGCTGCTAACCTCGACCTGAGAATAGCATACTAACAGAGTCAACACCATGGTTGGTGAGTTCAAGAGTTTGTGTTTAACATAAATAGTAACAGTTGTAAAACATAAGAAGTGTAATGAAATAGATAGCTAGTCTATATTCATAAGTAATAACCATAGCGATTTCACGAATGAAGCTGACTGTGTTTCATTTGTTTGCCTCATGTCACGACATACCACGTCATGAGGATGTTTGTGTTAGGACAATATTGCACCCGTTTGACCTCGAGTCGTATGGGTGGGGCTTGTCAGACCCAGTAGTAATACCCAGAATTTCCCACTAGTTACCATTATTAATAATCTGAAAGTGTGAGGGCTTTCAAGGTATAACATACTATGTTACACTATACACAACTTACAATAATAAAGCGTTAGTAAAAGAGTATGCTATCTCCCCCTGAAAGAAAGTGTTTAAAAGCAGGACATGAACTCACTTGGTGCTTCAACAACAGAATAATGCATGCTACCAAGGAACAGAAAGACAACCCGTCAAAGGTCACCTAGAACACGTGAGTTTGTAAGTATTCAAGACCAAAAAGACTTAACAGATCCTAGGTGCCCTATAAATAGGTTGACACAAGTGATATGGAACACAATAACACATTTGACCTAGTTGACCCATTTGACCCGTTGGTGACATGTTAAGTTGAGTTGTTGTTTAGCCAAGTGTGGTATCACATCAAACGTCATGATTTCATAGATTACCATACTAGCTATTCACATAATTCACATTTGTAAATCTTAAGTCTCATCAAGATCATCATGCTAACACATGCATATCTCAACCAATCATCATACTCAACCTGAATACAATTAAAGTCTAACTACCATATATATATATATATTGGGTTTAGTCATGCACAACATGCCGTGTGAAGCCACTCACAGCTACACACCCTAAACCCTACCAATCCTACTAAGTAGGGGCCTTAAATTCGCACGCGTATATGATACTCATCATCATAATCCCACATGTAGTTCATACAACCAAATATTAATATTATAATAATCAACAAATCACACTTCATCATGACCCATAACTTGTACATAATATCATGCTTGTACACTTGCACATTTTCCATAAAAACCTAGATTTTTCCCAAATAGTTCATCAACTAACCATATGACCCAATTATCATAATCTAAGACATTAGACATCATCAATAAGCATTCTAGCATGATCCTAACATCATTAACATATCCAAATCACAATATCCAATGATTCCTATCAATAAAGTTTCCCTTTCGGGAAAGTAACTCCCAAAATCAAGCTATCATCCAATTTGTTCATAAATTCATCAACTTTATACCTAATCAAGTTTATAACAATCATCTAGACATGATAAACATCATCAACTCATCATAATTTCGAAATCTCATGCATAAAAGTTACTACTTATAGTAGGGTATGAACAACCACTCAGTTCCACGAATTTCTTGCATAATCCACGTAAACTAAACATCAAAGTAATATAAATAACATTATAGAATCACCAAACAATCAAAAAATTTGAATTTTCTTCATGAATTTCAAACTAGGGTTTAACATGGATCAAAACTATGAAAAACCAATCAAAATGTTACCTTTAATCACGTAATAATCAAGAATTGGACTTGCTAACTCGTTGTAGTGATTGAAGCTAAGCAAAATCGAATGACTTGGAGTGTTCTGGGATCAAAATCGCAAAAGGGGAGGGGATGGGGTGCTCGGTCGCGATTTGGGGTTGGGGGGTGGGGCTAGGGTTTGTTTTTAGATTACTATTAACTTTTGGTTTAATTACCAATAAACCCTCCTAGTTTAAATTTTATAAAAAAACTAATCTTTTTAACACTTTTAAATAAATTTTAATTACAAAACACAAGAATTATTAATCAATAATAATAATTATATATATATATATATATATATATATATATTTCAACTAACAACAAAACACATAAATCAACTATCACACGTTGTCACGTTACAAGATAAAACACAAATAATATTTAAAATTCATGAATTACATAACCACAAATTAATAATCAATATTATTAATTAAATTATTATCTGTTAACCATAGTTAATTATTATTAAGTCACCAACATTCAACGATAACTAGTGTGTGCTCATGACACGTGTATGCAAGACCTAACGAAACTAAAGGAGTTTGGTAATAGAAAATTATCGGATGTCACATCCTTCCCCTTCACATGTTCAGAAGAAGAAGGTTTAGGACCTTTCTGTGGGTTCGAAGATGAAGCTGGCTGTGATTCAGCACTAGGTCCATGTTGTGTTGTTTCTTGGGGTTCAACCTTAACCTCAGTTTCAGGTGCAGCCTGACTTGGTGGAGAATACAAGTCTACCAGCTCACCCCTCTTGATCTTCTGCATGATCACTCTTATTTTCTCATCCATTGTGGATAGAGACATAGGACCAAGCCTATTTCTGGAGAACCAATACAACTTCAAAAAGCTCACCATCTTTAGTCTGTCTTCATACTTCTTCTAATTTGCTCTGATAGTGGCTCTTGAACTAGCAGCTTTCTCCCTCATCTTCCTCTTAGCAGCTTTCTTTTCTTTTAGAACTTTTTGCTCTTGCTGCTTGAGGAACTCAAACTCTATGTATTCATAAGATAGAGGGAGTAGAGCTGCTGCCTGATAGAGACCTGTGGAACTTAAGTAGGTAATCATTTTTGTCTATCTTGTTCCCTACCTACTTGAGTTTCTTGTTTAATAGCCACAGTCTCCACTTCAGGACTTTCTTGAAATAGAGAGAGGACATGGGATTTATACAACCCTTTTCTTTTCCTTTCTTCTTTGATCTTGAGGAGCAATTCAGCAACCTCAGCCACCTTCCTCTCTTTTGACACTTTAATGTGAGCCAGCTCATTTAATTTTTCCAAGGGAAGAAATATTATTTCATCAATGTTATAGTTTTTAGACCCCAGATAATTCAAATTGGATGCCCTTAACTAATCTTTTTGAGTATTTGGCCTAGGGGGAGTCTTGATTGCAGCCTGCATGAAGCTGGGGGTCTCTCTCTTCCTCTTTTCCCTTTCCTTCCTCTTCCTCTTCTAGTCCTCAATCTCCACAGAGGTTAGAATCCTCTTCCCTTTGTCAATCACTGGTCTGTGTGACTCAGGGTGGAGAGAGCTTTGGCCTTCTTGACTTGGTTCTGCACTTGAGCTCTAGCTAAGGAGAGGTTATGAGACACCTTCATAAGCTGGTATCTCACTGAGGTTAATGGGTGCTGAAGGAGTTGCAGTCTCAAGGTTCACAGGTTCTACAACTGGTCCTTCAACTAAGATTTTCCCTTCGAAGCTAAACATAGGGTCTGCCTTAGTATGCTGTTGACCAATAATTTTTCCTGCTAGCCTCTGTCATATAACATGGTTTTTCTCTTGAACTCCTTAGACAACCTCAACTGGATCCTCTCAGCTATCCTAGCAGCTTGCCTGTTTTGACTTGGGTTGGCAAGTGACAGGTCAACTAGAGGAAAGTTTTCATAGAATCTCAGGGTTGGAAGTTGAAACTTCATGTTGACCCTGATATCTAGAAAGCACCAAAGCTCTTCTAACAGTGTCATACCTCCATCCTAAAATTAGATTTTCAATAAGATAGGATGGAGGTGACATAACCCTTGGTACACCCCCCTCAAATAGACTTTGAATTAAGGCATCCATATTGATGTGGGTCTGAGGAGGTTGTTGATGTGGACAATTACAAGTGAGGATGGTGAGTCTTCAATGTCCATACTATGGGCAGTGCTCCCAGGTTCTGTGTTTGTAGTTAAGACTTTCTCCTCCTTTTTGGTAGCATCACCTACTTGCACAAGTGAGCTAGGAATTAGGTCCACCATATCCATAGATTCTTGTGGACCTGGTTGAGCACGCCTGGCAGGCCTTTCAGCTAACTTACCCTTGAGATCGGTGATCTCAAGTTGTTGATTAACGACCTGCCTTTGTAAGGTAGCCACTTGAGATTCCAGGTGACTAACCTTAGATACCAAGTAGGTGCAGGTTTTTGTCAATGTTTGCACCCTTAGTTTCATACTCCCCTCATCTTTATTAGAAGAATCATGGGGGGATGAGAGTACATGACCAAAGTCATCTCCCTCACCACCAGATATTGGTTCTTGGACTCCGATTTCCCCTGCTCAATGACAGTTTTATGAGAAGTGTCAAGGGGCTGGGTTGCCATGGTTGAGGTCTTAAAGATGTAATCACTTTCAAAGTATGATCCTCTTCCATATGGACCTCCTAAACTTGTTCAGAAAGGTCCACCTTTGTTGGGGTTGGATGATGTGGGCTAGATATAAGGGTATCAGGAGCACTCATCTCTCCTTGAGCAGGGGAGGAGAAGAGAGACTTATGGTACTCACTGAATCCCATATCCTCATCATCATAGAATTAAAGGTCAGCGATTGGTTGGTTTAGGTCCAAAGGTTGGATATGGTAACTGTCCCTTAAAGGTTGTTCATCTGAGTATTGAGACTCAGAGTGAAGGCTTACAGCTTGGGTTATGAGCTTATCAGACTGAGCATGAGGAACCTCAACACTGATCATTAAAGTGATGGGAGTGGTTTGCTCCTCAGGGGAATTGGGAGCTCTTGGTTCCACTTCCTCCTGCATGGGTTAGTGTATAGGGGCCTGCTCAATCTGAATAGACTGAGCAGGGGTTCGTTTGGATTTTCTTTGGTAGGTGATGGTTATTTGTGGCTGTGTGCGTGGTGAAGATGAAGAAGGTGTGGGTTCAACATTGGTTGGTGTTGCTAAGTTGTCACCTTGAGTAGGGAGCTCTACCATTTGTTGGACAAGGGCTGTTTCTACCATGGAAAAACCAACAGTAGTGTTCCTCACTATCTTGATGATGTCGGGCTTCATCTATCCCAATTTAAGAATATTACTTGTTCCCCTCAACTGTGAACCCAGTTCACAGTTGAGAATGTGCTAGACATATCTAAAGAACATGTGATACTCTAAGGTATCTAAGTTAGGAAGCAAGTTTGTGTAAACAAACTAGGAATACTTGAACTTGATCCCTTGGACCATTCCATGGATGATATAGGATAGGTCTTCTGGAATTTGATCCCATCCTCCATGTTTGTTTGATAAAGAGTGGATTATAACATGGAAGAGGTATTTCCATTGGAAAGAGACCTTACTCTTTTTTATGGTCCTCACCGAGTAGTCCCATTCATAGCCTATCAGCCGGAATGATTCGTTGACTGCCTCTTTTGGGAAGGAGAGTACACCTTCTTCATCATCCAGCCTCAGATGATTATTGATGGTGGCTGGTGTGATGAAAACAGTCTTCCCCTACACTGATGTAGATAGTGCCTTCTCATCGTCCAAGATAACCTCTTGGGAGGTCGTCCAGAACTCCAGCAGTTGATCTTCGTATAGTGGAGGGCATATTGTCAGAGCGGTGAGGTAGTATGAGCTGGAAAGATAGCTGCAAATCCTTGAGAAACCAGGGTATTTCTCAGACAAAAACAGATCAACTTGGTTGTGTCGCCTGTGTAGGAGCATGGAAAAGTATGGCTGGTTTTGGGGTTTAGGGTTGGCCATTTTCTGAAGCTTGAGTGAAAAGAGTGGAAGAATAACAAGGGTTTGTAGGTGATTTAGGGTTAGAGGATTTTAGATAAAGATAAAAAAGAAAGATAGGGAACGGTTGTAAAGGCTATTTTTATGTTTGGATGTGAGACAAAATTAATGCAAAAGGATAAAATTTGAAATCCGGATGTCGATCGCACCTCTGAAAAAGTGCCCAAAAAGTTAGTTATCTTGGAGTTGAAAATTTTTCGAAGGTAATTTGTCTTCGGAAGTTTTGAGAAAACTTCCGAAGCCAATTTTACTTTGGAAGATATTCCTTAGTTTAAGAAAAATTGCTTCGAAAGAAAAATACTTAGAGTAATTTTGCTTCCGAGACATATTTTGTTTCGGAAGATATTAAACTTTAGAAGTTTTATTCAGAGGGTGAATAGAGCTTCCGAGACTTAATTGCTTTCAGAAGAAAATTATCCTTCAAAACATATAAGTACTTAGATGCATATTTAAGCTTCGAAAGATATATCAGAATTTCTTCTGAAGTTAAATTCCTTAGTAAGTAGTTATTGGTTTTGAAGGCGTAACTTTCTTCAGAAGTCAATTTAATGTCTTCCGAAATAAAATGTATCTTTAATTCTAAAATTCTAAGGAATATCATTTAGAAAAAAATTTCTTCCAAGGTAAGCACGGTTTATATGAGTGATAAATTAGACAACTTTAAAGACACACATATTTGAAAAACAATTTTGAAATTAATTTAAAAAATCTACTCAAAGTTAATCATTCCAATAGCTAATACAAGATATTTAAATCTCTGTTCATTAAAAGCTTTTGTGAACACATCAGCATATTGTTCATTTGGGTTAACTTTGACTAGTTTTATATATACTTTTTTAAAATTATCTCTGATCAAATGATACCTGATGTTGATATGCTTTGTCTTTGAGTGCTGGACAAGATTTTCTATAATATAGATAGCACCGCTGTTGTCTATGTGGATGGGAGTCTCTTTGAAGTTGAATCCATAGTGCAACATCTGATTTTGAATTCAAAGCACTTGAGCACAACAGCTTGCACTTGCAATGTATTCAGCTTCAGCAGCTGATGCAGACACACAGCATTGTTTCTTGTATTGCCATGAGACTATCCTTTCACCAAAACATTGACATCCTCCTGATGTAGACTTTGAAGTCATGTTGCAGCCACCATAGTTACTATCTGTATAAGCATACAGATTGAAGTCAGAATTCTTTGAATACCAAAGACCCACTTTAGGAGCATTTTTGAGATATCTAAGAATTCTTTTGACACCTACCAGGTGTGACATCTTGGGGTTGGCTTGATATCTTGCATATTAACATGTAGCAAACATGATATCAGGCCTGCTGGATGTGAGGTACATAAGAGACCCAATCATAGCCCTGTAGAGATGTTTATCAACACACTCCTCTCAAGATCAGGTCTTAGGGAGTGGTTTCTATCTATGGGTTTCTTAGCAACCTTACACTCAATTAGATGAAATCTGGTGAGTATGTCTTGCACATACTTTGACTGGTTTATAAAGATGCCATTGTCAACCTGCTTCATTTGGAATCTTAGAAAGAAATTAAGTTCCCCCATGACACTCATTTCAAATCTATTCTTCATCAGCTTCTCAAAGTCTTTGTAGAGATTCGGATTAGTTGACCCAAAGATGATGTCATCTACATAAACTTGAACTAGCATCAAGTCATTTTCTGTTCCTTTAATGAAGAGTGTTCTATCAGTAGTACCCCTCTTGTAGCCATGCTGAACAAGGTACTGTGATAGTGTCTCATACCACTTCCTTGGAGCTTGATACAGCTCATAAAGAGCTTTGTCAAGCTTGTAGACAATTTTAGGATAATCTAGGTCTGCAAAGGCAGGTGGCTGTTTGACATACACTTCCTCATCAATCACCCCATACAAGAAGGCACACTTGACATCAAGTTGGTAGACCTTGAACTCACCATCCCCTAAAACACCTAATTCCGGTACATTATGACAAGCTTAGCCCCCATGACATCCTTAGATGTAGCAAAATCATAGAATATCCTAACAACTTCAAGTCTTGATACAGGAGCAAAAACATCTGTGTAGTTAATCGCTTCTTCTTGTGTGTACCCTTGAACACCTATATTGCCTTGTTCTTGATAACAAGTCCTCTATTATCTTTCTTATTCCTAAAGCCCCACTTGGTACCTATAGTGGTCTTCCCTTTAGAAAGAGGATATAGGTTCCAAACCTTTTGCCTTTTAAATTGAAGTAGCTACTCCTGTATTGCTTCAACCCAACTTCCATCCTTCAAAGCCTCATCAATCTTCTTAGGCTCAATCTGGGACAAGAAACAAGAGTGAAGACAAACATTTTTGTCATAGGTTTGTCCTCTTGTTCTCACCCCTGTCTCAACATCTCCAATGATGTTTATGGTGGGATGTTACTTGTGGATTCTCAATTAAGGAATCACAGTAAGTTGATTGGAGATGTCTAAATTAATGAAATTCAGATCTGGTGATTGAGTATCACCCCCACATCAGCACACTTATCAAGAAAAACTTGATCCAATGAGTGTATAATCATTAATGTTGTCTTCTATGGTTTCTTATATTTGAGTCGAATTGTTAATAATATTCTAGTTCTTGCTTATAGTGTTCAATCTGTTCTTTGTTTGTTCAAATTCTTGTTCAGACCTTATTGGGTGTAAACTTTTTGTTTAGATTAGAATAATATTTGAATTTATCTTAAACAAAAAGGAGTAACTTTACGTGTATTATTCAACCTTCAAACTAACAAATATTGTTTTGAAGAATATATCTTACCCACCATACTTAAGTTTAAAGTTATTCTCTCATCTATGGTTAAAAGCGTTAGGGTGAAGGGTTGTGCTTTAGTGGTAAGAGATGAGTCTTGTAACTTTTTAGTTGTGGGTTTTATACTTGCTCAAGGTAAAAATTATCCTTGAAAAAATCTTATATGTTGTTAAAAATGATTTAAAACTCTAAAAAAACTATCACATTATTTCTTGTGAGACTAACCGTGCACCATTTATCTAAGGCATGACACAAGATGCAATAACTAAGAGGTTTACGTTTAAAGTACTTACCACAAATTGGAATTTAACAAAACTTTTAGGCTATTGTTTGTTATTAATTTAAACATCATTCTAGAAAGTAGTAAAAATATATCAAACGATCCAACATGTTTTGCAAATTCCTTATGTAAAATTTTGTCGAATTTGAAGTAAAAACTATTAAAAGTAAATAGTGATGTTATGATATTATATATTCTGCTTAAAGTCTTAATTGTTGGTTTTGCCTTTTTAAAAATCGTCATTGCATACGCATACAAAGAGGCGCCACCTTTAAGCCTTCTTTAGTCATACTATGACAAAACTAAGTGCATAAAGCTAAACATCATGTATTTTTTATTTATTCGATTGTGTTTGAAGTCATTAAATATATTACTCGATATAATAATTTCAATCATCCATATTAAAATTATTATTTTAAAGTATAATAAAATATATTACAAAGCTAGCTAGTATTCTAAATATTATCAGAATAAATTAAGACGTTAAAAATAAAGCATCATGGCCTAGTTTGTGATTATAATAAGTAGCAATACTGTAACCATTAGAACATTTGAGAAACGTGTTACCATTTTTATAAGATCTTCTAGAAGTTAAAACAAGGTTTAATTTTCCTATGGTCCAGTCCTAGAGAATTATGTGTGCTATGTCGGTTAATTTATGATAACCTAACATAAAATTGGTGAGTTTATTTTTATTTATACGGCTTTGAGTTATTTATGGGTTGAACTTGTGTAACTAAATTGGTTGTATTTGGGTCAACTTGTCATGCTTATGGTTTAATTTGTTAAACCGTTTAACTTTACAATTGAAAAATTGTTCCTTTATGTTATTTTATAACAATATTTTGGTAAAAGAAAATAAACATTACTACCAAATGATAAATCTAAACATTTATTAAACCCAAACAAAAATGGTTTACACCTAGAGAATTAGAACACCTGAAACCAAAGGCAATCTAAACCGAACAAAAGACAAACGACTCTCAAATTACCAACCGGATGATCCAATACAAAGAACCATAGTCAAAACTCAAGAAAATACAAGGTTATATTCGTTGTTGCGACACAATCCTAATACAAAGACAGATTAAAAATGAACATCTAGATAGCAAGGATAGAGGCTGTTCTGATCATAGATATTGATGAAGACGAAGACTAGATGAAGATGACGAGTTGACCAGCCCTAAGGGTTAAACCCTATACAGAGAAAAGAAGCAGTCTTCTCTTAGATTCTTCATTTCAATAAGTTGAAACGAAGGCTATTATAATAACGTCCACTAGTATGACCTCAGTCCAACTGGCCCATCAACTTTGGCCCATTATGTCACACCTTTAATAATTAATTCAATCAGTTGCATGCATGGGGCAAGAATGAGTCCATCGATCTGAAATAGTAATCAAACAATATAAATTAAAATTAGACAGATATGTTTCATATGCGTAGCCATTTATAATTGGAATTTTCAAACAGTATACCTTTAAAACCCATATTAAAGATCACTTAAACACCATATACACATGTTACATGCATGACTTTTTTATCTTTAGCATAAGGATTATTTACTTTCTTTTTTGTCCAATTGAGTTTTGCTATATGTCACTTTATACCCTATACTTATACATTTGTTTTTTTAAACATTTCATAACTTGAGGTTTTATGTTCCTCTTATAAGTTTTAAATTTATTTATTTTTAAGAAATCTGAATATGTTGTTATGACGTATTATTTTTATATGCATTTCTATTTGAATTTAATTTAGAGCGAAGTTGTGCGTAGAATGATACAAGTAATTGAAGTATATATGTATAGATCCGCTCAATCCAAATTTCTATAGTTTACTTTCTTCTTCCTCTTATAACTTTTAAATTATGATGTCTCATAAAACCCATATATATGTGTGTTAATTTTTATTAACGTTAATATCCTTAACCATGAAATTTTCGTGGTCGCGACCCACTTATTTTTATTGACGTTCGTACGTGAATTTTTTTAGCAGTTTCACTTTTCCTATATAAACTTTCGAGTATTATGGCTGCCGGAAAAAGTTGATGGAGCATAAGTTAAGCGAAAATACCAGTACAAACCTATGAAGATAAGGTCAAAAGAGATAATTCATACCAGTACAAAACGAAGAAGATAAGGTTGAATCGAATATTTTTTAGCAATGGTAATTATCTTCATGGCACGATAGTCAACACATATGCACCAACTGTTATCTTTTTTCTTGACCAAAAGTTTCAGGCTAGAAAAGTGCCCGGTACTAGGTTGAATGAATCCTACCATAAGTAACACCTCCACTTGTCTTTCAATTTTGGATTTGGGAAAAAAGCGTATTGATATGGTCGATAAAAGGGATATGACATGGAAGCGAGAATGGAAGGGAGGAATGCATGTTGGTTCCTATAATACCCAATTGAACTCATTAATAAACGGATGTAGCTCGATAGGTATTTTAGGATTTTTATCTTGTTCCATGTAAAGGTGCTAGAATGTTAGCGTATTTTCGGGGCCCTAAAGTCACTACATGTAGCTTATATTCTGGCCATCAATTAAGAAAATAAGAAACATCTCATTTCAACTTCCTTACATTATATATAGAGACGCTGGACATAGAATACCTAATATCGCATCCACACCCTTGATAGAAAATGGGTTAAACTCTTGTGTACTTTTGAGATCCGGAAGCTGCAATACAACATCCCGACAAATCAACTACATCGTACAACATCGCCGTCCTAAATTTGGACCCAAAGTAGACATACCAATTGTCTAGTTAGATCCAAATAATATACAAGATTACCAGATATAAAATTACGGATTGACATGTTATCAATCAAAATAAGTGTAAAGTCCTCATAACGATCCAATCCACAAAGTATTATACTTGGTAATCAAATTAAGACGAATGTGTGCGTGGGTGATATCTACAAACTTTAAACAAACTCAATAGGATATTATTAACCAAACGATTACAATATTAAAGTAGTTTATGTCATTTAAGCTTGATCCGTCCTAGGTGAGCTCTGCTCGGGCGGCATATCACACAACCCTATGCTCTCTCACCCTCAAAGGATATTTACAAATAAAATACACATATTGTCGCACCCTCAATTTCCACAGGGTTTTACTATTAGGGGGTGACATACAAGGATCTCACCCGATATTTATACCAAGTGACACAATAATTATTAATCTTAGTATTAATGTTTATCGAAAAAACCCAAAATATAATTTAATAATAAGTTCAAGAAAACGATTGCGGAAGAGAAATCGATTATCAGTTAATAACTTCAAACAATGCAAAACACACTAGGAGTGTGCACGGTGCGGTTAAAACCATTTTCGAAACCGAAACCGCGAGTTCGGTTAATACCATTTTTTTAACCGCAACCGTAACCGCAACATCGGTTAACCACTGGTTATGCTTAATTGTGGTTAATTTCAGTTAATTAACCAATATATTTAACATATGCTTTTAAACCAAAATTTTAACTAATAAACTATTGTTAGGCTAGACTTGGACCAGTTTTATAAGGGTGTACATGATATGGTTCATTTTTAAGGCCTTGTTAAAATCGAAAATGAAGTCGGGGTGTGTATACAACAATGTGTGTGCGCATTTTGCGTTGCTTTGCTTTTTTATGACGTTTATTCTACATAACAGAATCCAATATGTAAATATATTTTTATAAATGTGAATTAAAAAAGGATGAACTATATGAAATTCTATTATAATCATAAGGAGTATTGTAAATTTATTATACATTAATGGCATTGGGTTTGGTGCGGTTAATGCGGTTAATTTGTATATCAAAACCGAAACCGAACCCCAATGTGCGATTAATTGGTTATGTCTTAACCAAACCGTCGGTTAATTGTTCGGTTCGGTTAATTTGGTTTGGTTAATGTGGTTAATTCGATTATGGTTCATTTAAGTCGGTTATTTGCTCACTCCTAAAACACACGCAACCCAAGAAATGCAAAATTTGTAGAAAAACATTGTTTAAATGTTTATGGTTTAATCAGTAATGCATAAAATGATGAAATGCTCTTATTCGTGCACACATTAAGAACTAAAAGAATGCTAAAGTGGTTAATTCGGTTATGGTTCGGTTAATGTGGTTAATTCGGTTATAGTTCATTTAAGTCGGTTATTTGCTCACTCCTAAAACACACGCAACCTAAGAAATGTAAAATTTGTAGAAAAACATTGTTTATATGTTTATGGTTTAATCAGTAATGCATAAAATGATGAAATGCTCTTATACGTGCACACATTTTAAACTAAAAGAATGCTAAAGTGTCAACACAAGGTTGATGAGCTCGTAGGTTTTGATAAATAGTAATAAGTTAAAAATAGCTAAAGTCTACATATTAAGTTACATAATGTATGAAGTTCGCAACCGAAGCTGACAAGTAATGTAAGGCCCTGTTTCCGAGACGCTTACAGTTGGTCAATCATCGCATAAAACATTTAAAACACATCATTTGCAGCGGAATTAAAACTTTTCATCGATAATTAAAAATGCGTCAATACATCATATCTTTAATTTACATCACAAAATTTGTATTAATACAATATTATCTCAAAATATGGATGCCAGCCTCAGAACATTCCTAGTAGCTTATGCATCCATACCTGCACCTCCTCAGTATCAAACGGTAACTTGTCAACTATTATGCATACAAAAAGTCAGCGACGCTGAGTGAGTTATAGTTTTCATAATAAAATACTTTACATAACGTTAAAACATATCCTTTACTTTCGTTCATGATCACACATCATACATATATCTAGATAGTAATTATTATCTTCATCATCGTTCATCATCATTCGTCTCTCACTTTTTTTTGGCCCCTATCTCATGCTATACCCCGACTCATGCTAAAAGCTGGTACTGTGCCGGGGTTTATAAATAAACCCCCACTCATGTCGAAGCTGACACAGCACCGGGGTACGTGATAAGGATCTTATCTCAACTCATATGCTACTCCCCTGACTCATGCTAAAAGCTGATACTGTGCCGGGGTTCCTAAACAAACCCTCACTCATGCCAAAAAGCTGACACAGCACTGGGGTACGTGATAAGGATTTCATTTCAACTCATATTCTACACCCCTGACTCATGCTAAAAGCTGATACTGTGCCGGGGTTCGTAAACAAACCCCCACTCATGCTAAAAAGCTAACACAGTACCGGGGTCAGCAACAAAGATCTCATCGTTCATTACTTCCATTTTCGTCATTCGTTATCTTTCACTTTCGTTACATAATACTTTACTTATGTATGCATACATATCATGCCACGCAAAGGCACATAATAACCACAGTTCACAAGCATATAATATCAATAGGCATAAACCATCACAACACATCAGAACTTAACACTACATTCTACTTCCCAAAATTCCAGAAAATCATAAGTCCCTAAAGAAATATGGATGAACATAGGTCAATGCGGCTGAATGTTCAGCAAATGCGGACAAGCAAATGCGGATGAAAGTCTCAGAAAATATTCCAAGTGTCTAAAGATATGCAGATGACACAAATGTGGATGAACAAGTCCAAATACGGATGAAAAAGTCCAAATAGGGATGAACAATACTAAATGCGGATGAACAATACTTAATGCGGATGAGCAAAAGACTTATGTAAGTGAACAAGTCTAAAGCGGGCAACTTGAAAATTTATCAGAGTGTCCACAGTGGACGGCTAATGGTCCACAGCGGATGGCCAAATCCACAGCGGATGGCCAAGAGTCCACAGCGCATGAATGAAACACTAAGTGTGTCCACAGCGCACAACTAAAACATTCAAGGGTCTACAGCGGACAGCCAAGTCCACAACGGACAGCCAAGATTTTCTCAAGGGTCCACAGCGGACAAGCAAAGTCTACAGCGAATATGCAAAGTCCACAGAGGACAGCTAAATGCCTAAGTGTCCACAGCGGACACATTAATAATATCCAAGTGTCCACAACAGACAGCATGCAAAATACACTAAGTGTCCATAACGGACACTATATGTCCACAGCGGACACCATGCATTTCTTATCTAAGTGTCCACAGCGGACATCATGCATACATTTGCAATGAATCAAACGTACTTCCAGTCCCCAAACATCATTCTAACTTAAACTAAATATAGATCTAACATGTTACACACACGTAAAACATACTAAACATCATACAACAACTTAGAAATCATCTAAAAAAACATACATCAACCGTACATAGTCGTGCATCATGGAAAAATTCATAGTTTGGTTTAGAAACCTCCTGTCCAGTATGCATAACAGCCCCAAATACATAGAAAACCAGTAAAAAAGGGGATCTAAAACTCACCTTGAACAGCTTTCAAGTAGAACACCTCAAACCCGAGAGCCCACCTGAAGTTCCAGCACCTTAAAATCTCACTTTCAAGCAGATTTTCCTCCTTCTCTCTCTAGAAACCGATGCAACTTCTTCTTCTCTTCTTGCAGCCAAAAGCAGATGTGGGGAAATAGGGGTGTGGGCGGCCATCCCCTGCTTTTAAACCCACTAGAGGCAAGTTTGCCACTTGTACACTTTAACCCCCTTTACTTTTGAAAAATGTTATCTTTCCCTTTTTCTCTTTTTTTCCTTTCCTTTTTATAAATTTCCGGGTGTTACAAGTAAGTATGCCTCGGCTATGGTTACTAGACCATATCAACAAATTAGGTCAATTAAACACCCATTTGATATGTAGTTGTGCTAGTGCGACTAGCCAGGGTGGGGTTTGTCAAACCTAGTAGATCTATTCAGAATTAACTTACTAAAATACATAAACTAATGGTTCGAAAGTGAGGATTTAAAATGATACAACGCTAGTAAACAAGTGATCATACAGTAAAACTGATCTAAACAAAAGAACATTTAAAGAGAGTAGAAGAAAGTGTGGCTGTAAACTCACCTTAAATAACATAACAAATCAACAAATGCAAAGAGCAGGTAATTAGGTTTTCGGATAACCTGGATGCACCTTTAATGTCTAATCAATATGAAATATTAACTCTTGAATTGTACAGTTTCGCGTTCACGACTCGGTTACGAGATGTTCCCCCATTCACATGCAAACTCATACATACACACCCCATGCATACATGATGCCTAACGACCCATACGTAACAAACTTACATATACTAGATATATATTATGCACACACATATAAAATATATATATTACACACACTTATAATGTACATAGATATATATAACACATATATTATTTATATATTACACACAAAATGCACTACCATAACCATGCACATATATCTCCACATGCCCCATCCATGCATAAACCCCATGACCTTCGAAGAACCCAAAACTAAGAAGTCACACATGAACATGCATTCAATGAAATATACACGCATCATAATACACTAAACATATACACATGCAAATTATATATTACACACACAATGCCCATCAATAATCCAAAAACCATATGAAATAATCACACAATTGAGATCCAAATCATTTTCCCACACACCCACTGCCAAACATACGCATTCACATCCATAAGCATAATTCCACATATATATACAAACACCATGTACCACACACATCATGCAAAACTCCCACCAACCGAACCCACACAATGAACCCCAATCAGCCTCACTTTCCTAACCCAACTGCCTATCGAACCACAACAGAAACATACAATAAACATCACTCATACTCGCCACTAAAGCCGAACATACACACCATATATATATATATATATATATATATATATATATATATATATATATTATATATATATTATATATATATATATATATAATGCCGCAAGTACATACATACCCGATGAGCACACACACATATATATACGAGATCTACATCACCACCGAGCACATACCCATGCATAACAGAACACATACATCACACTTACACATGTATATATATATATACATTCATAGAAACCCGAAAGCATCACACACAACTGGATTACCACAACCCTTTAACCCTACTGCAATCATATGTGGTAACCATAACCCGAATACTCAAAACCGTATGTAACGAACACGAGTAAAGAGTGAGAAGGATCGTAACGAACGAGGGTTGTACGGTTGCTTCTTACGGTTTCTGGAGGGATGTCGATTGCCAAGCTCATGGTTGAAGGGAGAGGGAGTCGCCGGAGGAGCGTCAATCGTCCAAGGATCATGGTTGACTGCAGGAAGGCTGCCGGAGATGGGATGTCACGAGCCGAAGGGTGCCGAGAGGGAGGAGAACTGTCGAGAGAGAGTTACGGCAGATTTAGGGTTTTGGTGAAGGATAGTGGTCGATGGTAGTTAAGGTTAAATAGATTTTGTTTAGATAGTGGGATGGTACGGGTAGGTAGTGGGAAGATGATAGATTTCATTTTATTCATGATTGTTTTGTCATCAAAATCCATTATAAGTTTTAATTGTTTTGATGGATTAAAATTACTTTAAATTCTAAATCTTCTTTACAATCTATATTCCAATTCCTTTATAAAATTCAGCAAACCAAACAAAACTACATGTTAATTGTAGATTTAAACATTTTTATTTTGCTCTACAAGTAAGATCAAAGGAGTACTCACCCTCAAATAGTTCCTAGTTGATTAGGTGCGCATGTTGACTCAAGGAAACATGCATAACGATCAATATTTTCATTTCTAGCTCAATGGAATGTCGAAGGTGGAATTCCCTCACTTTTTTCGTTTCAAAACTCCATAATCTAGATGAAATTATTCTAAATATGATAAAAAATAATAGAGAAACATCAAGGAAACACAGGAAACGGGAAGCATGCATGCCATATGTTCGATGAAACGTCTTTAGGTCCTTTCGGAAACCAAACACTCTTGCGTCACGTCTTGCAAGATCAATTCATAAAGACCTTCCCCTGGATGAAGTTTTGTTACCAAATTTCAACAAAATTGCTTAAGATTCTTTTATACAAATAAGTTCATATATTTTGTAGTATACACAATAGTAAAAAACAACATATACCCAAAAAAACAAAGCAAAAGATTATGGTATAAAAATGAACCTTTCAAACCCCAAAACACATAATGTACTCACTAGTTTTCTTGTGTGTCAGCAACGTCAACTTTAGAGTGATAATGAAACATCTCATTCTAAAACATCTCCCTAATAACATCTTCCCCTAATTATTCATCAAATTTCAAATCCACCAGAACTTCAATAGGTTGACCATATTCGAGCTATAAAGTGCAAACATGTAAGGATGATGAATCTATTTTATAACGATGTCTCCTCATTCCAATACTTTCCTTATGTAGTTGAACTATTCAAATATCTGCTTTGCTCTATAATATGACCTTCGTTCCCTTACCTAAGATATGACACTATTGTTTTTAAATGATATCTACATAGGTTTTCGTATGTTGGGCACCATATCAAAGTCATCAATGAACTTCTTCATCCAAGTAGCCTTTTTTGTAGCTACTATGCTTTGCGTTGAACTTCTCCAATTTATAGCTCCACCATTCAAAGATAATACATATTCCGTTTATGATCTAGAATCATCTTGGTCTGTTTAGAAGCTAGCGTCAGTGTAACACTTAACTGTTAGGTCGTCTTCTGCTCCTCCATGTAAAAAACACATCCTTAGTCCTTCTTAAGTACTTTAGAATGTTCTTTACAGTAATCCACTAACTCTCACCTACATTCTGTTGATATCTTCTCATTATACTCAATGTCAATGATACGTCGGGTCAAGTATATAACATATCATACATAATAGAACCAATCGCAAAAGCATATGAAGCTCTTTCCATTTTCTTTTTTTGTTCCTCAATTTGAGGGCACTGATTACCAATTAGTATGGTTCCGTGTGCCATTGGTAAGTTTCCTCTCTTAAGAAGCGTCTAAGGACCTTATCAATATATGTACTTTCATTTAAACCAATAAGCCGCTATGATCTATCTCTATAGAAGTTTATTCCTAAAATATAAGCATCATCACCAAGATCTTTCATTACATCATTAAACATTTGCATGTTGTTTCCAATAATTAGTATGTCATCCACATATAAGATCAAGAAAGTAGAGTAGCTCCAACTTACCTTCTTGTAAACACAAGGCTCATCTTTGTTTTTGATAAACCCAAACTCTTTTAATATCAGATCAAAATGAAGATTCAAACTTAGAGATCCTTGTTTTAATCCATAATTATTTTTATATAATTTTCAAACCTTATTAGGACATTTTAGATCTTCAAAAACTTCTAGTTGTAACCTATAGACATCTTCAGTAAGTTGTCCCTTTGGGAACATGCATTTGGCATCCATTTACCATATCTCATAGTCATAATATGCAACAATGGGAAGAAGTATCCTAATTAACTTAAACATGACTATCGGTGAGAAAGTTTCCTCATAGGCAACATTTTATGTTTAAATGAACCCTTTCCCTACCAATCATGCTTTGTAGGTTTGCATATTTCCATTGATGTAAGTCCAAGTTCTTAAAGATCAATTTACATCCTACGATCAGACATTTAGGGGAAGATCAACCAAGTCCCATACATGGTTATCATACATGCATTCCATCTTTGCTCCCATGACTTTTAACCATTTCTTGGATTCAAAATCCAAAATTGCAACACATAAATAGTAGGTTCATTCTAATCCACTATAAAAGTATCGACATTCTCATGAATTCTAACATATGTATTAGGTTCATGACGATCTGTAGTCATTCTAAGTATGTTCGAAATAATAGCTGAATCCTCAATCCTCTAAGGTTTAGGATGATCGGTAGTTTGAGTCTATGATTCGTTTACATGTGTTTCACTGATTTCCTCTAAACCCACATGGTTTTCTTTAATCCGTACCATAAGGAGTTCCTTCCCTAAGATGACAACTCTGTGTTTTATAAAAACCTGGTTTTGAACAGGATTGTAGAAATAGTAACCGATTATTTTTGTGTATCCAATAAAACAACTATATCACCTCGGGGTTCTAGTTTATTCGGTGATTCATGTGTAACATAAGCGTTACATCCCCATACCCTAAGGTAGGACTCTTTGGGTTTGATCCCATGCTAAATCTTAGAAGGCGTGTTGTCTGCCTTTTTAATCAGAGGTAGATTTATTATTGTAGTGCAGTTTAAAGAGCGAAACTACAAAAAGAATAAGGCAAGTTTGTATGACACATCATTGATCGAACCATATATAATGGTGTTCCCTTTAGGCTTTCAAATACACCATTAAGTTGTGGTGCTCTGGGTGGAGTGAGTTGTGAGACGATCCCGCATTTAGTTAGATGTTTGTTAAATTCTTGACTAGGATATTCCCCTTCTCGATCTGATCAAAGTATCTTAATTATTTTACCCAGCTGGTTTGTACTACATTCTAGTATTGTTTAAACACTTCAAACTTTTCATGTTTATACTTCATAAGATAAGCATAATTATATCTACTAAAATCACCAGTAATGGAAAAGTTTCCTTTTCTCCATTCCTGCTCATTAATATGAATGGACCATATATATTTGTAAGTACAAGTCCTAGCAGATCCTTAGTTCTTTGACCAATACTGATAAAAAGAGTTTTGGTCAACTTTCCACTTAAGCATGGTTCACATTCATCAAAAGACTCTTGTCATATGGAATCTTAAACTCATGCCGACTATAGTTTCTTCATAATTTCTTGTTTATGTGTCCAAGTTGAAAATGCCATGAATTCATATGATTGAACTTTTGTTGGAGAAATTGTATATAATGTTATTGTTATGGAGTTCTATCTCATAGTTTCCATTTTTTGGTTCTGCATTACAGTAAAAGACATCATTTTAATATGTAGATATATAATCACCATTAAAAGCATACTTAAAACTTTGTTCACACATACCAGAAGCAGAAATAATATTTCTAGTAAAGCTAGGTATGTAGCACACATTGTTCAAAATAAGTTTTAAACCATTAGTGTAAGGCCCCGATCCCAAGAAACCCCACAGTTGGTCATTCATAGCATAATGCATAAAAGAATATATTGATGTGTGAAAATATTACACCGGAATACTTTAAATAATTCATTTCATGCATTATTAATAATATTTTTTCCAAGAAATACATAGTTTTCATTAAATTCAAAACATTGAGGTTGTATTACAAGACAAAAACATCATTTACGACAAAAATATGGATGCTAGTATTTAGATGCCAATTAGCTCCACCCTCGTGCCATACCCAACAACTTAATTACCTGCCAACTGATATGCATATAAAGTCAGCGTTGCTGAGTGAGTTCTAGTTTTATAAAAATATAGAAAATATACATCTTTAAAACTTCCTGATATGATCACACATCCATCATACATAACAGTAGAATTGACTGATAACATTTTATTAAGGTAGTCATTATCTTTCTTTCTTTCTTTACCTTTCACTGTAATGGAACAATTCCATGATCTAACCACCCATCATTGTGCACTAAGTTGGTATTGCGCCAAGTCTTATAAATAAGCCCCCATACATTGTGCAATAAGGTGGCTACAGTACTGGGGTAAAGTGACAAAGATCCCTTATTGTTCATGGTCAATCTCAAGGATATGACCCCTGATGGACATCCTTCAGACTGAAATCAGCCGCACATCAGTTGAGGTAACAACATAATCGTGTTACTCTCCTTCTTTCGCTTGCAAGTCTTTTTATTATTATAAGGGCCCAAGGGTAACATTCTTTAGGTTTCACTTTCATTCTTTAGGTTTCACTTTCATTCTTTTGTTCTTTATGTTCCACTTTCATCATAGGTAATACTTATAGGGTATCCTTATCATTAACATCATATATCATGAAACATATACTTCATTCATAGCAATATCCCCACATAAGGGTCATAACATTAAAACCTTTAAACAATCGCATATTATCATCTAAAATTAAATACTATACAAGCATAACACTAATTACCACTTATACATCTCTTATAAAAATAATTGAAAATAAAGTACTCAACACAAGTGGCAACAGTGGACGACCAAAGCCCACAGCGGACGACTAATGTCCACAGCGGATGACTAATATCCACAGCGGATGACTAATGTCCACAGTGGATGGCTAAAATTCACAAAGGACAGCCTTTCATAATAGTAAGGTCCACAACAGACAACCAAAGTCCACAACGAACAACCGTTGAAGCCCAAGTGTCCACAACGGACAACCAAGGTCCACAGTGGATAGTACTAACCCCTTTTTAAGTGTCCCCAACGGACAACCAATGTCTATAGCGGATAGCCTTTTAAGACCCATGTGTCCATAGCGGACGGCCATAAAAACATAGGGTTATGCTCATGCGACATATAATTCTAAAAATGAACTCTTAAAAGTATACTTAGCATAAATCCACCAAATTCATATTTAGAACATATTATAGATCAAATAACATCTCGGGCATCATTCAAACATATATTTTTCATTAAAAGGACGAACTTAATCATGTAAAAACATACGGTTAGCGAAGAATCATCATTTTAATATACATATCAACCCCTAAAGTAGAAAACGAGTAAAAGAGGGGTCCTAGAACTCACCTTAACCAACCTTCGAATAGCACTCTAAAACCCGAGAGCAGACCTGAGACTAAACACCTATTCACATGCAAAGATCCAAACTTAACACATAGAAACACATAGAAATCTACCTAGAAGCTTAAACCCAACTTAGATCTAAAAGGATTCATTATAAAAATCATACCCTTTTACAGAAATCTTTCACTTTCTCTCTCTAGAACTGGTGGGAGCTCTTTCTCTCTCTAAAATCGTATGATTTGAGGTGCATGGGAGTGAGTATGGGTGACCATCCCTCTTTTATACCCCCCTATGGGCCGGTTTGGGCCTACACACTTTTACCCCTTCCACTAAAGTAAATTAACTCATCCGCTCCTTTACTTTTCCCTTTTGAAAATTTTGGGTGTTACAAGTCCATCCCCTTATATAGGTTTCGTCCCAGAAACTTGTTACAGCTTAAAGAGATCTAGGTAGTGTCGTCTCATTTCTTCCTTTGATTACTAAGTGGCTTCTGATCCCTTATGATGCTTCCATTGCACTTTTACTTGACTAATTGCTTTATTTCTTAACTATTTCTCCTTTTGATCAAAAATAGCTACTAGTTACTCCACATAATTCAACCTTTCATCATTCTAGATGTCCGTGAGAGGGATAACAACATCACTTTCCGCCAAGCACTTCCGTAAATGAGATACATAGAATGTAGGATTAATCCCATGCAGCTCATCAGGAAGCTCCAATCTATACGCCACCTCACCAACTCTGGCAATGATTCTGAATGACCCGATGTACCTTGCGCTCAATTTCCCTCTTTTTCGAAACCGGATAATCCCTTTCTATGGGGATAACTTTAACATCACCGTATCACCAACTTCAAACTCTATCAGCCTTCACCTTTTGCCAGCATAAGACTTTTGTCTATCCTTAGCTGTTTTCATAAAGGCTCTAATCATTTCCAACTTCTCTAACGTGGCCCCCCAATGATTTCGACACCTCCCAATTCTTTCTGCCCAATATCATCCCAACACACCAGGGTTCTACGCCATCTACCATACAATATTTCGAATGGCAGCATGTCGATACTAGCATGGTAACTATTGTTGTAAGAGAAATCTACCAACGGTAGGTGCTCATCCCAACTTCCATCGAAATCAATAATGCATGCCCGAAGCATGTCCTCCAACATCTGAATGCTTCTTTCTGATTGGACGACTGTCTGAGGGTGTTAAGTTATGCTAATATGCAATCTTGTTCCTGTAGCTTCGTGAAACCTCGACCAAAACTTGGATGTAAACGGGTGTCTCTATCGGAAACAATAGACATCGCCACACCATGTCATGCGATGATCTCTTTGATAAATAATTCTGCCAACCTTTCTGTTGAAAATGTCTCCCGAATAGGTAAGAAGTGAGCACTCTTCATTAGTAGATCCACAATGACCCATATGGCATCGAATCCTCTAGTCGTACGAGGCAACTTTGAGATAAAATCCATTGTAATGTGCTCCCACTTCTATTTGGGAATATCCAAGGGTTGGATTTTTCCGTATGGTTTCTGATGTTTGACCTTCACTTGTAAACAAGTTAAGCACTTACTCAGATAGCTCACCACATCTTGCTTTAGTCCTGGCCACCAATAATCTTTCTTTAGGTCGTGATACATCTTGTTGGCACCGGGATGAATAGAGTACCGCGTCTTATGGGCTTTATCCAAAATCTTTCCTCTCAATTCTCCATAACACGGAATCCACATCCGTCCAAATCACTTGACCCTAAGTGTGTTTTCCCCAAACTCTGTAACTTGCCCTTTAATCCTTTCTAAATTGATTCGATCCTCTTTTAAAGCTTCATCATCAAAACTTTTAATCTGATTCATTATGTCTGGCATCACGATCATTTTGACAAGCCTTCACCCGAATAGGCTCGGGTCTACCTTTATGACTTAATGCTTCAGCGATTACCTTTGCTTTTCCCAGATGATAGTGGATCTCACAGTCATAGTCTTTGATTAACTCCAACAATATTCGTTGTCTCATATTAAGATCCTTTTGTTCAAAGAAGTACTTAAAACTTTTATGATCTGTGAATATTGTACACTTAGTCCCATACAAGTAATGCTTCCATATCTTTAGGGCAAAAACCACAGCTGCTAACTCTAAATCATAAGTAGGGTAGTTGACTTCATGGACTTTCAATTGCCTAGAGGCATAGGCTATGACCTTTCCTCTTTGCATCAAGACACAACCCAAACCAGAGTACGAGGCATCCGAATACATGACCAGATCATCTTTTCCTTCAAGCAATGTCAAGATAAGAGCTTGAGTCAACCTCATCCTTAGGTTCTGAATCACATTCTCTTAGTCCATACCCCACTCGAACTTCACTTCCTTTCAAGTCAGCTTAGTCAATAGATAAGCAATCTTAGCAAAGTCTTGAATAAATCTTCGATAGTAACCCGTGTATCCCAAGAAACTATGATCTCGAATGGCGTCTTTGGAGAATTCCATTTTATTACCGCCTCGGCCTTTGCAGGGTCCATTATAATCCCTTTTGGGTTGATAACATGGCCTAGAAATTACACTTCTCGTAACCAAAAGGCCCATTTCGAAAACTTTACATACAACTTCTCCTTTAGTAAGTCTCTAACACTTATTTGATGTGATTGGCATGATCTTCTTCACTCCTTGAGTAGATCAGAATATCATCAATAAACACAATCGCCGCCTTGTACAACATGGGTTGGCATACGCGGTTCATCAAATCCATGAACACTACTGGGGAGTTATTTAACCCGAATGACATCACAAGAAACTTGTAATACTCATAGCATGTGAGGAACAATGTCTTTGGAATATCTTGTTCCTTCACTTTCAACTAATGGTAGCCTGATCTGAGATCTATCCTGGAAAACCAACTCGCACCTTGAAGTTGATCAAATAGATCATCAATTTGGGGCAATGGATATCGGTTCTTCACTATTAACTTATTAGGCTGACGATAATCAATGCACATCCTGATGTTGCCATCTTTCTTCTTCACGAATATCACTAGAGCACCCCATGGAGAGATGCTTGGTCGGATATTATCCTTATCCAAGAGATCTTGTAGTTGAGACATCAAGTGCTTGAGTTCAGATGGAACTAATCGGTATGGTTCCTTGGCGACGGGTTGTGCTCCCAATATTAAGTCAATCTGAAACTCGATTTCTCTATCGAGTAGGACTCCAGACAGATCCTCAGGGAATACATGAGGATAGTCGCGTACTATGGGTACATCTGCCAGCTAAAGTACCTTCGCATCAACATACTTAACATATGCCAGGTAGGCGCAACACCCTCACCTTATAAAGTTTTCTGCCGTCATCATAAATATCACTCGCAGGATGATGCTCTCTTTATCTCCATAAATCGTAATCCGATTACCGTCCAGTGCAACCAAATGAATCACCTTCCTTTGACACACTATATTCGCTTTGTAGGTCACTAACCAATCCATTCCTAACACCACATCAAAACCTTCTAGGTCCATAACATACAACTAAGCAGGAAATCTCTGACCCTCTAACTCTATAACGCAATCATCAATCATATCAGTCAGTTTAGTAGATTTACCTATCGCAGTCTCAACATAGAAGGGCACATCTATCTTCCTACTCTTACCATGCATCGAACAAACAAAAGAAGCATATACAAAGCTCTTGCTAGCACCAAAATCAAAGACCATGGAAGCATACAAATGGTTGACCAAGAACGTACCTGAAACTACTTCAGGATCCACTCTTGCTTCATCCTTGGTCATATTGAAGGCCCTTCCTTCAACCTAGTGCCTTCCTCCTTCTATTTTTCACTTGCTTGCTTGACCTCAGAGCTCTCAACCCTTCCTCTCTTACAGTCTCTACCCGAATGGCCTAATGCACCACACTGATAACATCTAACTACCCTACAGTCTTTGGCACGATAACCTTCCTTGCCACATTTGAAACACGTGGTAGTTCCCAATCTACATTCTCCTTGATGACCATTGTCACACTTTCTACACATGTTTCCTTCCATCACTCTCCATTGATCCATTCGGCGATCATCCATCTTCACCTTCTTTTCCCCAATCCTGTAGTTGTCATTCCAGAACCTCTTTCTATTTCTATTCTTCTTCTAGTTCCACTTCTCAGTCCTTTTTTGAACTGGCACTGGGTCTCTCTCGTCATATAACCTTCCCACCAAGTCCACTACTGACCTAAACGTGCTCGGTCTAACGGAAATCATGTTCCTACTGATGTCAGCGGGCAAACCCTGCATGTATCTCTAAATATTCTTAGATGCAGGTGTTACCATGTCTGGCATAAGTCTTGCAAGTTTGTTGAACTTGGAGGTGTACTCTTGATGAGTCATGTTTTTGGCCTCCAAATACAAGAACTCCTTCTCAATCTTGTCCAACTCCTTATATGGACAATACTCCTCTAAAACCAACTCCTTCAACTCAGACCACCTCATCTTTGCTATGGATCATCTTCCCTCGGTTTGGACAATGTTGTCCCTCCAGCATAATGCCGAGTGAATGAAGGAATGGGCGGAAAACTTCACTTTCTGATATTCCCAACACTCACTGATGTCGAGGACTACCGCCATCTCTCAAACACAATGGTGAGTGGTAGTAGCATTGTTGTTACCATAAAAGGTCAGGGACTTGCACCTTTGAAATGCCTGATAGTTGCACCCTTTAGTAGTCTATTTCTCTGATTCATCCTCATCATCATCATCTTGAATTACCACCTTAGGATTAGATGGTTCCTCTTTGGATTCCTCCGTCCTTTCAGTGAACTTCCTAGACCTTTTCTCATCTTTCTCGCCTTTCTTCTTAGCTCTCTCCCCATCCTTAACAACTTTAATCACCTCAGTCACGATCGAAGGTAAGACATTTTGCATAACATTTTAGACCTCATCAGAGATGGCCTCCTTCACAGTAGATTTGAGGGTCGCTGATCCCTCTCCCTCCGGGTGACTATGGAGGTCTAACTCCTCATGAATAGTCTCGGGAGCCTTAGCTTTGCTCCGGGTGACAAGTGGCCCGGTATTATGCCTGCCACGAGCACCTCCTCGGGTTGCCTTTCCTGATTTTCTACCAGCCATAAATCCTATCTCTTATAAGATTCAAACACCAACAAGTTTATTCAAGATAATTGTTTAGATCACGGTAAGTATGGTAAGTCCTTAATTACAGTGGCCAAGTGTGATTAACTACTTACCTTACCCGTATGTCCTAAATGCTCACTATCCTGACACATATCAGTACTCCAATCTACTAAGCACATAAATTCAAGCAGCACACGCATATAATACCAGTTTTTATGAAAACTTTTACCTGATGACATGTAGCTACTTGGGCTGGCATCTCTTCATTTTATTCCAATTTCAGTTTAAGTTTAGGTTTTGAAAATAAATTTACCTAATTCTCTTAAATTTTGGCTCTGATACCAACTTGGGAAACCCCATAGTTGGTCATTCATAGCATGATACATATGATGGATGTAAGAGCTTGATCTCAACAGGAACAAAAAGTCTGATATCAACTGCCTCCTTTCCTTCTAACTTTCTTTCCAACACTACTTCAAAATGGTTTTCATCATAGAACCATCTAGTGATTGGATGATTGTAATGGTTTCCTTCTATCTTCTTTATGATAAGCTTGAGGTCAGTTGGTCTGAGAGGATAACTAACTCTTTTGAGAAGCTCACTGTCAAGGTATTCTGCTTTTTCTTCACCTTGTTTTTTTTGTTTGCCTGCTAATCTTTGATCTCTCCTTAGTTTTGCAATATGGAGTTTGTCTTCTCTGTCTTCTTTTAACTTTAACTCATGATGCTGTTTGTTCATGTATGATTTCAGTATGTGAAAAAAATCAACACCCCTTGGGTTGTTAGTGTGGTTCACCATCTTTAACTTCATCAGGTCAAGCCTGTTTTCATATGAAAGTGATCTTAGTTGGGATATGAATGATCGGTATTAGACAAGGCCAGATACTCTCTTGATTAGGACTGCATCCCTCACCTCATCATATTTCCATGCAACTATCTTTCTTTCATTAGCTGAGGCTGTTAGTGTGATTCTGTCATAGAGCTTCACTAAATTAGTTTTCTCATTTATCATCTCCCTGACTTCATTGCCTTCTAACCATAGTCTGTGAGGCATAAACTATCTAAGCTCTTTAATTGGATGAAGCTCTAGAGGATCTTGATGAGAAGTGGATAGTGAAGATGCTGGATGAGGTCTGATGATTTGAGGCTTTAGGGCATTCGTGTGCATGTTTATGTAGATGCTTCTTGAAAGATCTTTCATCTGAGAGAAGGATCTAGCAACATATGATCTATAAGGCATCCTTGTATGAATCAACCAGCTTTTGACCTGGGAGTATGTCATCTTATCAATCTGAGGATCCTTTGGTAAATTCTATTGGAACACCTACTAGTCTTTAGATTCCTTATACCTTTTGTATGTCTGTTCACTTTCATTCTTTATTACTTCTTGAATATCTATAAGCAAGTCTTTAACCTCAGACAGGTTTAGGTTAATAAAGGAATCATAAGAAAAGCCTCTTATTATTAGATCTATTCCCATGAGTGTTTCAGGATCATTAGGCAATAAGTCTTGAATCTCCACAGTCTCTTCTTATGTGTTTTCATCTTCCTCTTCAGAATCAGAGATGATGATAGGATCTTGTGCTTGATCAAGACTTTGGTCAATCTCACCTTCTTCAAACTCAGCTTCCTTCTGTTTGGACTCATCCTTATCCATTGGTTATGCTTTGACCTTTAACAACATCATTGGGGGTGATTCTTGTTCATCTTGCTCTATAACCTGTTCTTTTCCTTTGGCTAAAGCAGTAAGGTATAACCTTTTTCTTTTCTTCTCATAAGTCTTTAGGGGTTGTTGAGATGATGATGATTTTGGATGCTTTGATGGTTCAGACTGATCTTTGAAAGATTTAGCAAACTTTCTAATGAGTTCCTTTTTGCTGTTCAGTCAAAGGATTCATAGCTATGATGCTTGACTGTTGTTGTGAATCCTGAGTATGAAAGTGTTGCCTTAAAATGGGGGAATAATGGATGTTCTCAAATGGATTTGTTTCACCAAACAATTGATCCATAGAGTATATTTCTTCAGGAATGATGATTGATTATTCTGTATGATGTTCCTGAGAGCTTGTTTCTATAAATGGTGATAAAGTTTGATCAATGAACTATTCAGTCAACTCTTGTTCATGATCATCTGAATGTTCTTCTTCATTTAGTCTTTGTTGGTCAACATCTTCTAACTCTCTGTTTAGTCTCTTAATCTCTTTTGCTTGTTCTGAGATTATTCTTTTTCAGCTCATCTATGTCACTATCCTTAGCATCTGATTGATCAATCAAATAGTATGTCAAGCCTTGTATTGCTTATTTCTTGATCTTTGGATTTCACTTCAGCTCTTGCTTGATCAATTTGTTGTTCAAGGAATTGAACAATCAACTTTTGGGCTTTCTGATCAGCCTCTAACTTCTTAATCTCTTCATCTTTGTATTTGAGTTTGTCTTTAGGCTATTAGCCCTTCTGTTTGGCTTTACAATGAGTTTATTATACTCTTTGAACAAAAATACTTTAGAATGCTCAATCTCCTCTTCTGTTGGTATTTCACCCGATTGGTCTTCAGTTTCTATTGGTATTTCACCTATATGTTCAGCAATTATAGCATCAATATCTCTTAACAGAGATGAAAGTACTTGTTGAACAGATAAATAAAGGATGTATGGTGGAGAATGAATGTTTTGGTTAAACTTAAAATGCTCTTGCTATTAAGCTTCTTCTTGTGCAGGTGCTGGTTCTTGCATGATTGATTCTTCTTGTTGAATCACAGGAGTTGGTTGGATGATAGGAGCATGATGAATCACATTCTGAAATAGCATGTGAGGCTTTCCTTGGCTTGGAATGCTCAAGAATACATCAAGAACAGGAAGATCATAGTTGATCATAAGAGGTGGAACATGCACTTCCTCACCATGATACAAACTAGATTTAATTCTATTAAAGACATGCTCATTAAAATGAACTGGCTCAAATACTGTTCCTTCTCTTGGAATGTTTGGTAATAAATTATCTATGATCATCTGAAAGAACCTTGGATACATTTGGAACTTGTTCTTCACTTCAGTTAAAATATAGATCATTCCATTAAGGACTTGGGCTGCAAAGTTGAATGGTCTCCTTTCTATGATGCTTGCAAAAGTAGATGAACTTCTCAAAGAAGTAGCATCCCATCTTGTCTTTCTATTAGTCATTGAATTTTAATAGGTATGCATAAGGAACCTGAAACTGAGCACACATGTATGATTTCTTGATCCGTTTCCTATCAATGGTTCAAGTATAGCCAATTTGTCTGAATACATAAAGTACATAGTTCTCATAAACTAAATTAGGCCTTGTGCATCTTCATCACTCAATTGTAGTACTCTTTGGATCACATCTTTAGAGACAATGATCTGATGATCACAAATAGTAGAAACCATAACTTGTTGATCTTGGTCTTGCTCCAGATGAGCATTAGTCCAAAACTGGACTATGTGATCATCAATAATCTTTTGCATGAACTAGTCTGGTTTGTCTAATTGCTTAAATCATATCCTTGTAGTTCTCTGACTTAGGAGAATCAGGGTTTAGATAAACACAAAGGTTGTGATCTCTAACAAACACAAGGTTTGTCCTATACGCAAACAAAAAAATATGTGTTAGTACTTGAATTGTTGACTTGTATAAAGTTTGATATGATGCAACTTTGATTGAGTGTTCATTAGTGATTTGGGATGTTATGAGATGGTAAATCATATTTGATTAGCATATTACTATGCCAAATTGTTTGCTTGTTGATATAGTTCATTTTGGATAGTTTGACTTTGATGAAATTGATCAAAAGTCAATTTCAATCAATTTTGCAAGTGCAAATCTCATTGTTTTGGTGATGTTTTGATCAAAATTCATTATGATCATGTTTGATTGATGACTAAGAGTTAATTTGTTCCAAAATGACCAATGATTTTATCTTATAATAAATTTATCAATGTTTGCAGTTGACTTTTTAGTCAAACTTGTTCATTTAATGCACATTGAATGTATACATTGAGTTTTGTTGTGTTTAATACCAAATCAACTATCATAAAGTGTTTGTAATGTATTTTGATTATGTTTGATAAGTTATATCATATTTAATACATTTTCAAAGATCAAACAGTCAACTTCTGAATGAATTCGACATGAACAGTTTGACTATTCATATGTCCGATGAACACTTAATCAAATTTCATCAAATAAACTGGTTTAATAGATGCGACAATGATTATTGAACATGTATTCAATGTTTGTTTTCACAAATAACACTTATTAATTTCATTTTGGGTCCGGTTCATTGTCTGAACTAGGGTTTAATAATGCTCGAGTCAAAATGATTCATGAGACTGATTTGATGATTATTTGATGATTATGAACTTATTCGCACTGTAGCAACGTTTATAAAATTTTATTTTGCCTCGCACACTCGTGATAAATGAAAACTTGACAAGTGTTGAACTTTATATACAATGGACAAATCATATGTCAGCTGTGTATACAGTGTGTTCATACGTTGTATAAACAATGTTAACTTAAAATTAAATTTAAGTCATACGCTGTGAATATCAAGTGCGCTATGGAAATAGTGTGTCAGCTGTACATTTTTTAAGTGTACGCTATGGACACTTGAATGATTTTGACTGTGTTCACAGTGGATGATTATTTTTTCATGCGCTGTGTACACTTAAGTGTTTGTTGAATGTTCACAACTGATGACTTATAGTCATACATTGTGTAAATGTACACTGTACACAAAGCGGATGAATGTTTATGCATGCGCTGTGCATACTTGAATTGTTTGTTTTGATTGTTCATAGTGGATGACTCTTTGGTCATACGTTGTGTACACTTTAATTGTTGTAAGAATATTCACACCGGATGACATATTGTCATATGCTGTGAACACTTTTATGATTATGTACAGTGTATGCTTACATGTATGCATACGCTACATACACTTGTACTCTTTCTATAACGGATGACAAACTTTGGTCATCCGTTATGGAATGACATTGTATTCACAGCGGATGATTCACCTTAAAACATGCGCTTTGAACACTCAGGATTTGTATTCATCTGTGGCTACAGCGGATGTATGTTTGTGTGTTTGCTGTGACTACAGTTGAAAAAATTTAAAAATTTTTGTTTTTTGTTAATTTTGAAAATTTTACTCATCAGCTATCTAACTTAATACATATGTTGTGAACACTTGGTTTTTTCTAGTTTTGCTTGTATTTGTAGCGCATATGTGTTTGTTTATGCGTTGTCCATACTTAACAAAATTTATCAAATATAAATAATTTTCAAAAAATTGTCTGTTTGATAAAATTTTGCAATTTTAACAGTATTGATATGTGGATGTTAAGATATTACTCACAAGTAATAATCTAATAATGTGTATGTATATATGTCAACCTGGTATTTTTAAATGTTTGCTTGCTTGGTTGATTTTCTTTGTTTAAAACTTAAAATTTTAAAATCATTAAAATTTTAATATTTCAAATTTTAAAATGTACGATGATGCACATATTTCGCTGCTTTTGATATTTTCATGTTTATTTTACCCCCCTTAAAGTTTTGCATATTTATAAGAATCTTTATAAAATATCAAAAAATTTAAATTGCTTGATGGAAATTATCAAAATCTAATTTGGTTGTTTGCATGATGAATGATAAACTTTTAGAAAGATGACACTTCATGTAACTATGAAATGTATGATTTGCATGTTTGGACTTGAATTATTTTCAAATGCCATTAGATCATACTAATCTTAAGTCCTCATTGAGTTGATTTGATGATCTTTGAGAATAGACATAGACTAATAAAATGTTGATTGTAGATATTGTTGTCTAGTTAAACTCATTCATGGTATTAATGAATGATTTAAACAGTGAGCAATTATCATGTTTTGGGTATATTTAAATGAAATGTATGTACCCCACACCTGATTGTATGTTAACATCAACCCTTCTCAAGATATGCAAGAAAGCACTTTCAATACTTAAAACCTAGTTACTTAGGAGTATAAATTCTCAATTTAATCCTTATTGATCTATCCACATTAAGATTCTTTTGCACTTCACTTTGGAATGTGATCCTCTTTGGAATTCTTTTGATTCATTCATAAGGAATGTATTCCAAGAAAGACTGTATTGGTGTTTTATCCAAGATGGATGTGTTCCTCATTAGGAATCTTTTTTGGATCATGATGTAGGTCATCTAAGTCTATGCTCAGCATAATAAAGGATGTCTCAATGTACTCCAGGTCTATGATAATCATAACAAATGAGATACTTGTGTTTGATTGAGCAGTTTATAAACTGTTTCACCTGGTGTATATGAGTTACTTTATAAGCATTCTATATTGGATAGATCAAAACTTACTATACACCAAGATGGGTGTTTATTACCACATAATCATGAGAATTTAGTTCTTTATTGTTTAATGTGATGTTAGGTGTCCGGTGCTGATTCTATTCACACATCAAACAAAGCATGTCAGTCTTTATCGATGGAAAATGACTTAAGTGAAGAAATAATCTAGTGTACTATCATTTCTCATGAGTAAGCAATGTGTGATTCAAACTTGTTTGGTATTATGGAAAACATGAATGTTTGTCTGATATTTTGATTTTGAAAAGATAAGTTTTGGGTATTAAACCTGTATTTTAACAAAATCAAGCTTGTATGATGTTAATGTTTTGAAAAACATTACTTGTTTGGTTTATAATTGATCATACCAAGTGACTGAACCAAAAATTCAAATCTTGTTGAATCAAATGGTTTGGTAAAGAGGTCAGCCAATTGATTGTTAGTATGAACTTTGATCAATTTGATCAGACCTTTTTCTAAGAAATCTCTCCAAAAGTGATATCTGATGTCTATATGTTTTGTTTTTGATTGTTGAACATGATTATCAGTTATGAACATGGCAACAGAATTATCTATGTGTATGGGTGTTTTTAGAAAATTAAATCCATAGTCAAGCATTTGGTTTTGAATCCAAATCACATGGCAGAGAAGTCTTCATTTTTAGGATACCAAAGGCCAAGTGCTGGTTTGCCTTTCAAATATCTAAAATCTACTTCACTGCATTGATGTGTGATTCTTTTGGATCTGCCTGATATCTTGCACAAATGCACACTGCATACATGATGTCTGGTTGGCTTGTAGTAAGGTACATCAAAGAGCCTATCATTGATCTATATAGCTTCTGCTCTACTGATGTTCCTTCTAGATCTGGTCTAAACTTTAATCCAGTTGCAAATGGTGTTTTGTTTGATGTGCAATCAGCCATGTGTATATCTTTATGATCTGGTTCATATATTTGCTTTAATTGATGAAAATCTCTTCTGCTGATTGTTGTACTTGAAGTCCAAGGAAGAATGTAAGTTCTTCGATTGAGCTCAATTGTAATTTTGATTGCATAAGGGTTTCAAACTCTCTACAAAGCTGGATGTTTATGGATCCAAATATAATTTCATCCATATAGACTTGTACAACAAACAAATCTTGCCCTTTCTTTTTCAAGAATAATGTTTGATCGATCTTCCCTAGGGTGTATTCATTTTGTAAAAACTTTGACAAAGTTTCATACCACTTTCTGGGTGCCTGATAAAGACCATATAGAGCTTTATCTAACTTATAAACTCTGTGAGGGAAGCCTAGGTCTTTAAACCTTGGTAGTTATGTAACATATACCTCTTCATCTATCTTTTCGTATAAAAATGCACATTTCACATCCATTTGGAAGACAATGAATTTCTTTGTTGAAGCATATGCAAGGAACACTTTGATTGCTTCCAATTTAGTTATTGGAGCAAAGACACCATCATAGTCAATGCCTTCTTCTTGAGTATAACCTTGGGCAATTAGCCTTGCTTTGTTTTGAATGACAATCCCTCTATCATCTGCTTTGTTTTTGTATAGCCATCCGGTGCCAATGGCATATTGACCTTCAAGAAGGTCAACCAACTTCCACACCTCTTGCTTTCTGAATTGTTGAAGCTCTTCTTGCATGGCTTCTATCTAACTATTGTCTTTAAGGGCTTCTTTGATGTCCTTATATACAGTGAGGGATAAAAAGCAGGAGAACAAGCAAATGTTTGTTGTATCAGATTGACTTTTTGTCAATCTGACATTGAGGTCACCTTGATGTTTTCTAAGGGATGATATTTGTGAGACCTGGTTGTTTCAATCTAATCAACAGGGATTTTTGATTCAAGATTGTTGATGGTTAGGTCAGGTGTTGATGGTTGAGCAAGAGTATTGGATGTGGTTGGTTCATCTGGCTGTGGATTGTCATGAAATATTAGGGGGGAATCATGGAAGAAATCTAAGATTTCATCTTCATGATGTGTGTCTGGAAGTGAGTGATAATCATCATCTTCTTCAGCTATGTCTTGATGATGTGACCTTGTTTTCTTGCTTGGTTAAGGGTCAACTGGTGCTTATGGTTGATTGGTCAAAGGTGTTGATGATGATAGGGTATTTCTTGATGTTCCTCTTGAAGTGTTTTCTTGATTTGGAGGAGTTGTAACTGTTTTAGTTGAAGGAGTAATAGTTGTTCTCCTTGGAGGATCAGCAGTTAACGGAACATCAATGTTTGTTGGTGGAACCATAAGATATTCAATATCTTCCTTGGTACCTGAGACATCAAAATAAGATGTGTCAAATGATTTTGTTAGTGAATCTATATCAAACAACCAGTTAGATCCAATGACTTTTTTAGTGAAAGATTGTTCCTTAAAAACAACATTAATTGATTCTTCCACTATGCTCAGTCTTGGGTTGTATACTCTGTATGCTTTAGAGCTTCCAGAGTATCCGATAAAGAATCCATCATCTGCTTTTGGAGCAAACTTAGATAAATGTGCTCTAGTGTTTAATATAGATAGAGAACACCCAAATGCCTTAAGAAATCCAATAAAAGGTTTTCTTTTAAATATTAATTCATAAGGAGTTTTAGTGTGTTCTTTGATGATTAATGTTCTATTTAATATGTAGCAAGTTGTGTTTATGGCTTCTACCCGAAATGATATGGGAAATATATGGGAAATATAGAGACTGCTAGCATAGATCTAGCAGCTTTTATTAATGTTTTGTTTCTCCGTTCAGTAACCCCATTCTGCTGATAAGTCCTTGCTACACTGAATTGTTGACTTATTCCTTTCTCTACATAAAAAGAATAAATAATTTCATTCTTAAATTCAGTACTATTATCACTTCTTAAAGTTTTGACTTTAAGATCTATTGGTTTTCAATTTTAGTGATAAATGATTTTATGATTTCTTTTATTTCTGACTTATATAGAATAAAGAATACCCATGTGAATCTGGAGTAATGATTTACTGTCATAGAAGAAAGAATACCTATATGAATCTGGAGTAATCATTTACTATCACAAGGCAGTATTGCTTATTGCATATGCTCAAAATGTTTATAGGGCCAAATAGGTCCATATGAAGCAATTTGAGTGGTGTTTGATTAGAGCTTACCAATTTAGACTTATGTCACACTCTATATTATTTTCCTTTTAGACATGCAGTGTAGTGGTCCATACAGAAAAATTCTTTTTGGGGTAGATGTATTACTAGGTCACCTTCAACCAATTGATTCATTCTATTAAAGTTAGAGTGTTCCAATCATCTATGCCATAATTAGGAAACATCTTTTGATGCTTTTGATAATCAACAAGTATCAAGGGTTGTTGCTGAAACTGTATTCATATCAATAATGTATGAGTTGTTTTGACGGGGAGTTTTCAAAAGGATACAGTCATCTGGTATTTAAAGACCCGTCTTGAGGATGTAGAAGTTGTTGGAGTCGAAGAGTATGGCATATGCCTTGTCATAGATCTGGGATACAATCAAAAGATTAAATTGGAGGTTGGTGCAGTAAATGACATTCTTAAAGCTGATTAACCCATTTGATACTGTTCCTTCGCCATTAATCTTTCCTCCTGTTTGTCTCCACCAAAAGCTGCATTTCCTCCATGTTTGCTTATAAAATCCCGAATGAGGGAACAGTTGTCAGTCATATAGCGGGAACACCCACTATCAACATACTAGATGTTGTTAGGCGTTCTTTGATTTCCCTTCACAGACAAGGAAATTTGTTAGATGGTGTAACCCAAGCCAAGATGGTCTTGGGTTTTCCATCTTTTCAAGTACACAAATTTCCTCTAATGATGCGATGCATTGTTAGCTGGCTTAGTAAATGATTGATTGGATTTTAGAACACATTTTATTGATTATGACAAGTATTATCCTTCAATTAACTTGTTGAGTCCAATAATAGTAATGCATGAAATTTGCAATGCATGAAATGACTTCAAATAAATATAACTCAATTGAAATTCATGTACTATATGCGTATTTATGACTAAGTCGGGGCCGGGTATTGACCTAAAATCGCCGCTTGCCATATGAAGGTTCAAGAAGATGAGATTGAAGCTGAATTGACCAAAAATGTTGTTATGATAAAGTTGATAGTCCTTCAAATGCTGTTAAATTTACTCTGGCACATGACAATCAAGATGATAGTGTTCTAAGTGCTGTTGAGATTACTTAACTAAATATTCTGATCAATATGAAATGAAAAAAGTTGTTGAGACAACGCTAGCATTTTCAAAGGAAGCACGGTTGAAAGAGAAAGATGCATTGAAGGCTTTCAATTTTTCAACTCTTACATATGGATCTATTTGGTTTGGTAAGTGTTTTAAGTTTGGGTCGAAGATCTAATTGTTTGGTTGAGACCGATAACTTTTCTAGATTCAATTAAGTTTTCTTTTTAGAATCGAAGTATGAGACACCTCAATTGCTAATAAAGTTTACGAATCTTGTTGAAAATCAATTTGAAAAAAAAGATAAAGTGCATCCGGAGTGATAATGGAACTGAGTTTTGCATTTCGTGTATTGAATGATTTTTGTGACTTTGAAAGGAATAGCAAAACTAGACAGTGTAGTAGGAACTCCACAACATAATGGATTTGTTGAACAACGAAATAGAACTTTGATTGGAGTTGCTCGAACATTGCTATATGATGCCAAATTACCTTTATTCTTTTGGGAATAAGTAGTTAACACTGTTTTTTATGTTTAGAATCGTGTGTTAATCAATAAGCAACAACGAATGACTCCTTATGAAATTTTCTTTAAACATAGACCCAAAGTTAAATATTTTAAAGCCTTGGTTTGTTGTTGTACTTTGTTAAACATAATAGATTTAAAATTAAATTTTGATGAAAAGGCAGATGATTGTTATTTTATTGTTGAGTTTGAACTAAAGTATTTATTTAAGAATTCAAGCATCTTATCCGTCTTAACGTCAAAATTATTCATGGTATCCACTTATCTCTAAGCACGTTATCAAGTGGTTATATCACTAAGACACCTTTCCCTTTCCATAATCTTAGCCTACTTCGTGCCCATTGGACGATGTAATATGAAGTCCGCCACTTCAAAACCTTCCATGAAACAGAATATATCATCATTATCAAGGATACTCCAAGTGTTCACATCAGAAGATGTGATCACATGGCTTGCTTCCTTTCTATTGGCAAATTGAACATCAGCTTTTTCATTTCAACTCATCTTTTTAATAAATTCCACAAATGTTCACGAATAAACTTTATATAAACTAAATATTGACTAACCATTTATTCCATATGTCACCTAGAGCATAAGGCCATGGAATGCACTCATATTAGCTTGTAGCATATGCTAGTGCGACCTCAAGTGGTGAGTTGTTCTTGAGGTACCAAAATTGTTTTCCTTCATCTAGTATACGTGAAGCGTCCTCATACCTTATAACTAAATAGTCTTTGGATGCGTATAGGAGCCCTTTTGTGAGTACTTTGTCATCCTAAACCTATCGTTACAATATTTTATGGACATAATATTTTTCCCTTCCTTTCTAAAAAGGCCCTTAGTTGTTGGGATGGAGATTCATCCATGTTGTTGTTTCATGGTGTGCCTAGATCAATCATCGTTGTTTAGGTGACAGACATAGCCAAAAATTAGTATATGGTTTTTGTGTTTACGAGATTTAGATAATTTGTAGTTGTAAGAAATGTGGGATACTTGAATATGATTGGTCGTAGAAGGCTAGAATTGTGAATATTGATATCTGATTTTGGACACGTGATTGGGTAATTTAGGTTTTGGTTCTCATTGGGAGTGCCTTTGTTTAGTAAATTCATGAACAAGTTTGGGTTTTGTTTCATTATTTTATGAAATGAAAGACGAGATTAAAAGAAATGCGAGTATTGAAAGGAAATAAAAGTTGACTATGAGAAAAAATAAAAGAAAAATGTTATTAATATTGCTTGAGAGGGGTGGTTGTTTAGGCGTTTTAATTTTGACATAAGAGGGGGAATTTTGAATACCTAACAAAATTTTAATTGCTTTAAGTTATATAATTTTTTAAATTCTTAACTATTATAAATTATTAAAATGTTAACATAAAGTTTAGTAATTTATATACTTATAAGTGTAATAAATTCATTAATCTTATACGTTTGTATTTATCAGTAAATATATTTTAGATACTTATGTTTTTATATTTAACAAGTTCATATATATATGTATATATATGTTTATATATATGTATATATATATATGTATGTATATTACATATGTGTAGTAATTAATAGAACAGAACAAACGACCTAGCTATATTGTTTTCTAAAAGGTCCTCAATATATAAACAAAACACTTTTTGTTCTTGAATTTTGTGATGTATTTTAGAATTCATATATTTATAAATTCAATTTAATAATCATCTATGGTATCAAAAATGTCATTAATGAATTAATGTCATTAAATAGCAAAATAAATTAGATTATTATAGTTATATAAGAACAAATATTTCATTTATTAAATAAATTTTATTTGTCATATATACCAAAAATTTTTCACATAAAAAATATCCTCATTAGGTGTCTTAAATTTAAATGAAATAAAAATTTAAACGCCTCAAATATATTATATAGTAGTATAAATGTCATTAAATAACAAAATATATTGCATTATAATAATTATACAAAAATAAATATGTCATTCATTAATTATACAATAATAATAATTAGTTGTTTTCAAATTTATGTGAACTGTCAACTTTACCCATCTCAAATGTATTATATAGTAATATAGATAACTATATACTTATCATTCTAATTATGTTAAAACATGTAAATCATACTCTAATAAAGAAATATAAAATATGACACATATGACTCTCTCCTTCACTTTTATTGTTTTTCCTCCTAAATACATTTACCGAATTTGCATACTTATGTGGATCTATATGAGCGTACGTGTTTATGACATATTTTTTAAATTTGAGTAAGGATTTTTCTTATTACACCCTATATTATTTTCTAATTACGCTCCACTCTGTTATATACATATATACATACACACACACACATATATATAGGGATCAAATGTTAAGCCTTGTTTATTATAATAACTTATTAACCCAAATAGTGGTCCACATCAGCCACGTTGCCATTGTAAGTTAGAGTTACAGTAGTAAAACTATTGATTCACAACTGAGGGTGAAGGGCACACCGAACACAAACCGAATCAACTGAAAGGAGAGGAGCGATAACAACTCACAAGAAAGCAACTAGTCATCGCCCTACTTCCCTCTACCCTCTTAATGGAGGGCTAAATCACATACTTAACACTAACCCAATAAATACAGGAAAGCATAATGTTTTTCGCAGTTCCCCTCACTTTTTCGCAGTTCCCCTCACTGGCAAGCACCTAGCTGGCGAGGAAGGAAGACTAACTAGCTCTCTTTATGATAAACAGATCCGTTTTGCAAGTTCGTTATTAAGGGAAGTTCCTACAAAGGATCAGACTAATGACGTATACAATACTTGACATCTCGATGTAGATACTATATAGTTGGTTCTCATCCTCGAGAGACTACAAGTGAAATAGGAGCATCCGTTGAAAAAAGGATCACCCTAAGATAATCAGCTCATGGCTATTAATAATGAATCAAATCAGATGGATCTACTTTTTGACTTGCTCCTACAGAACAAGTATCTAAAAGAGAAAAACTCAGTCATTCACAACCACTGATGAAGGATTCCAAATTTAAAAAATAAGACTATACTCGAATAGAAGATTTTAAAAAGATCTATATAATGGTGTAATTTATATAAAAAATAACATCATATAAGAAACTTTAAGAATGTTTTAAAAAAAAGGTGAAGTTTTTTTTAAAAAAAATGAGGAAAATTTTGAAAATGAAAGGAAAAATCGTTTATCAATGGTGTAACAAGGTGTAAAAGTTAGTTAAACTGCATAATTATAGTGTAATTGATTGTACACACCCACACTAGGGTTAACAGTTTATCGCAATAAACAAGAGTTAACAATGAAACCTTATCATATATTTACATATGTATGTAATGAAAATCAATAATTTTCTAGTCAAACATAATATATATATATATATTATGTTTGACTAGAAAATTTACTATTATTCATTATCTTTAACTATGACAAATACATGACTAAGAATCTTTTAATAAAAGGTGGGTATTTTAATTTAATTCTATGTTAAAAAAATAATTAAAATTTTATTTTCTCAAAATTTCTATTAATAAACATGAGTTTTAGTTATAAAATGATTTATTATTAATAATTAGCTTATATTCTTTTTACTTTCATTTCATTAAATACCTTTTAATTAATCTATTTTTAGAAAAATATAACATAGTAGTTTCTTCTTGATAACTTAATAATATTTTAAGAATAACTAAAATAAATAATTTTATATATCTACAGTTTTGTAAATTTAATGTGTTTTAGATTTTGTTTTTAAATTATTTATATTGAATAATATACTAGAAAAACTAACCATTTTTATTTTTTATTAACATTGAAAGATAGTATTTAATACACGACCTAAAGCTTAATAGGATAATGGTATATTAGTTGTTGGCATAAGTGTTAATTGCTAATCAGGTTACACCTTCTTAATTACATGTTAGACTACGTTATATTTGTAAACCATATTATAGTGGATGGTCCTAGTTGTATTCGTAAGAAAGTCTTTACTCCACAACTGAAATAGTGCTTTTCAAAAGCTTAGTTTAAAGCTCGTTAAATCTTTGGTATGTTTTGTTTAAACATGCTATTATTATTGTAAGATTTATTTTACCATAATTGCTAGAAACCAAATAGTATGAAAATGATATTTGTCGGTTTAAATTTATTAATTTCATATTTATTTAATAGGCATTTTTGGTTTGATATTTTGATAAGTTTTGTTGATATTACATTGAAAGACCCTAACTATGAACGGGTATAATGATTCAGCATGTGTAATGACATTATAGAATTATATAATATCTATTATACAATCATGTATAATACACAGGTCTATAATCTAGTATTTATATATTTATAATGTATATAATAAATAATGGTTAAAAATGTGGGGAGTCCCACACAAACTTGTTCATCGGCATCTGTCCTCATGAACGTCATGTAATACCTCAAACCTTCATGTGATAGTTACAAATATGTTTAATCTGAAGTTTTTGTTTCATATATTGTTGAACGAGTAAGTAACGAGTAGATGACTATTTGAAGGATAAGATATGATGACGAGCGTTTATTATTTTAGGAGATCGTCTGATAATAATAAAATATATTATATTCGACCTTACTCCATTTTTAATGAAATTTATGTTAATTTGTAGAATAAATAATAAACTCTTCCCAGCGATATATTTGAAATTTTATAAATTTCTATATTGTAAAAGTTATAAAAGAAAAAACGAATAAAACAGCTGAATTAATTAAACAAGTAAGGAAGCAGTCGGACTAGCTGTTTAATTCTCATCCCACATTGCTTTATTCAAGAAATCGAGGTGTCTGCTTGCCTTCTATATATAGTTACCTTAAGTTTGAATTTAGAATATAAATTTTATTAGAAACGCTCTAATATAAAGAGAATCATGAATACTTGATACCTCATTAGGTGTTGTTGTTAGTTGTTTTCGGAGCTCAAGTAAAGATCATGAGTAGGGAGAGTTTACATCAACCTGACGTATATAGTTTCAAGATATGTATTCGTTTAAGTTTATACAAGTTAATTATTATTTTTAGTATTATTATAATTTTTATTAGGAGTAGCATTAGTATTAGTAGCATTATTATTTTTAGGTGTTACGGTTACTGTTAGGGTTAGGTTTTGGGTAACCTAACCTTAGTTAGGCATGAATTGATCACCCATATTTAAACAAGACAGCATTAACCGATATCTAACCATAACAATAAGTATTTAGTTGTATCATTACCTAACCTAAGATTACTTAAACTGTATCAGGACTATGATATATTACTAAATCATACTATAAAATATTATCAACTGTTAAGCAACTTTAAAAAGTGAGTTATCATGTCTGTTTTCAAAACTATAATAATATACTCAATGTGTTTGTACTGGTTAAATATACACGAGTCGGTAAGGGTATACGAGATCTTGATATATTTTATTGTGTGTATCGAAGTAGTTGAAAAGAGGATATGGTTTCTCGTATGCATTAGGCACACACCCATACATATATGATGGTTGGGAGGGTCTGACAATCCTGATGCGGTGATTGAGCTAAAACTAGGAAAGACACTATGCCTATGGACCCAAATATCATAACCCATATTGTATGCATGTCAAAGTTAGTTTTATAAACTATATAGCATGAACTCACTTGCATTAGCTGATGCTTTTTTTTAAGTATATGTATCCCATGTAGCCTTTAAAAAAATAATTAAAATTTGCTTAAAGATAGTGGATCTTAAAGACCAAGAAGTTTTCACTTTAGTTTGCTTTTATATATTACTGTAAAATAGTAGTGTAACAAACCGTCCATATCGTATTCTATAGTAAAACCTATATTTACTTCCGCTATAAGTTGGGTGTCATACGTTACTTTTGAAATTGACCCATGGGCGTACGTATTAGTCTATTCGTGGATTATGAGATGAGTGTATTAGTCTATTCGTATGTGTCTATTGTGTCCACATTATAGGCATGAATTAGAAATCTATAATAATTATATTTTATGAAAGTTAAATGTGTGTCTATATATCTGATACATAAATAAATGGTTGGTCATGTTTCACAGTTCTGTAAAGTTACTATTCTTATTCCTCTTCTCTCTTATTATTAATATAATATATAAATTACATTGTAATAGTTCAATTATTTAAATATTACAGTAAATATTGATATGTTTATACTTTTGTTTAAAATTTTAATAATCTTCTTCATTATTTTTATTAGTTTTATTTTTTATTAAATATATTATTTAATTACTAGCCTTAAAAAACACGTGTATTATATGAGTTGGATAATAAAAATATAAATATAAATATAAATTTGTATATATTTTTAATTACTGAAAAGGCATATTATATATAAAACAGTTTTAGATGGTTTGATACATATGGTAACTTAGCTATCTATTTGCAAATGAGAAATGAATTAGGAAAAAATGAAATTTTTTTATTTTTTTCAGTAAAAAAATTGAAACGTTAGTCATAAAAGCACGAATAAATTATTGTCTTAATTACTAATTACTATAAGGATGAAAGTAGTTTGAGCGGAAATTTGAAAATTTTGTTGATCTTGAATTGTGTCAAGTATGTAATTCAGATACTCTTTTATTAAAGTAGAAAAATATTTTATAGGTATATCACAATTTGAAGATGAAGTTAAGATTTAAGAAGATGACTGTGTTTAAAAATAATGAATATTTACAATATTATATAAATCTTCATTCCAAATTATTTAATATTTCCATCATTAGACTGGTGCTATACGCGGTTTCTAGCGTAGTCTGTTATAATATATACAAAGTTAAACAGTAGATTACCTAACCTGATTATGTATTTTGCAAATGAATTTTGTATTTGGAATAAACCAAAAAAAATGTGGAAAATTATACTATTAAAGCTTTTAGAAGTTATAAAAATGAAATCCAACTTTTGTTTTTATTTTGAACATACACTAATATAATCCTACTCCACTTCACATCTAAATCTAGATCATATTTTAAATGATCAGATTTGAACGCAACACTTTTTGAGTGAAAAATATACATGTTTACCACTTGCTATGGTAGAAGTTGTAATTGAAATCCAACTGTTTGTGTGAGTAGTTTGTTTGTAATGTTAAGATTGATGTGCCAGACGAAAGTTGTGAAGTGATAATGATGAGATGATGATATCATGGAAAGCTCACTCACATCATCATTAGAATGTGCACCAAAATATTGTCGTTTTATAGCGTGACTCTGCCCATGTTTTGTCCTCTCCATTGTGGATTATTTTTCTTTTACATTAGTAGCCAGAAATAATTTACTGTACACCAAAGCATATTCAAACATAACTTTAGTGTTCTTGAACAACCATTCAAAGATATAATGAAAACAAACCCTACTCAAGGTGGTATATATACATATATTGCATAAAATAGTGTATACCCCCATCTGAATTTCTTTATAGAGAGAGAAAGAGGTATAGCATGGGAGTTGATATCATGATTGTTTTTTGTGTTCAGACATTTGTTTAAGTCTTTGGATCAAAGGCAAAGAAAGTCTGGGATTGTAATCATGATGTTGTTGGAACAGAACATAATCATCTCCCTGTAATTGCACCTTACCAAACAAACTAAACACCTCCCACAAAAATATAAATAGATAAAATAAATAAAAACAGTCACTTAAGTAAGAGAGAGCAAGAAAGAAACAATATGAGTTATTTAGTTTGTTGATGTATTATACCATATGTTGGTGCATATATACAGTAGTTTCAATGTAAAGAAAAACTATTATAAACATAAAGTGAACTTTTTTGTGTCTTTTATGACACACACACATATATATAGAAGTATTGTTAAAATATATAGTTTATTTTGCATACACAGGTGAGGGATGAAATTATCAGGTAAGGATTATACTTTTCGTAATAATTTAATGACACAATTGTTATATAATCACTGAAGGCATAATCCTTTTTTATTGTATTACAATTTCACCCATCACTTTATAAACTTTGTATTTTGTACTTTAAATTTCCAATATATGTATATATATGTATGAGTGTGTTTATTAATTTGTGATGTGTATGGAATATTGTGTTCCCTCTCTGTTGCTTGCTTTCTTTTGAAGAGTTGCTTTAAGAAAGAGAGCTAGAAAGAGTAAAAGTGCAGCAGAGACCATCAAAAAGTATAGCTGAAAGGAGGAGAGAGGTACATCCATGTCTATGAATGTCTTAATCTTTACAAGTATTCATGTACAGTATGTGGGTGTCACCTGAACCATTGTTTTCGTTGAAGTTAGTGATAGATTCTTTGGTAATTTTCATAAAACAATATTCTTTCTTTTTTCCATTTTAATTTTATAAAGCTGATTTGAAAGGTGTGTAGAACATCAACATCAGAACCAGTGCACTGTTCATATAAATTATGGAATCTGCAAGTTTTCATGATCACCAACATGAAGAAGATAACCAGTTTCTTGAGAATTCTTCTTGCTATGAGCTTTCTTGCTACCAAAACCACATCTTGTAAGTTATCTTACACTTATCATGCTAATAAACTTAAAGTTGTTAAGTTATAACAAGTAAAGATATAACAAATACTTCTAACAATGGTAGTAAGTTTTTGATAATTGCTTATATGTGCAGGAATGTTACTAGAAACAATACAATCTCAAGTGATGTGAATCAATACATTTATCGTGATATTGATCTAGTGCCAATATCTCCAAGCATTTCAACAGAAAATTACAAGGCTCAAGAACTACAACGTCTTGCAAAAATCAAGAACGAGCTCTCAATCGCTGGATCATATTCGGAACTACAAGATATCATAAGCGGTAGCCCAACATCCTGTGCAGAAGACTTCATGTCAAAGAATAATATTCAGAGAAATAGATACAACAATGATAACAATCAAGATATGCTTATGAATCAAATTCACACCTCCGATGGATCTATCTTTAACTCATTTGATACTAATAGTTTTTATAGAGGGACTTGTAGTCAGATCTTTCCAACCTTAAATGTTTCAAATATGCATCAACCCACAAGCAATTTCAATAAAAACATGCTCGCTTTAGATCCCTTTGGGTCTACAACATCTAATGGGAGTTCAAGCTATCAAACTTCTGTACTCAATGCTCATAATCTTGGAGGCCTTTTCGAGGACCATTGTTCATCGTATGGTGTTGATCGAATAAATCCAAAGGTGAATTTTTATCATTCTTTCTCTCTTCAAAAAAACATATTACTCATTATTATGATCCTAAAACAAGTTTTAAACTTCACTGAAGACAGCATCAGCCTTCATCTTCGATACAATAGAAGCGAAAAAGTCAGCTAGTGATTATAGGGATGTAAGGGCTCGTAAAGCTTCTCCAACAAAGAAATCAAAACTGGAATCGCGCACTTCTTGCGCGCCATTGAAGGTGATTAACATAAGCTACCTACAATTTGCAATCCCAATGAATGTTCTGCATTGATTAATATTAATTTAGGTGCGTGTTTCGCTAATTCAGGTTAGAAAAGAGAAATTAGGAGATAGAATCTCAGCTCTTCAGCAAATGGTGGCACCTTTTGGTAAGGTATAGTGTTATCTTTCTTCCTCTCATAAAGTTGCTAGCTTTCTACTGCAATAAACAACATTTTTGTTTAAATTATTATTCAGGTTTTACTGATGTTAAATTATACTTTTCTCTTCTTTGGATCCACATTCAACATATTGGTACATGTAATTGCTACAAAATATAGACGATTTATCTGATCAATTTGGTGAACAAAATTCTTTGATTTATCATTATTATTATTCTTTTTGTTTTTGAAAAGCATACCTAAAATTTAATGAAGCACCCATGATCAATGATATATATATACAACTAACAATATTATTAAATAAAGTAAATGCATCTAAGACAAAATATACAATTAATAGAGACAAATTTGAACTTAAATAATATATTAAACACAATCTTGATTAGTCAGTACTTGAATCATGGGCAGCTCAATTTTCAGGGTAAAGGCACACTTGTTGCTGAAAACAGGAAGCAGGCCACCACCCACTGTCTTCTCTTTCTTTCTTTGTTAAACTAGAATTGCTTTCTTTGATCCATACAAGCCATAGAATGATTAAATAACTAAATGCATTTAAATAATTAATCAAATATTATTAAATAAAATTAATATTTGCAGACTGATACAGCTTCTGTGCTAACTGAAGCCATTGGATATATCAAGTTTCTTCAAAACCAAGTGGAGGTATTTACTTTTTCTCTTGAAAACATTCTTGATTTCTGTTATTTGTTGGTGCTCCATAGAATAACTATCAAAACTGCACTTACTGCAGAAAATGTAACCCTAAAATATTTCAATTTATTCCATTTCCAAGAGTTCTAGCACAGAAAATTAAAATAAAGCAACAGAATTTTGCTGTAATATTAAATATTTATAAGCTAGAAATTAATCGTATAGCTGTTATTTAACCACTAGCTTTGAAAGTTTATATAACTGTCACAAACAAGACTGACTTTCCTCTATATTTTCTACACAACTATTAACTAACCTACAAGTTTATGTTATATTCTAACTGTTGTTACAGTTCCATCCAAAAATAACTAACTTAACAATTAATTCTTCTGTTCTAAATATTTGACACGTGGCATTTCATGCATGCATGTTATTCTTTACAGTTTTGAAATTCTGATCTGAAATGTCGTAGGTATATGAACAAGCAAGTTATAATTTGAGAAAAATAATCATAAAATCATATCCTCATTTTTGAAATTCTAGAAGGGTATCACTAGACTAAAGTGTGAAGTATTGAGCCCACATTTGAGCGTTATTATCTTTGAAAAAAATCTAGTTCATGAACCCCCACCATCACCATGTGCCCTTCTCTCTTCTTCTGTAGCCAAAGGCTCCCAAATACCAAAGATATCCTCCACTTTGCCTCACGACTTTCCCTTGATTTGAATATCCATGAACTCTAAACATACACAAGGCCAGTAGAATAATATCAAGGGTGAAAACTTTGAGTTTAGGGGAAGGTTCTTTTGTTAACTTTATGTTATTGTTATAACTTGCATTAACCACATCAATCAAAATCATTATTATTTTTTGTTTGAATATATTATTATTATGCTTATAAAATATTATGTTCTTATATGTATATATAAAAATTCACTAGTTTAAAAAAGTTAAAGAAAGATGTGAGTTACACTTACACTCGCAAATATATGTAGGTGTCGTCTTAACTTTCGATGATTACGGATTTACACGTATACATAAAAAGAACATAACATTCTATATACGTAAAAATGGTTTTTCAACGGAAAAATAATAATTTACATTGATCTTGACGGATTAATGGAAACAAAAACAATAAAAGAGGGTTAATTAACAAATGATCTCAATCTATATGGTCTGTTACACTCAATTCATTGACAGATGGACATGCATGCATGTAGAAAACATCCATTGTTGTGGTTCATAATGCCAATTAGCATAAATGGAGTCGTTCTAATATATATATATTCTGCTTAGAAGATGACGATATCTACTTGATGAAACAAGTTGGATAACTAGGTCGAATATTTTCATAATAATAGAAGCACAGAACTCAACAATAAACATAGTTATTTGTGATTATGTTTCAGGGTTCAATAAAGGATGGAAATGAAGAGATGAAAAGAGATCTTAGAAGTCGCGGATTGTGCCTGGTGCCAGTATCGTGCTTAACATATGTTAGTTATGGTTGTGAAAGCATTTGGGCGACCCTATAGCTTAGGAACTCGGCGACATCGCTTGTTATTTACTTCAGTGACGGGTTATGAGAACAACTCAACTATGAAAAATTTGATTTTATACGACTTCTAAGGCAGTTAAGTTATATGTACCCTTTTATGCATAAGACTGATGAAATTTGGTAGTCTAGTCAAAATTGATCCCTTGTTATTTGTTAACCTACCCATGTTAAGATTATTATGGTATAGATAATGGATTCTTAATTAATTAATATAATATTAATTATCAACTTGATTTATGCATTATGATTGTACAATAAGCTTTAAATATTGTACTCTTAATTTTCATTTTGTCAATAAATTCTTAAGTGTCGAGTCAACCTTTTAAAATAATTTATATATACTAATTATCAACTTTGATGTGATTTATTGGTTGTATCATATGCATTAGTGAGTTGTGCCATCTTTTATATATTTTTTTAATTTTTATTTAAACTCAATACTTTTATATTTTTATAATTTAGCCTTAATATTTTTTACTTTCAAATCTGGTCTATATAGTTTTCATATTCTATACAATTTTCATTTTACGTTATGGTCTAAATTTTGCATGTTAACACGTCACTACGTGCGTTTGTGGTTCAACGTTTTTATGCTTATTTTTCCCGTTTAACGACCTCGTTGAACTGTTTGCACTCAACATTGGTGCCTGTATGATACTCTGTTTCCTTAGCTGCTTCTATCATCTGGAAAGTACCCGTTTTGAAATGCTCCTCAGGTTTGTACTTATCCCCGCAACGGAAGCACTCACCTTTAAAGAATCAGGCCTGTTTTCAACATTAGAGATATCAAATCATGTTTTCTATTGTTCTGGAGGTTAAGTTGCAGGTGATGAAACTAGGTTGGTGTTAACTGGATCAGCTTTGTTTCTTACGGGTGGAGAGAATTTTTACTGTTTCGAATCTTCCCTAATTTCGTTTCGTACTCCAAAGCTAAACTCATGGCGTTGTAAACCGTCCGAGGTTTATGAAAGCGAACATCCATATTTCATTTCTTCTTTGAGCCCTTTCCAAAACACCCTGAGAAGACAGTGGTCTGGCCAATTAGAGACCCTTATCGATCTCTTTGCGAATTCTTGACGATATTCATACACGGTGCCGGTTTGCTTGATACTATAAAGATACTCGTTAGGGTTTTGGAATTCCGCTGGGCCAAAATTCCTTTGCAACGCGTGTACCAATTCCTCCCGGTAAGTGATAGCATTGTCGGCTGACAACCAAGAGTAGAGATCTAAAGCTTCCCCTTCCAAATTCATGGAAGTTGCATCAACTTTATCTTCATTGGCAATGTTGTAAAATCTAAAATATTTCTCAGCCTTGTGTATCCATCCTCTAGGGTCACCACCATCGAAGCTAGGAGTGTGATTTTAGGTCGATAATTATGGTTGCGGTTCCAAGAAGAATCTCCATCTTCAAACCTTGTCTTCCCATCGCTTGATTTCTCTACGTGCGATTTCAGCACCACAACATCTTCCTTGAATAATTCCATGGATTTCCAACCTTGCAGCAATGGTCGTAAGTTGAAGCGCAACAGGATCAGGATTGGAAGTTTTTCCTTCTTGCAAACTCGGGGTCAGTGGCACCATTTGATTCCTGGCAATGGATCCAATTGATAGAACTCTAGTAGGTTTGATTGTAATTAAACACGAACAGTGAAGTCCTTTGAGATGAACCAGTCTCCAAAATACAAATTCAAACAAAACCAAATACTCCACTCCTAAACTTAAACATTAAAATAATTATAAATAAAGCAAGATACTATTAACTGCCCCACTAAATTCTACCCCACTATCCCTATTTGTGCTACTGCCTTTTGACCGAATCAAAATAGGTTCCACCATCGAGTTGGATCTGCCCCATTGCAACCAGTTCAAACCTACAGTTACGTATCAGTATGCAACCTAGTTCACTATGACCAATGGCTCTGATACCAATCTGTCACACCCTCAACTTCCACGTGTGGGTTTTTACCGCGAGGCATGTGAACAAAACAGGATCCAAGTCATTAGTTACTCTGAACGACTCTATATCAATTTCAAAAGTGGACTTTAGAGTTTAAAAGGTTAAACATTATGGGAGCGTATAGTATTTATTCAAAACCCAAAGTATTCAAATTTAAACGCGTGAAACACGCGCCCAAACCATTGTTTATATGTAAATTTCAAATTAAATGTTAACAGATAAATGCTTAAATGCATTCTTGACTCATGATGTGCTCTTAGATGCACCTATCATTAACGACCTAAGAAAAGCATACTAAAGTGTCAACACAATAGACGGTGAGTTGATTCACCTATCATTAACGACCTAAGAAAAGCATACTAAAGTGTCAACATAATAGACGGTGAGTTCAAGAGTTTATGAGTAACACAAGCAATAGTATTTATAAAACATAAGTTAGTGCATTGAAATAGATAGCTAGTCTAAATTATAAGTAATAACCATAGTGATTTCACAATTGAAGTTGACTGTGTTCATTTGTTTGCCTTCCGCCATGACTTACGAAGTCATGAAAATGTTTGTTGTTTAGGACAATGTTGCGCCCGCTTGACCTCCAGTCATACGAGTGGGGCTTGTTAGACCTAGTAGTACTACCCACTATTTCCCGCTAGTTTTTTTAATTAGCGATCCGAAAATGTAAGGGCTTTCAATGGTATGTTACACTATGTTATACTATATCTAACTTATAATAGTTAAGTCGTTTGTAAAAGAAAGTTTGTTTTCTCCCCAAAAAGGAGTATATAAAAGTGGGTATTGAACTCACCTGATGCGTAAGTTGAAGTGAAATATAAAGCTAAGAACGAATGGAAAGACAACCCATCAAAGGTTACCTAGAATACATGTCACACCCTCAAAATCCGCGTGCGGGGTTTTACCGCGAGGCGCGTGACATACCAGGATCTCAGTCATTAGTTACCAAGAACGACTCTATATGATTAATAAACAAAACCAGAGTCAACGTTTAAATTACTGCGGAAGCGTTTTTAAAACTAGAAAACCCAAAACAAGTAATATGTAAAGAGAATGCGCAAAACAAACGCGCCCCAAACACAAATGTATAAAATGAAAATAATCCCAATTTGTAAACAATGCAAATGTAGACAACTCAACAATGCTGATGTGCGTGCTCCTAGGCAACTGGCGACCTTAACCTGAGAATAGCATACTAAACAAGTCAACACATGGTTGGTGAGTTCAAGAGTTTGCGTTAAAAAAAATATAAACCAATCAATAGTTTTCAGAGCATAAGTAGTGTATTGCAATAGATAGCTAGTCTATTAACATAAAAATATTAATCATAGTGATCTCGCGATTGAAGCTGACTGTGATACGTTTGTTGCCTCCCGTCACGACTTACCAGGTCGTGACGAATATGTGATAGGACAAAATTGCACCCGTTTGACCTCGAGTCGCACAGGTGGGGCTCGTCAGACCCAGTAGTACTACCCAAAATTTCCCCGCTAGTCAATATTAACAATCCGAAAGTGTGAGGACTTTCCATGGTAAACAACACTATATCAATATTATACACACTCATAAATAAAAGCGTTTGTGATCAACAGTATGCTATCTCCCCCAAAAGAGATTATGTAAAAAGAGTGGGGCAAGAACTCACCTGGTATGCGCAAGAATTAACTTAGAGTCTAACTTGAAAGAAAGTAGGAAAGACAACCTTCAAAGGTCACCTAGAATACAAGAGTACATAAGTACGTGTACACAAAAACAACACGAAACCCTAAGTGCTCTACAAACCAAGGAACTCAAGGTTAAAGAATACAAGACACATTTGACCCAGTTGACCCGTTTGACCCGTTGGTGACATTAGAGGTGATAATTCGTTAAAACTAACACAACAGCATATCATACATGATCAACATACCACTTGATTACATATAGCACATCACCACCACATGTACTACCTAGATCATCATACAACTAGATATCATACAAGTCATGCAAAACACAACAGGCCAAAACAGGTAACAACCCAAATCAACATTCATACAACATAAACAACACATTTCATCACTCTACAAACCATCCATGAACACACTAGCATGATCCTAATATCCCAAACATGCCCAAATCATCCAATTCAAGGATTTGCACAATTAAAGTTTCCCTTTTGGGAAAGTTCATCCCAAATTCATCAAACTCACACAACATTCATGAATTCATCAATTATATACCATTTCAAGTCCATGACAACATCTAAACATGATCAACAACACCTAATCATCATGATTCATCAACTTTCATGCCCAAAAGTTACTATCTTTAGTAAGGTATGAACTACAACATGCATTCTTGAATTCCTAACATTCATATCAACCATCTAGCATCTAATCATCATCACAAACACATCCATAACATTCATACATCATCCAATCATCAATTCATGCAAAATAAAGTTACTATTATTAGTAACCTATGAACAATGCATCAAAATCATAGCTTTCTTGCAAAATCGACGTTAACTAATATACATACAACCTAACTAGCATCATTACAACATCATACAACCAACATTCAACATCCAATTTGATCCAAAATCGCCTCACCCTCTCGGCCAAAGATGATCATGTGAACAAACAACCAAAATCCAAACTTTCTTGCATAATCAACGTTAACTAGCATATATACAATCCAACTAACATATTAACACCACCAAACAATCAAGAATCGACCACCACATCACCAATTTCGAACTAGGGTTTCGGCTAACATCAATAATGCATGAAAACACCAAAACTAACCTTTAATTCACGAAAGAAAACAAGAATCAATGTTCCAATGTGTTGTGGAGCTTGAAATCGATCCAAAACCGATGCTTTGTGGTTGATCTTGGCCGAAATCGCAAAGGGAGAGGGAGAGGGAGTGAGGTCGCGGCCGATTGGGGTTAGGGAATTAGGGTTTTTGATTTTGTTTTAATTAATAATCCATAATTACACTTTTAACCCTTATAATTTGTATTTTATAAAAATTAAGCTTTTTGAATAGTTTTTAAATAGTTTTTAACTACTAAACACAATTATTATTAATCACAAATAACAATCATGCATAATTTCCATTTATCACAAAACACACGAAATAAATATGCACGTTTTCACGTTACGCGATAAAATTACAGTTAACATTCAAATCACATAAGCATAACTTAATAATCACATTGTTAACTTAATTATCATCAATTTAACATTACTGATTATTGTTAAGTCACCAACGTTCAACAACAACTAGTGTGTGCACGACACGTGTATGCAAGACTTAACGGAACAAACGGAGTTTGGTAACGGAAAATTACCGGATGTCACATTATCCCCATGTTGAAAGAATTTTCGTCCCGAAAATTGCGTTACATGGTGAGTGATCCATCACTGGTCTACTGCATTGGCACAAGGAAATCGAAATCGTGTGAGTTTTGGATGAGTTGTCACATCATCCCCATGTTGAAAGAAATTTCGTCCCGAAATTTAATCAATACCTTCACCAGTTGGCATCGTCCTTTCGAATAGCTGAGGGTACTTAAGCTTCATTTGGTCTTCACGTTCCCACGTGAACTCTGGTCCACGTCTCGAGTTCCATCGAACTTTGACAATGGGTATCTTGCTTTGCTTAAGCGTTTTCACCTCACGATCCATCACTTCGACAGGTTCCTCAATGAAACGTAATTGCTCGTCTACTTGAACTTCTTCCAGCGGTACGACCATCGTTTCATCCGTTAAACATTTCTTTAGATTTGAAACATGGAATACATCATGGATTCCACTCAATGAATCAGGTAAGACTAGTCGATAAGCCACTGGACCAATTCTTTCCACTATCTCAAATGGTCCAACGTATCTCGGATTTAGCTTTCCTCGCTTACCAAACCGAACTACGCCTTTCGATGGTGAGACTTTCAATAAAACTTTGTCACCAACTTGAAATTCCAAGGGTTTTCGTCGCTTGTCAGCATAGCTTTTCTGTCTGTCTCGCGCTGCTGCCATGCGGTTTCTTATCTGAACAATCTTCTCAGTTGTCTCGTGTACTAACTCAGGACCCGTTAATTGACTGTCACCAATTTCAGCCCAGCAAACTGGCAATCTACACTTTCTCCCATACAAAGCTTCAAAAGGTGCTGCCTTTATACTAGTGTGATAACTGTTGTTGTAAGAAAATTCCACCAACGGTAGGTGAACTTCCCAGTTATTCCCGAAATCAATCACACAAGCACGTAACATGTCCTCCAAAGTCTGTATAGTACGCTCGCTTTGACCATCAGTCTGTGGATGATAAGCAGTACTCATATCCAATCGTGTACCTAAAGCTTTCTGCAACGACTGCCAGAAGTGTGATGTGAAACGAGAATCGCGATCAGAAATGATTGAGATCGGTACCCCATGCCTCGAAACGATCTCCTTCAGATAAAGTCGGGTTAACTTTTCCATCTTATCTGTTTCCTTTATCGCTAGGAAATGAGCAGATTTTGTCAATCGGTCCACGATAACCCATATTGTATCGCAACCCGTAGCAGTACGAGGTAACTTAGTAATAAAATCCATTGATATCTGATCCCACTTCCACATAGGGATCTCGGGTTGTTGTAATAATCCAGATGGTTTCTGATACTCCACCTTTACCTTTGAGCAGGTCAGACACTTGCTCACATAAGTAGCTACATCTGCTTTCATGTTAGGCCACCAATAGTGCGCCTTCAAATCGTGGTACATCTTGTCAGATCCAGGATGTATAGAATACTTGGACTTGTGAGCCTCACTCATCACCAAGTCTCTCAGGTCTCCGTGGAGAGGTACCCATAGTCTATCTATGAAATAACGAATCCCATCCGCTTTTACTTCTAATTGCTTTTCCATTCCTCGTAACCCTTCTAAACTCAGGTTTTCTACCTTCAGAGCTTCAGTTTGAGCATCACGGATTTGTTCAGGTAATTGCGTACTAATCGTTAGTTGCAAAGCTCGCACTCGTCGAGGCTTAGTAGTCTCTTTTCTACTCAGCGCATCAGCAACTACATTTGCTTTCCCCGGGTGGTACTTAATAGCACAATCATAGTCGTTTAACAATTCCACCCAGCGTCTTTGCCTCATATTCAACTCCTTTTGCTCAAAGATATGCTGAAGACTCTTGTGATCGGTGTAGATGGTGCATTTGGTACCGTACAAGTAATGTCTCCAGATCTTTAAGGCAAACACTACCGCACCCAGTTCCAAGTCATGGGTGGTATAGTTCTTCTCATGAATCTTCAATTGTCTAGAGGCATATGCTATCACTTTATCCCGCTGCATCAGGACGCATCCAAGTCCTTGAATAGAAGTGTCACAATAGACTACGAAATCATCACTACCATCCGGTAACGCTAATATTGGTGCGCTACACAATTTATGCTTCAGCAACTGAAAAGCAGATTCCTGACTCTCACCCCATTTGTACGTCGTTCCTTTGTGAGTCAAGGCTGTGAGAGGTTGTGCAATCTTAGAGAATCCTTCAATGAATCGTCGATAATATCCCGCTAATCCAAGGAATTGTCGTATCTCACTTGGGGTCTTAGGAACAGACCAATTCTTTATCGCTTCAATCTTAGCAGGATCAACATGTATTCCTTTCTCGTTGACAATATGACCCAAGAATTGTACCTCACGTATCCAGAAATCACACTTAGAAAACTTTGCATACAGTTGTTCCTCTCTAAGTAATTTCAAGATTAAACGTAAGTGCTTCTCATGTTCTTCCTCGGTCCTTGAGTATATCAGTATGTCATCAATAAAGACGATAACAAACTGATCAAGATAGGGTTTGCACACGCGGTTCATGAGGTCCATGAATACTGCTGGTGCATTCGTCAACCCAAATGGCATGACCAAAAATTCATAGTGACCATATCGTGTACGGAAAGCCGTCTTCGAGATGTCCTCTTCTCGAACTCTCAGCTGATGATACCCAGACCTCAGATCAATCTTGGAGTAATAGCTTGATCCTTGCAGTTGATCAAACAAATCATCGATACGAGGTAAGGGATATCTATTCTTGATAGTAACCTTGTTCAGTTCCCTATAGTCAATGCACATTCGAAATGTACCATCCTTCTTCTTCACAAATAGAACTGGCGCTCCCCAGGGCGACGAACTCGGTCGGATAAACCCTTTATCCAACAGTTCTTGAAGTTGGGCGGATAATTCTTGCAGTTCGTTCGGAGCTAACCGGTACGGTGCTCTCGCAATTGGAGCGGCTCCTGGAGTCAACTCAATCTGGAATTCAACTTGACGATGAGGCGGTAATCCAGGCAAATCTTCCGGAAACACCTCAGAAAACTCTCGAACTACGGGAATATCCTCTATCTTCTTTTCCTCAGTCTGTTTATCCGTGACTAGTGCCAATATGGCCAGTCGACCCTTTCGTAACAACTTCTGCGCCTTCATGAATGAGATGATGCCTATCACCGCACCACTCCTATCACCTCTGACCGTAAGGACTTCTTCACCAATGGGAATCCGTATGATTTTCTCGTGGCATATGACTTCCGCTTGTTTATCGGAAAGCCAATCCATGCCTACTACCACATCAAAGCTTCCTAACGTAACAGGCATGAGATCTATGGTGAATGTATGACCAGCAAGCTCTATCTTGCAGTCTCTAAGAATATACGTTACGTGAATCTGTGTACCGTCAGCTAACTCTACGGTGTATTTAGATTCTAAGGTTGATGGCATATCACTTAAAAGACTACAGAACCTAGTGGACACGAAACTTCTATCGGCTCCGGTATCGAATAATACGGTAGCAAAACAACCATTAACCGAAAATTTACCAATTACTGTTGTAGGATCGTTTAGAGCCTCACCTGAGCCAATGACGAAGGCCCTTCCTTTGGCTCCATTGTTGTTTCCACCATTGTTGTTGCCATTACCATTGTTGTTGTTATTGTTCCCGTTGTTATTATTGCTGTTGTTCCCATTGTTGTTGTTACCATTACCATTCCTCTTAAGTTGGGGACAGTTGCGTTTGTAATGACCTTCTTTTCCGCACTCAAAACAACCTTTCGGAGTTTCTTGCGATTGTTGAGGCTTTTTCATCAGTTCACCCCGACAGTCTTTGGCTGCGTGACCAATCTTCCCACAACGTTGACACTTGAAGTTATCACATCGACCCACATGGTGGTAGTTACACCGGTTGCACTTCGGCAGTCTTCCACCATACCCACCGGGTCCTTGATTTGAGGGAGTTGCCTGGTTGAAGCTTCGATTGTTATCGAACTTCCGTTGCTGTTGCTGATTTTGCTGCTGTTGTTGAGGTTGAGATTGGCTGCTGGATGACGATCCCTTGTTGCTTGAACCATCCCACTTGCGTTTCTGGTCGGGCACGCTTGCCACCGCACCCCGTTTAGGTAATCGTCCTTGCTCAACTGCCTGATCAGTCAGCCTGTGGGCTGTTCGGATTGCTTGTTGTATGGTAGTGGGGTTAGAAGCAGTTACCATACTTTGAATTTCAGGCACCAATCCCCGTATATAATGCTCCACCCTCTTGTGCATTTCATTCACCATCCCTGGACATAAAGTGGCTAACTCATGAGTACGAGTCGTGTAGGCTTCAATTTCTGAGCCTTGCATTTTGAGTTGCCAGAACTCAATTCCAGTTTCTGCACTTCATTTCGGGGGCAGTATTCTTCAGTCATAATTCCCTTAAACTCATCCCAAGGTAGTTCATTGGCCATGGCTTGACCCAACATTTGTACCTGGGCATTCCACCAAGAAAGTGCTGCGCCTTCCAACGTCCCTGTGGCAAACTTCACCTGATCAGCAGGCGGGCAGTTGCATTTCGCGAAGACCGACTCTGTCTTCTCAAACCACCTTACAAGCCCTACAGCCCCTTCCGTCCCGCTGTAGGTATGAGGTTTACAGTCCATGAAGGACTTGTAGGTACATGGTGGTGGTCCTGTTTTGACAATCCCAACATTAGTCAGATATCCTAGACAAATAACTAGGATAATCAGTTTAACCTCTTGCTATCATTTACCTGCTGGTTGTCCAGGTGGGCAGCAGCCACTGCCGCCTGAACGTGTTCGTTAATTAATGCTGCCAATTCCGCAGGCGTCATGTTTATGGCTCCGGCTCCACGGCCTCCGGCGCCACGTCCACGACCACGCCCACGTCCTCTTCCACGTGCGTCCATATTTCACTTTAAAATTCACAATTACAATAATGAGTAACATCCAACACATTAATCTCATCAAAGTACAGTAAACAATAAGAAATAACGAATTTACCACAACCACAACATTTATAACAGAAATAATAATCAAAGATAAATAAATTGTAATTGAGTCACAAAATATTCCATCAATGTCAAAATTTAAGTTTGTCAGTTGGGTGGGAAACAACCATTCCCACATAGGTTTCAAAGAAAAGAAACACTACATAGTCTAAGTCATTTAAAAGTGGAATCAGTCCAGTACATCAGATCCGTCACTGTCCTCATCCATCTCTACTGGTTCTTCTTCGGGGCTTCCTCGGGTTCCTCTTCTGGGTCTTCCTCATCAGGGTCCACCAAAGGTGTAGGAGCTTCAGCAATCTGAAGTGCTGCTAGTTGTGCTTCTAAATCAACGAACCTATTATCGATCTCCATGTTATGGTGATCCTGTGCATCCATGCGTCCACTAAGTGCTACCATGTTGCCTGCCAGAGTATGATGTCCACCAATGGCCATCGAAAGTCGCTCCTGAAGTGTATCTACCTGGTAACGCAGTTGACGCATTTCAGATCGTATTGCAGAGTTCTCATCAGTGAGTCCTCTAATCCGCTGTCGCTCTGTGTCCAGTGTGGCTACTAGGGCTGCAAATGCCTGCTCCAGAGGGATGCTCAAGGTAGGAAGTGTAGGCAAAGTAGAGGCGGTCGATGACCTAGTCCTAGGTCGTGTAGGTGCTATAGGTGGTACGCATTCTCTATAAGCCATACGGTTAATGTAAGTGGGGTAGAAATCCCAGTTACACGGAGGATCGAGCTCAGGAGGTACGAAAGGCTGATCCCAATCTATCTCGCCGCGAGGATAAGGATGTCGTGGCCAGTTAAATCCCCTATCAGGTACGGGAGATGTAGGAGGTGATTCCGATCGTGCAGGTCTCTTGCCTAAATTCCTGGACGACGATGCCATGCTGCGAAGTACGTGTTGTGTATGCCAATGAGTATACAGTAAGGAGAGTAAACGATAAGTAACTAACAACTGTGCGGTTATAGTCTAGTGTGTGTATGCAACCTAGTTCCCTATAACCAATGGCTCTGATACCAATCTGTCACACCCTCAAAATCCGCGTGCGGGGTTTTACCGCGAGGCGCGTGACATACCAGGATCTCAGTCATTAGTTACCAAGAACGACTCTATATGATTAATAAACAAAACCAGAGTCAACGTTTAAATTACTGCGGAAGCGTTTTTAAAACTAGAAAACCCAAAATAAGTAATATGTAAAGAGAATGCGCAAAACAAACGCGCCCCAAACACAAATGTATAAAATGAAAATAATCCCAATTTGTAAACAATGCAAATGTAGACAACTCAACAATGCTGATGTGCGTGCTCCTAGGCAACTGGCAACCTTAACCTGAGAATAGCATACTAAACAAGTCAACACATGGTTGGTGAGTTCAAGAGTTTGCGTTAAAATATAAACCAATCAATAATTTTCAGAGCATAAGTAGTGTATTGCAATAGATAGCTAGTCTATTAACATAAAAATATTAATCATAGTGATCTCGCGATTGAAGCTGACTGTGATACGTTTGTTGCCTCCCGTCACGACTTACCAGGTCGTGACGAATATGTGATAGGACAAAATTGCACCCGTTTGACCTCGAGTCGCACAGGTGGGGCTCGTCAGACCCAGTAGTACTACCCAAAATTTCCCCGCTAGTCAATATTAACAATCCGAAAGTGTGAGGACTTTCCATGGTAAACAACACTATATCAATATTATACACACTCATAAATAAAAGCGTTTGTGATCAACAGTATGCTATCTCCCCCAAAAGAGATTATGTAAAAAGAGTGGGGCAAGAACTCACCTGGTATGCGCAAGAATTAACTTAGAGTTAACTTGAAAGAAAGAGGAAAGACAACCTTCAAAGGTCACCTAGAATACAAGAGTACATAAGTACGTGTACACAAAAACAACACGAAACCCTAAGTGCTCTACAAACCAAGGAACTCAAGGTTTAAGAATACAAGACACATTTGACCCAGTTGACCCGTTTGACCCGTTGGTGACATTATAGGTGATAATTCGTTAAAACTAACACAACAGCATATCATACATGATCAACATACCACTTGATTACATATAGCACATCACCACCACATGTACTACCTAGATCATCATACAACTAGATATCATACAAGTCATGCAAATCACAACAGGCCAAAACAGGTAACAACCCAAATCAACATTCATACAACATAAACAACACATTTATCACCTAGAAACCATCCATGAACACACTAGCATGATCCTAATATCCCAAACATGCTCAAATCATCCAATTCAAGGATTTGCACAATTAAAGTTTCCCTTTTGGGAAAGTTCATCCCAAATTCATCAAACTCACACAACATTCATGAATTCATCAATTATATACCATTTCAAGTCCATGACAACATCTAAACATGATCAACAACACCTAATCATCATGATTCATCAACTTTCATACCCAAAAGTTACTATCTTTAGTAAGGTATGAACTACAACATGCATTCTTGAATTCCTAACATTCATATCAACCATCTAGCATCTAATCATCATCACAAACACATCCATAACATTCATACATCATCCAATCATCAATTCATGCAAAATAAAGTTACTATTATTAGTAACCTATGAACAATGCATCAAAATCATAGCTTTCTTGCAAAATCGACGTTAACTAATATACATACAACCTAACTAACATCATTACAACATCAACAACCAACATTCAACATCCAATTTGATCCAAAATCGCCTCAAACTCTCGGCCAAAGATGATCATGTGAACAAACAACCAAAATCCAAACTTTCTTGCATAATCAACGTTAACTAGCATATATACAATCCAACTAACATATTAACACCACCAAACAATCAAGAATCGACCACCAATCACCAATTTCGAACTAGGGTTTCGGCTAACATCAATAATGCATGAAAACACCAAAACTAACCTTTAATTCACGAAAGAAAACAAGAATCAATGTTCCAATGTGTTGTGGAGCTTGAAATCGATCCAAAACCGATGCTTTGTGGTTGTTCTTGGCCGAAATCGCAAAGGGAGAGGGAGAGGGAGTGAGGTCGCGGCCGATTGGGGTTAGGGTTAGGGTTTTTGATTTTGTTTTAATTAATAATCCATAATTACCCTTTTAACCCTTATAATTTGTATTTTATAAAAATTAAGCTTTTTGAATAGTTTTTAAATAGTTTTTAACTACTAAACACAATTATTATTAATCACAAATAACAATCATGCATAATTCCATTTATCACAAAACACACGAAATAAATATGCACGTTTTCACGTTACGCGATAAAATTACAGTTAACATTCAAATCACATAAGCATAACTTAATAATCACATTGTTAACTTAATTATCATCAATTTAACATTACTGATTATTGTTAAGTCACCAACGTTCAACGACAACTAGTGTGTGCACGACACGTGTATGCAAGACTTAACGGAACAAACGGAGTTTGGTAACGGAAAATTACCGGATGTCACATTATCCCCATGTTGAAAGAATTTTCGTCCCGAAAATTGCGTTACATGGTGAGTGTTCCATCACTGGTCTACTGCATTGGCACAAGGAAATCGAAATCGTGTGAGTTTTGGATGAGTTGTCACATCATCCCCATGTTGAAAGAAATTTCGTCCCGAAATTTAATCAATACCTTCGCCGGCTTGGCATCGTCCTTTCGAATAGCTGAGGGTACTTAAGCTTCATTTGGTCTTCACGTTCCCACGTGAATTCTGGTCCACGTCTCGAGTTCCAACGAACTTTGACAATGGGTATCTTGCTTTGCTTAAGCGTTTTCACCTCACGATCCATCACTTCGACAGGTTCCTCAATGAAACGTAATTGTTCGTCTACTTGAACTTCTTCCAGCGGTACGACCATCGTTTCATCCGTTAAACATTTCTTTAGATTTGAAACATGGAATACATCATGGATTCCACTCAATGAATCAGGTAAGGCTAGTCGATAAGCCACTGGACCAATTCTTTCCACTATCTCAAATGGTCCAACGTATCTCGGATTTAGCTTTCCTCGCTTACCAAACCGAACTACGCCTTTCCATGGTGAGACTTTCAATAAAACTTTGTCACCAACTTGAAATTCCAAGGGTTTTCGTCGCTTGTCAGCATAGCTTTTCTGTCTGTCTCGCGCTGCTGCCATGCGGTTTCTTATCTGAACAATCTTCTCAGTTGTCTCGTGTACTAACTCAGGACCCGTTAATTGACTATCACCAATTTCAGCCCAGCAAACTGGTGATCTACACTTTCTCCCATACAAAGCTTCAAAAGGTGCTGCCTTTATACTAGTGTGATAACTGTTGTTGTAAGAAAATTCCACCAACGGTAGGTGAACTTCCCAGTTATTCCCGAAATCAATCACACAAGCACGTAACATGTCCTCCAAAGTCTGTATAGTACGCTCGCTTTGACCATCAGTCTGTGGATGATAAGCAGTACTCATATCCAATCGTGTACCTAAAGCTTTCTGCAACGACTGCCAGAAGTGTGATGTGAAACGAGAATCGCGATCAGAAATGATTGAGATCGGTACCCCATGCCTCGAAACGATCTCCTTCAGATAAAGTCGGGTTAACTTTTCCATCTTATCTGTTTCCTTTATCGCTAGGAAATGAGCAGATTTTGTCAATCGATCCACGATAACCCATATTGTATCGCAACCCGTAGAAGTACGAGGTAACTTAGTAATAAAATCCATTGATATCTGATCCCACTTCCACATAGGGATCTCGGGTTGTTGTAATAATCCAGATGGTTTCTGATACTCCACTTTACCTTTGAGCAGGTCAGACACTTGCTCACATAAGTAGCTACATCTGCTTTCATGTTAGGCCACCAATAGTGCGCCTTCAAATCGTGGTACATCTTGTCAGATCCAGGATGTATAGAATACTTGGACTTGTGAGCCTCACTCATCACCAAGTCTCTCAGGTCTCCGTGTAGAGGTACCCATAGTCTATCCATGAAATAACGAATCCCATCCGCTTTTACTTCTAATTGCTTTTCCATTCCTCGTAACCCTTCTAAACTCATGTTTTCTACCTTCAGAGCTTCAGTTTGAGCATCACGGATTTGTTCAGGTAATTGCGTACTAATCGTTAGTTGCAAAGCTCGCACTCGTCGAGGCTTAGCAGTCTCTTTTCTACTCAGCGCATCAGCAACTACATTTGCTTTCCCCGGGTGGTACTTAATAGCACAATCATAGTCGTTTAACAATTCCACCCAGCGTCTTTGCCTCATATTCAACTCCTTTTGCTCAAAGATATGCTGAAGACTCTTGTGATCGGTGTAGATGGTGCATTTGGTACCGTACAAGTAATGTCTCCAGATCTTTAAGGCAAACACTACCGCACCCAGTTCCAAGTCATGGGTGGTATAGTTCTTCTCATGAATCTTCAATTGTCTAGAGGCGTATGCTATCACTTTATCCCGCTGCATCAGGACGCATCCAAGTCCTTGAATAGAAGCGTCACAATAGACTACGAAATCATCACTACCATCCGGTAACGCTAATATTGGTGCGCTACACAATTTATGTTTCAGCAACTGAAAAGCAGATTCCTGACTCTCACCCCATTTGTACGTCGTTCCTTTGTGAGTCAAGGCTGTGAGAGGTTGTGCAATCTTAGAGAATCCTTCAATGAATCGTCGATAATATCCCGCTAATCCAAGGAATTGTCGTATCTCACTTGGTGTCTTAGGAACAGACCAATTCTTTATCGCTTCAATCTTAGCAGGATCAACATGTATTCCTTCTCGTTGACAATATGACCCAAGAATTGTACCTCACGTATCCAGAAATCACACTTAGAAAACTTTGCATACAGTTGTTCCTCTCTAAGTAATTCAAGATTAAACGTAAGTGCTTCTCATGTTCTTCCTCGGTCCTTGAGTATATCAGTATGTCATCAATAAAGACGATAACAAACTGATCAAGATAGGGTTTGCACACGCGATTCATGAGGTCCATGAATACTGCTGGTGCATTCGTCAACCCAAATGGCATGACCAAAAATTCATAGTGACCATATCGTGTACGGAAAGCAGTCTTCGAGATGTCCTCTTCTCGAACTCTCAGCTGATGATACCCAGACCTCAGATCAATCTTGGAGTAATAGCTTGATCCTTGCAGTTGATCAAACAAATCATCGATACGAGGTAAGGGATATCTATTCTTGATAGTAACCTTGTTCAGTTCCCTATAGTCAATGCACATTCGAAATGTACCATCCTTCTTCTTCACAAATAGAACTGGCGCTCCCCAGGGCGACGAACTCGGTCGGATAAACCCTTTATCCAACAGTTCTTGTAGTTGGGCGGATAATTCTTGCAGTTCGTTCGGAGCTAACCGGTACGGTGCTCTCGCAATTGGAGCGGCTCCTGGAGTCAACTCAATCTGGAATTCAACTTGACGATGAGGCGGTAATCCAGGCAAATCTTCCGGAAACACCTCAGAAAACTCTCGAACTACGGGAATATCCTCTATCTTCTTTTCCTCAGTCTGTTTATCCGTGACTAGTGCCAATATGGCCAGTCGACCCTTTCGTAACAACTTCTGCGCCTTCATGAATGAGATGATGCCTATCACCGCACCACTCCTATCACCTCTGACCGTAAGGACTTCTTCACCAATGGGAATCCGTATGATTTTCTCGTGGCATATGACTTCCGCTTGTTTATCGGAAAGCCAATCCATGCCTACTACCACATCAAAGCTTCCTAACGTAACAGGCATGAGATCTATGGTGAATGTATGACCAGCAAGCTCTATCTTGCAGTCTCTAAGAATATGCGTTACGTGAATCTGTGTACCGTCAGCTAACTCTACGGTGTATTTAGATTCTAAGGTTGAGGGCATATCACTTAAAAGACTACAGAACCTAGTGGACACGAAACTTCTATCGGCTCCGGTATCGAATAATACGGTAGCAAAACAACCATTAACCGAAAATTTACCAGTTACTGTTGTAGGATCGTTTAGAGCCTCACCTGAGCCAATGACGAAGGCTCTTCCTTTGGCTCCATTGTTGTTTCCACCATTGTTGTTGCCATTACCATTGTTGTTGTTATTGTTCCCGTTGTTATTATTGCTGTTGTTCCCATTGTTGTTGTTACCATTACCATTCCTCTTAAGTTGGGGACAGTTGCGTTTGTAATGACCTTCTTTTCCGCACTCAAAACAACCTTTCGGAGTTTCTTGCGATTGTTGAGGCTTTTTCATCAGTTCACCCCGACAGTCTTTGGCTGCGTGACCAATCTTCCCACAACGTTGACACTTGAAGTTATCACATCGACCCACATGGTGGTAGTTACACCGGTTGCACTTCGGCAGTCTTCCACCATACCCACCGGGTCCTTGATTTGAGGGAGTTGCCTGGTTGAAGCTTCGGTTGTTATCGAACTTCCGTTGCTGTTGCTGATTTGCTGCTGTTGTTGAGGTTGAGATTGGCTGCTGGATGACGATCCCTTGTTGCTTGAACCATCCCACTTGCGTTTCTGGTCGGGCACGCTTGCCACCGCACCCCGTTTAGGTAACGTCCTTGCTCAACTGCCTGATCAGTCAGCCTGTGGGCTGTTCGGATTGCTTGTTGTATGGTAGTGGGGTTAGAAGCAGTTACCATACTTTGAATTTCAGGCACCAATCCCCGTATATAATGCTCCACCCTCTTGTGCATTTCATTCACCATCCCTGGACATAAAGTGGCTAACTCATGAGTACGAGTCGTGTAGGCTTCAATTTCTGAGCCTTGCATTTTGAGTTGCCAGAACTCAATTCCAGTTTCTGCACTTCATTTCGGGGGCAGTATTCTTCAGTCATAATTCCCTTAAACTCATCCCAAGGTAGTTCATTGGCCATGGCTTGACCCAACATTTGTACCTGGGCATTCCACCAAGAAAGTGCTGCGCCTTCCAACGTCCCTGTGGCATACTTCACCTGATCAGCAGGCGGGCAGTTGCATTTCGCGAAGACCGACTCTGTCTTCTCAAACCACCTTACAAGCCCTACAGCCCCTTCCGTCCCGCTGTAGGTATGAGGTTTACAGTCCATGAAGGACTTGTAGGTACATGGTGGTGGTCCTGTTTTGACAATCCCAACATTAGTCAGATATCCTAGACAAATAACTAGGATAATCAGTTTAACCTCTTGCTATCATTTACCTGCTGGTTGTCCAGGCTGGGCAGCAGCCACTTCCGCCTGAACGTGTTCGTTAATTAGTGCTGCCAATTCCGCAGGCGTCATGTTTATGGCTCCGGCTCCACGGCCTCCGGCGCCACGTCCACGACCACGCCCACGTCCTCTTCCACGTGCGTCCATATTTCACTTTAAAATTCACAATTACAATAATGAGTAACATCCAACACATTAATCTCATCAAAGTACAGTAAACAATAAGAAATAACGAATTTACCACAACCACAACATTTATAACAGAAATAATAATCAAAGATAAATAAATTGTAATTGAGTCACAAAATATTCCATCAATGTCAAAATTTAAGTTTGTCAGTTGGGTGGGAAACAACCATTCCCACATAGGTTTCAAAGAAAAGAAACACTACATAGTCTAAGTCATTTAAAAGTGGAATCAGTCCAGTACATCAGATCCGTCACTGTCCTCATCCATCTCTACTGGTTCTTCTTCGGGGCTTCCTCGGGTTCCTCTTCTGGGTCTTCCTCATCAGGGTCCACCAAAGGTGTAGGAGCTTCAGCAATCTGAAGTGCTGCTAGTTGTGCTTCTAAATCAACGAACCTATTATCGATCTCCATGTTATGGTGATCCTGTGCATCCATGCGTCCACTAAGTGCTACCATGTTGCCTGCCAGAGTATGATGTCCACCAATGGCCATCGAAAGTCGCTCCTGAAGTGTATCTACCTGGTAACGCAGTTGACGCATTTCAGATCGTATTGCAGAGTTCTCATCAGTGAGTCCTCTAATCCGCTGTCGCTCTGTGTCCAGTGTGGCTACTAGGGCTGCAAATGCCTGCTCCAGAGGGATGCTCAAGGTAGGAAGTGTAGGCAAAGTAGAGGCGGTTGATGACCTAGTCCTAGGTCGTGTAGGTGCTATAGGTGGTACGCGTTCTCTATAAGCCATACGGTTAATGTAAGTGGGGTAGAAATCCCAGTTACGCGGAGGATCGAGCTCAGGAGGTACGAAAGGCTGATCCCAGTCTATCTCGCCGCGAGGATAAGGATGTCGTGGCCAGTTAAATCCCCTATCAGGTACGGGAGATGTAGGAGGTGATTCAGATCGTGCAGGTCTCTTGCCTAAATTCCTGGACGACGATGCCATGCTGCGAAGTACGTGTTGCGTATGCCAATGAGTATACAGTAAGGAGAGTAAACGATAAGTAACTAACAACTGTGCGGTTATAGTCTAGTGTGTGTATGCAACCTAGTTCCCTATAACCATTGGCTCTGATACCAATCTGTCACACCCTCAAAATCCGCGTGCGGGGTTTTACCGCGAGGCGCGTGACATACCAGGATCTCAGTCATTAGTTACCAAGAACGACTCTATATGATTAATAAACAAAACCAGAGTCAACGTTTAAATACTGCGGAAGCGTTTTTAAAACTAGAAAACCCAAAACAAGTAATATGTAAAGAGAATGCGCAAAACAAACGCGCCCCAAACACAAATGTATAAAATGAAAATAATCCCAATTTGTAAACAATGCAAATGTAGACAACTCAACAATGCTGATGTGCGTGCTCCTAGGCAACTGGCAACCTTAACCTGAGAATAGCATACTAAACAAGTCAACACATGGTTGGTGAGTTCAAGAGTTTGCGTTAAAATATAAACCAATCAATAGTTTTCAGAGCATAAGTAGTGTATTGCAATAGATAGCTAGTCTATTAACATAAAAATATTAATCATAGTGATCTCGCGATTGAAGCTGACTGTGATACGTTTGTTGCCTCCCGTCACGACTTACCAGGTCGTGACGAATATGTGATAGGACAAAATTGCACCCGTTTGACCTCGAGTCGCACAGGTGGGGCTCGTCAGACCCAGTAGTACTACCCAAAATTTCCCCGCTAGTCAATATTAACAATCCGAAAGTGTGAGGACTTTCCATGGTAAACAACACTATATCAATATTATACACACTCATAAATAAAAGCGTTTGTGATCAACAGTATGCTATCTCCCCCAAAAGAGATTATGTAAAAAGAGTGGGGCAAGAACTCACCTGGTATGCGCAAGAATTAACTTAGAGTCTAACTTGAAAGAAAGTAGGAAAGACAACCTTCAAAGGTCACCTAGAATACAAGAGTACATAAGTACGTGTACACAAAAACAACACGAAACCCTAAGTGCTCTACAAACCAAGGAACTCAAGGTTAAGAATACAAGACACATTTGACCCAGTTGACCCGTTTGACCCGTTGGTGACATTATAGGTGATAATTCGTTAAAACTAACACAACAGCATATCATACATGATCAACATACCACTTGATTACATATAGCACATCACCACCACATGTACTACCTAGATCATCATACAACTAGATATCATACAAGTCATGCAAAACACAACAGGCCAAAACAGGTAACAACCCAAATCAACATTCATACAACATAAACAACACATTTCATCACTCTAGAAACCATCCATGAACACACTAGCATGATCCTAATATCCCAAACATGCCAAATCATCCAATTCAAGGATTTGCACAATTAAAGTTTCCCTTTTGGGAAAGTTCATCCCAAATTCATCAAACTCACACTACATTCATGAATTCATCAATTATATACCATTTCAAGTCCATGACAACATCTAAACATGATCAACAACACCTAATCATCATGATTCATCAACTTTCATGCCCAAAAGTTACTATCTTTAGTAAGGTATGAACTACAACATGCATTCTTGAATTCCTAACATTCATATCAACCATCTAGCATCTAATCATCATCACAAACACATCCATAACATTCATACATCATCCAATCATCAATTCATGCAAAATAAAGTTACTATTATTAGTAACCTATGAACAATGCATCAAAATCATAGCTTTCTTGCAAAATCGACGTTAACTAATATACATACAACCTAACTAGCATCATTACAACATCATACAACCAACATTCAACATCCAATTTGATCCAAAATCGCCTCACCCTCTCGGCCAAAGATGATCATGTGAACAAACAACCAAAATCCAAACTTTCTTGCATAATCAACGTTAACTAGCATATATACAATCCAACTAACATATTAACACCACCAAACAATCAAGAATCGACCACCACATCACCAATTTCGAACTAGGGTTTCGGCTAACATCAATAATGCATGAAAACACCAAAACTAACCTTTAATTCACGAAAGAAAACAAGAATCAATGTTCCAATGTGTTGTGGAGCTTGAAATCGATCCAAAACCGATGCTTTGTGGTTGATCTTGGCCGAAATCGCAAAGGGAGAGGGAGAGGGAGTGAGGTCGCGGCCGATTGGGGTTAGGGAATTAGGGTTTTTGATTTTGTTTTAATTAATAATCCATAATTACACTTTTAACCCTTATAATTTGTATTTTATAAAAATTAAGCTTTTTGAATAGTTTTTAAATAGTTTTTAACTACTAAACACAATTATTATTAATCACAAATAACAATCATGCATAATTTCCATTTATCACAAAACACACGAAATAAATATGCACGTTTTCACGTTACGCGATAAAATTACAGTTAACATTCAAATCACATAAGCATAACTTAATAATCACATTGTTAACTTAATTATCATCAATTTAACATTACTGATTATTGTTAAGTCACCAACGTTCAACGACAACTAGTGTGTGCACGACACGTGTATGCAAGACTTAACGGAACAAACGGAGTTTGGTAACGGAAAATTACCGGATGTCACAATACATGATTACATAAGTACGTGAAATCAAAATAGTTTAACAAACACTAAGCATTCAATCAAATACATTAATTTAAGTGATTTGGAAAACATTGACCCGTTTGACCCAGTTGGCATGTTTGACCCGTTGGTGTCATGTTATTTGAAATCTTATTTGCTTAGATTAAATAACTCATTATTCATGATTACCATAGTAAACCATTCACGTATAGCATATAACGAACCATCAGTTCTAGCAAGATTATCAAACTAGCATAACCTATCATACAACAGATGCGAACCTCAATAAACAATTATCTTGCTCATTAAAGAAATAGAATAATCTCGAATACCTAATCATACATTGAGTTTAATCACGCACTACTTCACATCCTATACCCTACCAATCCTACTAAGTAGGGTCCTCAGCATGCGTATATGATGCTCATCGTAAAAATCCCAAAGATGAAACAATCAAAACATACCAAATAGCATAATCAAAGTATAAAATCCTAATTGTCTAACATAGCTTCATCACATTGCACCATTACTTCCCCAAACACTAGAATATCCAACATTACCAAGATAGCATACATATGATATAACCATTTCTTTCTAACACATTAAATGATCTCAACAATAAATCTAGCATGATCCTAACACAAAGTGCATGCCCAAATCATGAAATCCTACCAAACATGTCAATAAAGTTTCCACTTCTGGAAAGTAGTATCCAACAACCAATATCTCATCAAATCCAATCATTGATTCATCATCCATACACTTCAACTAGATCATAGAAATCATCAAAGCACAAGAGACATTAAGAAATCACAAAACTCTAAGTTCTAGAGAATTAAAGTTTATACTTTTAGTAATGTGTGAACGAGAAGATAAATCCATGAATTTTATGCACAATTCACATAAACCAACAACAATACTATCAAACTAACACAATAACATCATCAAAAAACATCAAAATCATGTTATCATGCCCAATTGAACTGGGGTTTATTCATAGATCAAAAATCATTAAAAATAGTTGAAAACTCACATTAAACACATTAATGATCAACACTTGCACTTTGTAACATGTGGTAACACTTGGAACTAATCAAAATCAAATGTATTATGTGTTGCTTGATCAAAATCACCAAAGGGAATAGGGATGGGGGTGTTTAGCAACAAAGGGAGGGTTTGGGGGGCTAGGGTTTTATTTTTTATTTAAATATGGTAATAAGTTTCTTAGTTCCCCTTGTTGTTTTATAAATTGTAAACTAACTTTTTTATACTTTTAAATATGGTAATACTTTTTTTATCTCATAATATAAGAACTTTATTTAAACCAACAAATAATAAGAAATCCAATTGGTAATCACCACACATGAAATCATATATCACACGTGGTCACGTTGTTAAGCGTAATCCATAATATAATACTTAGCATTTTGATTCATATAATTACATATTAATAGTCAAAATTTTTAATAAATTTAATATTAGTTAGACTAATATTAATTATTTGTTAAGTCGCCGATGTTCAAAGACAACTAGTGTGTGCTTACGACACGTGTATGCAAGACCTAACGGAACAAACAGAGTTTTGGTAATGAAATGTCACATTGTGTAATTAGGTTTGAGTGTGTGATGTAAGATCCCTCAACCATATGTTTTGTAAGCGCTTAACTCATAATCCAGATATTATTAGTAACATAGGTCAAGCTTATGCAATAATTGTGTAAGGGTGCACCCTTCCTTGCTTATATAAGGAAGCCTTCCCTCATTCATAATCCATCATTGGAAAGAAATAAAAACCTTTTTCCTATACCTCTCTGTTTAGTTTCTCTCTCTAGACTTTTGAGTCTTTGAGTCTTTAAGTCTTGAGTCTTTTTTTAAGTTTTAAGGGTTTTCTTCGTAGACTCCTTTCCTTGAGTCTTACTCGTCTTTAATAGATCAGCCATAGCCACCCTGCATGTCTGATTGTTTAGGAGTCTTTCTTCATACACATACAATGCATTAGTAGAACCTCCTGATTAGGCTCTTCCTTATCAATCTTCTGCAGCTTCTGCGTCCATCTACGACCACTTTCCGTTTCTCTAGAGTTCAAGATCAATTCAAAGAGGACTAGATTGACCCTGAGAAAGAATCTTTTTTGGTAAAAAAGAACATATACATTAATGATGACCTATAGATATAACTTGTCTGTCTCTAGTTCACCGTGCTCCAAGAGAGTCTGAGAGGCATAACCCTCCCCCCACCCTAAATATCCCACTATATACATGGGGTAGCTTTCTTTACACTCTTCCTATGTTGGGTATCTTTTCCTAGTTTTAAGCATTAGAGCGGATACTTTATGTAAGGTCTTAATATATGGTTTATAATATGAAAAGCAAAAACGCAAGTGAAGAGAAATCTCTAAAAAAGAGAGAACTTTGATCAAAGTATGAACTTGCAAAAAAAAGTTCATGCAAAATTATCACATATTGTAACACCCCGAATTTTATTTAAAAGAAGAGAAAAGGAAAGTAAATAGAAAGAAAAGATAATGGGCATAAGTGGAAGGGGATAAAGTGTAAAAAGCATAAAAGTCTATTATTATAATATAAATGAGAGTATGGCCGCCCACTTAAAGTGGATCTGCAATCTTACTCTCGGCTGAAGAAGAAAAGAGAAGAAGAACTCTCGGTTTTAGAGAGAGAAAGGAAGAAGAAGCTGCAAAAGGTTAGTTTCTTAAGTATATGTTTGGTTTTAACCGAATTCACAACTTCTTGACCGAAGTTCTTGATGTTTTAGTGCTTGTGTTTGGGAATTTGGAGCTGAATTGCTAGTGGAGGTGTTTAGTTCAAAGATTTGCTTCAAGGTGAGTTTCTAGAACCCCTCTTTTACTGATTTTCAACTTCTTGGGGCTATTATGCATACCGAATAAACGTTTTAAAGACTTAACCAAATGTTTCTGGAATTTGTTCGAATGATGTTCTGTGATTTAAGTTTTGATGCTGTTTTGGTGGTTAGAATTGTTGTTAGTATGTTTTAAGGGCCTTAGTATGTTAGATCTATGTTTGGGTAGTATTAGAAAGGTTTCGGGTGTTTATGGCCGTTTAGAAATTTTTAGAAAGTTCTCATGCGCCCAGGGTCATGCGCCCAAATAGTGGACATGAGCCTGAACAGTAGCTCAAGCGCCTAGAATAAGGGTTGATGTGCCTAAGTGTTGGCCACGCTCCCAAATAGTGCCCATGCGCCCAGAGTTACCCATCCGCCTAAGTGTTGATGCGCCTAAGCAGGTCTCATGCGCCTGTATAGTGGTAATGCGCCTAAGCAGGGCTCATGCGCCTGCATAGTTGTAATGCGCCCAGACTTTTATACTTAGAATTCTTATGCTCATGCGCCTGAAATGTTCCATGTGCCTCATTTTGGACTTAGGATTTTCTAAGGGTTTTAAGAGGTAGATGTTTGAGATAGGTCCCGTTGTGATGTGATGGCTTATGCTTGATGAATGCATGATGGTGTGATGAGGTTTGTGTGTGTGTGTGTGATGTATTATCTTTCTTCGTTAAACGGTTTTCAAAGCGTATGTATTATGTTATGTAATACGTTATGTATGATGTTATGACTTTACGTGGTATGATGTATGAATGAGCATACGTAAAGTATTATGTAATGAAGTGAAAGATAACGATAATGAAAAGTGGAAGGTAATGAATGAATGAAAGTCTTGTAAGCAAATTGAATGGAGGTGCATGACCATGTTGTAGTCAGCTCAACTATGTGTGGTTTAGCTAACCCTAAGGATGCACACGGGGAGTCTATCCTTGAGATAAAATCGAAGGGAGTCTAATAATGACTCGTATGGGGTCTAATCCTTGAGATTGACCCAAATGAGGTTGTGATACTCACCCCGGTACTGTGTCGGTCTTCGGACGTGAGTCGGGGGTTTGTTTACAGGCCCCAGCACAGTATCGGTCTTCGGACATGAGTCGGGGGTATTGCATGAGATAGGATCTAATTAATGGTAAAAGATGTAATGAACGAATGAATGAACGATGATGAAGATAATGAATAAATATTATCAATGTGTACGTATAATGTGTGATCGCATACGATTATGAAGGTTATGATTTAACAAAAGTAAAGTATTTTATTTATAAAACTAGAACTCACTCAGCGTGGCTGACCTTTTGTATGCATAATAGTTGGCAGGTATATTGTTGATGCTGAGGAGTTGCAGGCATGGATGCATAAGCTACTGGGAGCGTTCTGAGGCTGGCATCCACATTTTGACATGTTATTGTATTTTGTGATGTAAATGAATGATGTAATGTAATGAAATGACATGTTTTAATTATAAATAAAAGTTTTTGATTTCCGCTGCAAAAGTAATGTATGTTTTAAAATGTTTTATGCTATGACGATCCAGCTGTAAGCGTCCCGGGAACGGGCCTTACAAGTTGGTATCAGAGCTAAAGTTTAAGAGAATTGGGTAAATATTTTCAAAAACCTAATCTTAAACTGTGAATGGGACGAAGGAAAAGGGATGTCAGTCCTAGTAGCTACGTGCCTGCAGGTAAAGGTTTTATGTAAACGTTTTATGTAAGTTAATGTTAATCGGTGCTATGTGCACATGTTATGTGGGTTGTGTGCTTTTGTGTAGATTTAGATACTGATGTAGTCAGGATAGAAAATGCTTGGGGAATGAAGGGTGAAGTAAGTGGCTAATCATAACTGGCCACTATGATTAGGGACTTACTATACTTGACATAACTCGAGCTATTACCTTGATTGACCGTGTTGGTGTTTGAATCTTGTAGTGTTCTAGACTGCTGGTGGTAGGTCTTCTGAGGCTTCGCGAGGTGGAGGTTGGGGTGGACGTGGTGTTAGGCGGCGTGTCACGAGGAGCAGGGCCAAGACTGCTGAGACGGCTCCTGAAGAGCCAGAGCTTCGTCACCAGGATGGTGAAGACGAGAGTGCCAACTTGAGGGCCTCAATGAAGGAGGCGGTGGTCGAGGAGGTTCATCAGGTCATGCAGACGATTCTACCGTCTGTATTGACTGAAGTTATCCATGCCGTGAGGGATGACGAGAAGAAGGAGAAGGAGGAGAGGATGAGAACTGCATGACGAGGAGGTGAAGCTGGAGGTTCTGGGGATATGAAGAAACCCGATGCTGACATGGTTGTCTCCAGTGAAGATGAGGAGGCTGAGGAAGCTGTGCTGGAGACTCTGAAGGGATGCAGCTATGGAGCATTCCAAAGGTGCAAGCCCCCTATGTTTGATGGAAATGGGAGTGCTGCTGCTGCACAACGTTGGGTGAGAGAGATGGAAGCGGTACTTGACATCAGCGAGTGCCTTGAGGATCAGAAGGTGAAGTTTGCTACTCACTCATTTGTGGATTCAGCCTTATGCTGGTGGGACAACATTGTCCAGGCTGAGGGTACCAGGGCAGTCAAGAGGATAAGGTAGAAGGAGCTGAAGAGGTTGGTAATTGAGGAGTTTTGCCCTTATAGAGAGCTTGATAAGGTTGAGAGGGAGTTCCTGCAGCTGGAGGCGGGGACCATGACGCACCAGCAATACACCACGAAGTTCAATGAGATGGCAAGGCTGGTGCCAGAACAGGCGACGCCTGTGTCAAGAAAGATCAAAAGGTATATTCAAGGTCTGCTAGCAGATATCCGTAGATATCTGATCGCTGCCCGGCCATGTGCGTTTAGGTCAGTGGTCGACCTAGTAGGGAGGCTGTATGACGAGTGAGAGGCGATGGCTATAATGGATGAAAAGGAGGAGCGAGGTTATGTTAAGAGTGGGAACGGAACGCGGGATAATGATGATGGTGAATTTGTGGCTGGAGGTAAGACGATGAGGTTCGATGATCGGAAGAGGATAATTGAGAGGGAAGAAGTATGCAAGAAGTGTGGTAGAGGCCATGTGGGGGAGTACAGGTGGGGGTCGAACGTCTGCTTCCAGTGTGGAAGAGAGGGCCACAGGGCGAGGGATTGTCACATGGCTAAGTGTTACGACTGTGACGAGACTAGACATATGAGCAGAGACTGCAAGAAGTCGAGGGCAGGAAACTTCGGTGTGAGGAAGGAGAGGAGAGAATGAAGGTCAGAGCATTCACTATGACCGGGAGGAGGCTAGAGTGGACTCCGACGTGATGTCAGGTATGTTTCTGATAATTTAAATTTGTGCATCTATGCTTTGATTGTGGTGCTAGTATTAGTTTCATTCCTGCTGCCTTTTGTGGTAAGCTGCACGCTAGGAGTAGAATGATCGATGAGCCCTTCGATGTAGAAATTGATACTGGTAAGTCCACTAGGATACCTGATGCCCTAGAGGATTGCGTGATAGAATTAAGAGAGCGCGTGTCTCCTGCTTGACTGTTCAGGACGAACTTAGGTGGATAGGCGTACACCTTCTGATGAATTGGCTAGTAGCCTATGAGACAAAACTCCGAGTGTCGCAAGAAGATGGTTTAATCTACCACGCCTGACAAGAGTTCGGTGCCGACCTACGATGATGGAGTAGTGATGAAGGCCTGATCGTGGAGAGGGGGATCATCCAATTCAGAGAAACAAGGAAAGCTAATACCGAGTTATATAGGGTCATTCTGAATTATTGCTCAGGTAGGAGAAGTGGCCTATCGACTGGAGCTACCCGATGAGTTAAGTGGAATTCATCTGACATTCCATGTATCTCATTTAAGAAGGTGCCAATCGATGAAGATATGATCGTGCCACTGGAGGATACCGAGATGGATGAAGGATTCAACTACGTGAAGCAACCGGTGGCCATTTCTGATAGAAGGAAGAGAAGGGCTAAGGAGAATGGTGGTTCCACTTGTGCAAGTACAGTGGAGCCCAGAAGGGATTAAGCCTACGTATAAGATCAGGGGAGAGGTGATACCACATCACCCGTAACTGTTCAAGAAGCGACAGGTTTCGGGGACGAAACCTATTTAAGGGGGGTGGACTTGTACTACCTCGAATTTTATTTAAAAGAAGAGAAAAGGAAAGTAAATAGAAAGAAAAGATAATGGGCACAAGTGGAAGGGGGTAAAGTGTAAAAAGCACAAAAGTCCATTGGCCGCCCACTTAAAGTGGATCTGCAATCTTGCTCTCGGCTGAAGAAGAAAAGAGAAGAAGAACTCTCGGTTTTAGAGAGAGAAAGGAAGAAGAAGCTGCAAAAGGTTAGTTTCTTAAGTATATGTTCGGTTTTAACTGAATTCACAACTTCTTGACCGAAGTTCTTGATGTTTTAGTGCTTATGTTCGGGAATTTGGAGCTAAATTGCTAGTGGAGGTGTTTAGTTTGAAGATTTGCTTCAAGGTGAGTTTCTAGAGCCCCTCTTTTACTGATTTTCAACTTCTTGGGGCTATTATGCATACCGAATAAACGTTTTAAAGAGTTAACCGAATGTTTTTGTAATTTGTTTGAATGATGTTCTGTGATTTAAGTTTTGATGCTCTTTTGGGGGTTAGAATTGTTGTTAGTATGTTTTAAGGGCCTTAGTATGTTAGATCTGTGTTTGGGTAGTGTTAGAAAGGTTTCGGGTGTTTATGGCAGTTTAGAAATTTTTAGAAAGTTCACATGCGCCCAAATAGTGGACATGTGCCTGAACAGTAGTTCATGCACCCAGAATAAGGGTTGATGCGCCTAAGTGTTGGCCACGGGCCCAAATAGTGCCCATGCGCCCAGAGTTGCCCATGCGCCTAAGTGTTGATACGCCTAAGCAGGGCTCATGCGCCTGCATAGTGGTAATGCGCCTAAGCGAGGCTCATGCGCCTACATCGTTGTAATACGTCCACACTTTTATACTTAGAATTTTTATGCTCATGCGCCTGAAATGTTCCATGTGCCTCATTTTGGACTTAGGATTTTCTAAGGGTTTTAAGAGGTAGATGTTTGAGATAGGTCTCGTTGTGATGTGATGGCTTATGCTTGATGTATGCATGATGATATGATGAGGTTTATGTGTGTGTGTGTGTGATGTGTTATCTTTTTTCGTTAAACGGTTTTCAAAGCGTATGTATTATGTAATGTAATACGTTGTATGATGTTATGACTTTACGTGGTATGATGTATGAATGAGCATACGTAAAGTATTATGTAACGAAGTGAAAGATAATGATAATGAAAAGTGGAATATAACGAATGAAAGAAAGTCTTGCAAGAAAATTGAATAGAGGTGCACGACCATGTTGTCGTCAGCTCAACTGTGTGTGGTTTAGCTAACCCGAAGGATGCACACGGGGAGTCTATCCTTGAGATAAACTTGAAGGGAGTCTAATAATGACTCGTATGGGGGTCTAATCCTGGAGATGGACCCGAATAAGGTTGTGATGCTCACCCCGGTACTGTGTCGGTCTTCAGACATGAGTCAGGGGTTTGTTTACAGGTCCCGGCACAGTATCGGTCTTCGGACATGAGTCGGGGGTATTGCATGAGACAGGATCTGATTAATGGTAAAAGATGTAATGAACGAACGTATGAACAATGATGAAGATAATAAATAAATATTATCAATGTGTACGTATAATGTGTGATCGCGTATGATTGTGAAGGTTATGATTTAACGAAATTAAAGTATTTTATTTATAAAACTAGAAATCACTTAGCGTCGCTGACTTTTTGTATGCATAATAGTTGGCAGGTATATTGTTGATGCTGAGGAGTTGCAGGCATGGATGCATAAGCTACTAGGAGCGTTCTGAGGCTGGCATCCACATTTTGACATGTTATTGTATTTTGTTATGTAAATGAATGATGTAATGTAACGAAATGGCATGTTTTAATTATAAATAAAAGTTCTTGATTTCCGCTGCAAAAGTAATATATGTTTTAAAATGTTTTATGCTATGACGGTCCAGCTGTAAGCGTCCCGGGAACGGGGCCTTACACATATTTCTAGCTTTGTATAATAGAGTTAGATATGATGTAATCGTATATGTTTTGTGTGTGTTCATTTGGTAAGAATAGGGGTTGTATGATAGGTCACCCAATGTCACAACTAGGATCTAAGTCATTAGTTACTCAGAACGACACTATATGAAACATTTAAAACAAACCAGAGTTTATAACTCAAAACTGTGCGGAAGCGTTTAATAAAAAAGTCAAACCCAAAGTAATGAAATGTAAAATACGCAAACACGCGCCAAACCATTATTTAAAACAAAATGTATATTAAATCGCAAATGCAAAACAATGTTTGTCCCAATGCATGCTGACACGTGAGTGCTCCTAGGCGCTGCTGCTAACCTCGACCTGAGAATAGCATACTAAAAGAGTCAACATAATGGTTGGTGAGTTCAAGAGTTTACGTTTAACATAAGCAGTAACAGTGGTAAAACATAAGAAGTGCATTGAAATAGATAGCTAGTCTATGTTCATAATTAATAACCAGAGCGATTTCGCGATCAAAGCTGACTGTGTTTTGTTTGTTTGCCTCCCATCACGACATACCAGGTCGTGACGATGTTTGTGTTAGGACAATATTGCACCTGTTTGACCTCGAGTCGCACGGGTGGGGCTTGTCAGACCCAGTAGTACTACCCAAAATTTTCCGCTAATTACCATTATTAACGATCCGAAAGTGTGAGGGCTTTCAAGGTATAACACTATGTTACACTATACATGACTTACAATAATAAAACATTAGTAAAGAGTATGCTATCTCCCCCAAAAAGAGAGTGTTTAAAAGTGGGGCATGAACTCACCTGGTGCGCCAATAAACAGAATAACGCAAAGCTACGGTGAATAGAAAGACAACCAGTCAAAGGTTACCTAGAACATGAGAGTACATAAGTACGTGTAACCAGAAAGTTTAACAACCTAAGTGCTCAATAAACATGTTGACCCAAGGGTTTTGGAAAACAAAGACTCATTTGACCTAGTTGACCCATTTGACCCGTTGGTGACATGTTAATAGAAATCTTGTTTGATCATGTATAACAATCCATGATTATTATACAAGTTATTCACGTATGCCACGTCATCAATCTTAGGTTCTATCAAGATCATCATACCAACATAGATTATCATACAACACATACGAATCTAAATCAACCACCGTGCTCAACACAAATATAATCACATCACAACTATCAATATCCATAAGAACCTAAATTTGCGTGTATGACATACGAATCTAAAACAAAATGTACATTACAACACGTGTATGACAATCACTATGATATTATTCAACAAGATTCATACCAACTAACATACACAACAATGATTTATTATAATTCCAAAAATGATTTTACGATCTCTTAACATAACCTAACATCTTGCAATATCCATAAGAACCTAAATTTCCCAAGTAATGCATCAAGCGTCCATACAACTCAATTAACACATTCTACCACATTAGCCATCATCAACAAGCATTCTAACAGGATCCTAACATCATGAACATGTCTAATTCATAATATCCAATGATCTTTATGAATAAAGTTTCCCTTTCGGGAAAGTAACACCCAAAATCAATCTAACATCCAATTCATTAATGAATTCATCAACTTTATACCTAATCAAGTTCATAACAATCATCTAAACATGACAAACATAATCCATTCATCATAATTCCCAAATCTCATACCTAAAAGTTTCTACTTATAGCAAGGTATGAACAACACATCAAATCCATGAATTTCTTGCTTAATCCATATAAACTAACATCAATGCAATACAACTAACATCATACTATCATCACACAACATCAATTTTGAGTTTAATCATGTTAATTGAACTAAGGTTGTTCTTGAATCAAAAACCATAAAAAATCAATCAAAATCTAACCCTTAATCGTGTAAAAATCAAGAATTGGACTTGCTAACACCTTGCAATACCCAATTGATGCCAAAAGCGACTTAGTTGTGTGGTATCTTGATAAAATTCGCAAAAGGAGAGGGTATGAGGAGGGGTTACAACCGCAAGGAGGGGTAGGGGGCTAGGGTTGGTTTTTTGTTCGACTTAACTTAATTAAAAATTACCATTTAAACCCTCTTTAATCACCTTTTGTAAAAAATAATCTTTTTAGCACTTTTCTTAACAATTTTAACTGCAAAATACAAGCAATATTAATCAACAATAATAATCATATATATATTTTCAACTAACTACCAAACACGTGAAATAATTATTACACGTTGTCACCTTATCAAGTAAAATTCACAAATAGTATTTTAAAATTCATGAATCACATAACCATGAATTAACAATAAACATTATTGATTAAATTATTATCTGTTTATCATAGATAATTGTTATTAGGTCACCAACGTTCAACGACAACTAGTGTGTGCTCATGACACGTGCATGCAAGACCTAACAGAACTAACAGAGTTTGGTAATGGAAAATTACCAGATGTCACACCCAAGGGGAGCTCATCTAGGATGGATCCAACTTAAACACAATGTATACTCCTTTGGTATGTAATCTTTTGATTATAAAATCATACCATTGAGTTCCTAATTTTTTGGTTTATCATAAAAATACACACATCCATCTTAAGATTATCAAAAACAATTTAGTAATAAATTGGCCCTTACAAGTTGTATCAAGGTGAGGCTTTGCTCTTGGTTAATAGATTTTTAATCAACTATCATTTGTTAAGATGTTATTTGATTAAATTGGATGGAGATTTAAAGAAGTTATGGTAATTTTCTATGAACAAAAGGTGTGTGGATTTGTATTCAATGTTAAAAGGTTTGAATTTCAAAACCATATGTTTAAGATCAATTTTCTATGAAAAAACCTCATATCAAGCTAGAAAAGTTGTTCATATAGAAAACAAAGAAATTGTTACTGAATTACATGGCCAAAGATATACTGAATCCGGATTCTATGGCAACTTTGGTGGTTATGATAAACAATTTAAGAGAAATGTGATAATGAGTCAATCAAACCAATCATAGAATTTGATGAAAGATCATTGAGAAAATCATAAGTGTTCGCATAAAAGGTGTTGTTTCATATGTGGAAAGCCAAATCACATGGCTAGAAATTTCATTCATTAACATAAATGGCTAAGTCAACAATGATTCTTATTCTATTTCTCATAATAGAAAATAATTCTTTACAAAAGATAAGTCTTATTATAATGCATTCCAATAGAAACTACTTGTTAGAAAACCAAATTTTCAAAATAATAAGAACATGAGCAAAACAAAGTTTGTTGACAAGGTGAAAAGTTTTGATGTAATCAAAATAAAATCATTGGCTAACCTAGTACAATCAAAATAACATGTGAAAAACTTAACAAAACCTTGTCAAAAATGGAAAGTTAAAGTGTAAAATAGTGTTTCTAATATAACATGATCATAAAATCAGTTACATACATTGATATAAACAACTTACCCAAGTACCTTGGCTTGGGTTCCTAAATCTGATTGAACAAACAAGGAGGTCTATCAACAACTTATGGCATGTTGATAGTGGTTGTTCTAAATATATGATGGGAAACATATCACTGTTGCATAATGGTCAACCTTACAATGGTGGATATGTTATCTTTACGGGTGAAAAATGGAGCTAAAATCACAAAGAAAGGATCTGTTACAAATGGTGTGTTAAGTTTTGAAGACGTCAGCTTTGTTGAAGAACTCAAACACAATCTGCTAATTGTCTCTCAAGTTTATGATAAAAACTATTCAACTCACTTCACAGGAAAAGAATATTTAGTCATTAACCCTAGTTTTATTATACAAGATGAATGGATTTTGTTGAGGACTTTAAGAGATAATGACACATATATGTTGGATATGTATAGTTCCATTACTTTGCTAACAACTTCTAGCTTACTATGCAAAGCCTCAAAGAGTAATTCAATGTCTTGGCATCATCAATTAGGACATGTCAACCTCAAAACCATGAACAAATTGGGTAGAGGAAATCATATTATAGGTTTACCTATGATAGAATTTCAACTTTTTAAATATTGTCTGCCATGTTCCAAGGGTAAACAACACAAGCTTCCTCATAAATCCATTGCATATAACTCGGTTGATTCAATCTTACAACTTTTACATATGGATCTATCTGGTCCAGTAAGTGTTTCAAGTTTGGGTAGTGATCATATTGCTTAGTTTTTATTTATGACTTTTCTAGATTCAATTGGGTTTTATATTTTAGCATCTAAGGATGAAACTCCTTACTCGCTGATGAAGTTTACCATCTTCTACACTAGACAACAATTACACTACAATATTTAAAATAAAAAAAAGAGCTTGCATAATCGATTTTGGTGGAAGTTAGGATAACCACCTTCCTCTAGTGGAGTTCTCCTATAATAATAGTTACCATGCAAGTATAAAAGCAGCTCTGTATGAAGCCCTATATGGTAGAAAGTGTCGATCACCATTGAGCTGGAATGAGATTGGTGATAGCCAAATAATAGGACCAGACATCATAATGGAAACCACAAACAAGGTATTTGAGATTAAGGAACGATTAAGAGCAGCCAGAGATCGTCAGAAGAAGTACGCAGACAGAAGACGAAAGCCCCTGGAATTTCAAGTGGGTAATAGGGTGATGTTAAAAGTCACACCATGGAAGGGCGCGGTCAAGTTTGGCAAGAAAGGCAAGATAAGCCCGAGATACATTGGACCATTTGAAATTTTGTCAAGGGTTGGCCCGGTAGCAAACCAATTAAGACTACCTCAAGAGTTGAGCTACATACATGACACTTTTCATGTGTCTAATTTGAAGAAGTGTCTTGTAGACAAAGCCTTGGAATTGCCACTGAAGGAGGCCAGAGTTAATAACAAGCTGAACTTTGTGGAGGAGCCTATAGAAATTACTAACCTAATGGTCAAGAAACTTAGGCGAAGTCACATACCCTGGGTTAAAGTAAGATGGAACTCTAGGCGAGGACCCGAATTCACATGGGAACGAGAAGATGAGATGAGAAAGGAATATCCGCATCTCCTTAAACCCGCCCATCTAGAATCTAATCGAAACTAAAATTTTGGGATGAAATTTCCCAAACGGTGGGAGAATGTAACAACTGGACTCTAGGTTCTACTTTAAACTTTAATTTAATCTAGCACTATTTCATTTATATTATTATTATTATTCTCCTTCTTCCATGCTAATTGTTTACATGCTTAATTACCTGGGAAAATTCTAAATGACCAATCTACCCTAACAACTGTACATCTGAAAACTAGCCCATGTACTAAATGATAATCCGCACTTGAAATGTTCACCTGCCTTTGTCAATGTGGATGTTTGGTCTTCATCCACATTTCTTGGTTGTGTTCCGCATTAGTGGTCACCCGCATTAGTAAATGTGGATGTACAAATCCTTGGTCAAATTTGGTTCTATTCACCGGCATTAGTAAATGCGGATGAACAAGTGCTCATCTGCATTTGTTGTTGATTCGTCTGCATTTGTTGCTGCCTCATCCGCATTTGTTGATGCCTTATCCGCATTTCATCTTAGACTTGTATATTCTTCCAACCAGAGCAACCGTCAACCACCTCTTGAATTGATATATATGACCCATTCAGGGTCCGACATCAAGAACTTTAATTAAAACAAATCATATGGGTGTACACATTTAGGGCATGTATATTTATATACATTATACACATAAAAATATTTAAAACTAGAATTTACCATCTTCTACACTACACAATAATTACACTACAATATTTAAAAAAAAGAGAGAGAAAAATACCTCCATTTGAAATCGGCCGCCCTCCTTCCCACCAATCCCACAACCTCTTGATTCTACAAAAACTCGTAAAACACACCACACTTCCCTCTTCTCCATACATGCGACCATCCCATCCTTCCATCTCTCTAATCTCACAAAAATCCTCTCACCTCCCTTCAATATTCTCTGCATTCCTTCTCCACTCTAGCCAAAAAGCTCGAAAGATAGCTTCATCACAACGTCCTCCAAGTGCAAACAAGGCAGGAAGGTGAACTCAAGTGGGTTTTTACGTGAGGTTCTTGAAGTTTTGTGGTGTTCTAGCTCCAACTTGTGAAGAATAAGCCCTCATACTCTTCAAATCATCCCAAACACATGAAGCTTTTGGAGTGTAAGCATCAATGTACCCGAATAAAGTATTTTCTTGTGTTTTTCTCCACTTTTCTACCAAAAATCTTACTTTTCTTGTTCAAAACAGAATCTTGCAGCCATACCACTATTTTTGAAGAACTCACAACTTCACACAAGGTCTATTTTGAAGGTCAAACGTAAACCAAGGTTGGTGCACACGTTTGCACACCCGAAAACCCATTTCTCACGAGTTTAAGCACCAAAAACCTCACTGCTTTGAAATCCTCTCAACCTATTGTTAAGATCTACTCTAAAATAGTAAATGAACCTTCACTAAAACATGTTTCAAAAGCTACAAAAAGAGATTTGATAACATTTATGCTCAAATTATAGGGGTTACATAGGTGTAAATGTGGTACTTCACCCTTGGATGCAACATAAGGTGCCATGTATGTTATGACCCACGAACTAGTGATTATTTATATGTAACTTGGTGATATTAAACATATATAATTCTTGGTAGATGTGGAATAGGGAAAATGGTGTGGTATTATGGACTTAATGGGTGAAATTAAAAACCCGAAAGGTGGTAAAATTCTCAAATATGGTCAAATCCTTGAAAAACTTCTTTAAACAGATTATAGAGCTCACTAGAAGTCCTTAAAAAGTAATACTTGTGTGTTATGGGTTGAAGTTAAAAGATTTAAAACTTGAAGCTTAAATTATCGGTTTTACCGTAACCGGTAACTCAAATTTTGTGTTTTAAATCCCTAAAGCTAAATTCTAGAAATATTAAGTTTAAACAGGCCTAAAAGTAATATAAAAACCCCTAAGAATAGTAAGGGCCATGTTGGGTCAAGAAATGAAAGAAAGCAAACTTTTGGGTAAAATTGTGAATTTTGAAACATGAGGGACCAAAGTGTAAATTTCGTAAATATCACTAAATTTAAATCTTTTTATAACCAGCAACTTTTAGTAAACTTAATGTTATATTAACAAGTTAATAAGAATCATGAAAACTTGTCGTTGATATGCTAAAATCCTAACTTTCCTGTAAAGGAAACTTTTTGGACGTAAACTCCTAAGAAATGAAGCCACTTGAACTTATGACCATAAAACACACCTAGTTACACCTATAATAGTCTAAGAACATATAACTTATTACATGTATCCTATTAATAGGGTGCTAGGAGTTGGACCTTTTCTGTATTTAAGGGAAACTGTTGTTTGGCTTTAAGGCGAGTTTTAGTGTTCCCTTTTTACTACTGTTTTGGGATGAAGCATGCTATGATTGAACAAAAATTATTCATGTGCTATTATGAGATACTTATATGTTGTCATTATTGTTAGAACCTGCTCTTATATTGTATCACTATCATTAATTCTTGGTGAACCGCTTGTTTTATATAGGCAGATCTACTTGGGGAATCCCCCACACACAGTGCCTTCCATCATAACCTAATAACATAATAGGAAGGGTACCACACTAAGATCCTGCGGGGTCATTTGTGGCATGTGACAGGTTTTATAAGATACTATGGTGTACTAATCGGCAGGTATGGTACACTGTTTGAGGCTCAGTTCCCCCTATGGGTTAACCTGTAATAACACAAGTTTAGAAGAGGCTAGCCGGGACTGAGTGCAGGGTTGATTGTGATCCCACAACACTGATACTTACATTTTAAAATTAACTTATGGATTCTAAAGAGACTTTTGTTTTTAAACTTTAAGCACTTGAACTCGCCAACTTTATAGTTGACACAAAATCTTTTTGAGCATGTTTCAGGTAACCCTTGATGGAAGCTTGGATTACATTGGAAACCTTTTAAGGATGCCCTAGCACCATCACTACCAATGGCATTACTTGACCTTGAAACATTTTAGACAATTTAATTTGATGTCTGTTAAACATTTAAATTTTCTGTGATGAATTGATACTTTTGAATTGGGTCAGTCTGTTAAGGCCCTGCGATGTACTTTAATGTAATGCCATGTGATTTATCTCCTTGTGTGCTCTTATGATGGTTAGTTTCCGCTGCCACGTGTATTACCAGTCTGTGACGTTCCACCCACCTTGGGCCTAGGGTGTGACACTTGTGGAAAAGCAATTCGAAAAGATGGTAAAGTGCATCCTAAATGATAATAAAACAACTTTGCAACCATATGTTGAATGACTTGTGATTCAAAATGGATAGCAAGACAGTACATATAGCACGAACTCCATAAAAAATGGAGTTTTTGAACAAAGAAACTAAACCTTGATTAAAGGTACTAAAACAATGATATATGTTGCCAAATTACTGTTCTTCTTTTGGACAGAAGCATTTAACAATGCGTGTTATGTTTGGAATTGTGTTTAATCAATAAACAAAAACAAATGACTCCTTATGATATTTTCTTTAAACATAAACCCACAGTCAAATATTTTAAAGCCTTTGGTTGTTGTCATTCCTTATTACACGCAACAAATTTAAAATCAAAATTTGATAATAAGCCTAATGATTGTTATTATGTTGTCTATACAACTAACAAAGTAGCATATCGGGTTTATAACAAAAGAACCAGACATATTATTAAATCGTTTAACATTGATTTGCATGAGCCCATACAAGTACCTTTTGAAGAATCTCAATCTCAATCATTTTCATCTGACACACCGCTTTAGATGAACATCAAGAAAAATCAATCGTCTATCAACCAAAAGGCACTATTGATGTTGAGAAGCCTATGGTTTATTTCTAATTTTGGATGAAGTTATTTCAAAAGAAGAAATTTCACAACTGAGGATTCACATATATCATCCCCTTGAAGCAATAATTTGTCCATTATTTAATAATATACAGACTAGAAGTCAATCAGGAACAATAAACACATCCCTATACGCTTGCTTCATTTATCAGATTGTGCCTAAAAGTGGTGAAATGGCATTAAAGGATAATAGTTGGATTGAAGCAATACAAGACGAGTTAATGCAATTCAAGAAGTTGGACAAGTGGCATCTTGTTAAACTACCCAAAGATAAATTGCCGATTAGAACAAATGGATTTTTCGTAATTAAACGGATAAAAAAGGTAATATTGTTTGCAACAAGGCAAAAATTTTTGTACAAGGATTCTATTAAGTTGAAGGCCTAGATTATGCAGAAGGTTATGCTCCAGTGACTAGATTATGCATAAGGAAGACGGGTGAGAATCTAAATCTTGTTTAAATTTATATTAATGATATCATTTTTGGATCTACTAATGATGACATGTGTAAGGAATTTGAAGCAGTGATGATGAAGAAATTTGAGATGAGTTCCTTTGGAGAAATATCATTTTTCTTAGGTATCCAAGTTAAACAAGTTGAAGCTGGTATTTTGATTCATTAAGAGAAATATGTTCAGAGTATTTTAGGAAAGTACAAGTTTCAAGACTTCAAAATTACTCCGACTCCTATGTCTTCTCGTACTACTTTAACTCCAAATCTTATTGTGAAGCCATTGATCAATATTTGTATCAATCAAAGATCGAATCCTTGATGTATGTTACTAAAAGTAGGCCAGACTTTATGTTTCCTACTTATCAGTGTGCACATTATCATCGTAATCCAAACAAATCACATGAAAGTTGTCAAAATAATATTCAAGTATCTTAAAGGCCAATCACAACTTGGACTTTGGTATTCTAGAAATTTTGAGTTCAATTATTTGCTTATACTTACAGTGATTATGTTGGATGTAATTTGGACAAAAAATCAACTACATGTGGATGTTAATCTCTTGGAAACAGATTCATTTCTTGGCAATGCAAGAAGTAGAATATTGTGTCAGCATCCATTGTATAAGATGAATATGTGGTTGTATTAAGTTGATGTTCTTAGATAGTTTAGATTCAATAATATCTTCATGATTATGGCCTTAACCTTTATGACATCACAATTTGGTATGATAATTCTATAGTTCTTAACATTGTGAAGTTTTAAAAAAACAAAACACATTGACATCCATATGCATGTTATCCATGTTTGTTTTGATAGAAAACTTACTCATCTTAAAGAAGTACCATCGGTTGATAACATGACAGATTTGTTCACCAACACGTTTGATTATTTCCGTTTTAACTTCTTAGTTCAATCTTGGGGAATGATTGACTTTGGATGATTACATAGAAATTTTTATCAAAAATATTTTGTTTTTATCGTAGTTTGTTAAAATTGTTATTTTCTTTTGATAATCACAATTTTAGGGGGAGAAAATTAAAAATGCAATGAAAAAGATTTTTTGTCGCAGGGGGAGTTAAAATATATATTAAAAACATCAAAAAGATTTGAAGTTTTCTAAAGTTTCAAAAAGAGTTTTCTATGTAAATAAGAAATGATAGACATTTCTCGACTTTGATGTATTAAAGACAAAGGCTCAAAAAGGAACTGACTTAGATGTTGTTTGATATGTTGATAGGCTTTTCTTACAAGAATGAAAAGCCACATGGATTGTGATTCACATGTATTAAAACTTCTATACCTGAAGTGGGTAACATGTCAGAGTTTTGCGGCAATGCTAATTCCATGTTAAAACATACTAAGGGTTATAGTATTGTGATACTCAATCCGGTCATTTTCTGATTCACTAATTTTCACAAGTATATATATATATATATATATATATATATATATATATATATATATATATATATATATATATATATAGAAAAAAGAAATCAATAGAAAGGAAAGAAAGAAAATACAAAACGAAAGAAAAATACAAATTGATTAATGAGCAAAAAGATGCCAAAGGCCATATAGGAATAAAAAGATGACAATGTGCACAAATAACAAAAGATATGTTCATGACATACATACTATATGATAAATAGTTTCTTCTTTGGGAATATGTAGCAACACAAGAGCCAAATTCAAAATATTAGGCTTTTATGTCCGAATTAGCATGTAAGTACTAAACATTTTGAGAGGGCTAAAGTATGTTAGACTGGCTGGTAGTAGGTCTTAAAACTTGTTTAAATTCCATGTTTAGAATCATTTCTCAGGTTAGTTATACTCAAATAGCTATATTAGGAAAATCAATAATCAATGAGACTACTGATTAGAGGTGAAAGGTTTAAGTTAAGTTGCGGTGACTTGAAATTTCAAAATGTCTTGAAGCTGGATAAGTGTTCTACACAAATTTTGATTGTAGGATCCATTGATTTTATATAATCAAATCAAAGCATGATAAACATCATAACATGTATGTCTAAGTAAGGATTGAAGCTTGAATTTAAAAGGATAACTATATTTACAATCAACTAAACCCCAGTCTTATTTTAAATACATCTGGAAGATAATAATAATCAATTTTGAGGAATATGATTCTATAGGGATTGAACCTAAAGGCTTTTAAAATCAAATCAAGATTATAAAGATCAAATCGCGCGAGAACCTGAAGTTGCTGCGCGAAAACTACATCTCACGCGAGAACTCGAAAGTCGCGCGAGAACTATGTGAGAACTTCTTAGTTTAGTATAAATAGATGTTTTGTTATGTAATTTGGAGAGCTTTTCACATTTTCTTGATTTCATACTCACTTGTAAACATTCAAAATTAGAGAGAAATAGAATCGAGAAGTTTATTTACATTTGTGTTCTTCATTTACTATTCAATCTTATTCTGTGATGTTAACATTTCGCATTCTCGTCACGAGATCAATCTTATTTTGTATTATATTGATCCTTACAATTGGTATCAGAGTAAGGTTTACTCTAGATCGATTGAATCAAAGATTGATATGTATTTGTTGAAGTGTTCTTGAGATTTGATTTGAAGTTCCTTGAAGATTTACTGGATTTATGCTATATTTGATCACTTTTGAAGATCTTAAGAGCTGTTATGCTGTTAAATGAAGATATGACCTGTTTTTGTGATTAATTATGCTTAATTCAATCAATTAGAGACAATTAGGATCATAACCGAACCTAAAATCACTAATTGAAAGATTATTCAGTTAATTTTGAACAAATTGGTGGTTGATTAGAGGCTGGAATCGTCGAAGTTGATTGAGTTTGATTAGGCGAAAACTTAAGTTTCGCACGCGAAAAGTAACTATTCGCTTGAAAAGTGTGATTTTGGTAAACGTTTGTTGAAAATCTGTTACAGAAAAATTCCTTTCGCGCGAAAAGTTGAACATTTCACAAAATTAGTTATAAAAGTTTCCATGTGAAAAGTATGTGCGAGAACTTGTGCAAATTAGTTTTGCTTAAGACTATTTGCTCGAGAACTTTATCTTTCGAGTGAGAACTCCTACTTTGAAGATTTTTGAAAAAGTTTGAATCCAATATTTCTCAATGGCAAACTTGAAGCACATCACTGCTACTCTTAATCTCGCAATGAGATCAGCACGAGCACAAAGTCCCCTCAACTTCTCAACAAAGAAGACTATACCGATTGGGTCTATCGCTTTGAGAAGCATGTTATATACACTGAACCCAGGATGATGAGATCTATCAAACAAGGCCCGTATATCCTGATATATACCAATGACAAAGGAGACTTGGTGCCTAAGCCTGAACACCTCTGGGATAAGGAGGATATGAAGAAAATAGAGCTCGATAATAAGGCATATGCTGCCATCACTATGGATTACCACCGAAATCACTCAGAAGTTCAAGGATTACAGGAAAGCCAAAGATTTATGGGATGCCTTGGAGGAGCAGATTATGGGGAACAAGGATATGAAAGAAATCCGGAAAGACATGTTGAACCAAGAGTTTAATATGTTTAATCATATACTTGGTGAAACCTTGGAGGCTCAAATGTCAAGGTTCGTGAAGCTGATAACCAAGATGAAAAGTGCAGGAATCACATCAGAGAACATCTCAGTGAACAAGAAGCTATTAAACTCACTACCTTACAGCTGGAACAACAATTGCACTACTACTAAGAGAACCAAGGATTTGTTCACCTTATCCCTCAATGATCTGATCTCCACCATCAAATCTTATGATATGGATGACAAGCAGAGAGCTGCATACTATATCAACACGATAGAAGCTGAAGCATCAACATTATATGCTAAGATGGCTAGTAATCCAAATTTTTTATGTCAGCTGCTCCCAGTTGTGTCAACAACAACAATCAGCAACTCCTACTCATCCAAATGTCAAAGATCCATCCTTGCCTCAATTCCAAGCTACTCATCAGAACCTTTACAGTCAATATCAAACTCGATCGCAACCCCTGATCTACCCACAAAGTCAATCTACTCAACCTTCACAACAAGCATTTGTTGTAAACTCTCAACCTAACAGACAAAGCGTTCAGATAGCTGAAGAGCATCTGGCTCTATTTACCTCATTTAAGAACATCTATGAAGCTTTCTCTGCCGGAAGACTTGATGACTTGCAACAAATTAATTCCAATGATGTAGAAGAAAATGATATTAAATATCAAATGGCTATGGTGGTGTACCGGGCAAAGATTTAGCAAGAAGAACAGGGAGAAAAGTGTTTGGCCTGACAACTCAAGCAAGATTGGGTTTGACAAATCAAACTTAAGATGTTATAACTGTGACAACCCGGTTATTTTGCTAGAGAATGTACCGAAGGCAGATCTAATCAAGCAGAAAGTGGAAAGAAAATGGTAACAGTAGAGGTAGAATCAAAAGGAGACAAAGCGAGTTCATCAAACAACAAAGCCCTAGTTTCTCAGACTAATGGAGAGTATGATTAGTCAGATCAGATAGAGATTCTAGATATCAGGCTTTCCACTGCTTTGTTGATAGAAATTCAAACCGCTAAAGGACATGTTGATGAAAATTTACTAGCTGAGTTCGTATCTGATGATTTGATAAATGGTGTGTTTGACAAAGAGAAGAAGGTTGAAATTGATCAAGTTGAGGAGAAAAAGGTTAACGAGGTAAAAGTTAAAGAAATGTAGGATGATCAGGAGCTTAATGAAACAGCTATTGAGACTACTCCAGCTCAATCAAAGATCAATGAAGGAAACAAGAATGAAGAGAAGAAAGTAAAGGCTGTTGAGTTCACTCTAGCCAAGATTGAGGAAACTGAAAACACTGTTGAGTTTACTCTGGCATCTACTTGTGACGAAAGTGAAAATGCTGTTGAGACCACTCCGGGAACAAAAGCAGAAGAAAGAGTAGTGTTGAAAGCCTTCATGGTAAATATCTTACCTAAAGAGAAGAAAAAGGAAGAAGAGACTAAAGAGATACTTTCTAATCTTTTTCAAATACATGTTTAGAAAAGGTACAAAGATATAGAGTTCATAACGAATGCTTGATTTTAGAAGTTGAAAAACTTCATATCAAGCTCTTAAATATACTACTAATGAGAAATTTTTTAAAGAAAAGATAGATGGATTAAACAAATTGATTTACCAATCAAAATTGAATATTCATGATAAAGATTGTAACATAAAATATTTGACAACACGTAATAATGAATTATCTTTAGAAATTAATAAACTTAACAGTGAACTCTTATCTGCTAAATTGATTGTTGAAAAATTTGAGTTATCCTCAAACATAGTTGAAGGTATAATCAAGTCTCAAATGACATAGAAAATTAATGGTGGAAAAAGTGGTGTTGGTTATTCTAACATTGAACCACCTATTAGTCATGATTATACATGCTTGCCTTCATCAATTACTTCAGTAATACTAAACCTAGTCCTACATCTTGAAGATCAAGAGAATGCTGTAAGGGTTGAACCTAGAGGCTCGGGAAATCAAATCAAGAGGAAGAAGATCATGTCAAGTGACATGTTCAAGTTGTCGCGCGATAACTTGCTTCTTGCGTGAAAACATCAAGTCGTGCGAGAACAAGTTATTCGCGTGAGAACTTCTAGATTAGTACATATAGAAGTTTTTGTAATGTAATTAGTAAGATTTTAGTCATTTCCTTATTTTCAATCTTATTGTAATCATTTCAAAGTTAGAGAGCAATACAATTGGAAGTTATTTACATTCGTTTCATCTTTTATCTTTTAATTCCACAATGATAATATTCCGTGTTATTGTTCTGGATTGTTTAAGCCTTGTCTTACTCTTTTAGCAGCAATGGTGATGATCACTTCATCTGCTGAATCATCAGATTGGCTTTGGGTTGGAGATTTAGCTACTTCAGGAACTTGTTGGACTGTTGGAGAAACCTGCTCTGTGGTTTAAGTAGTTTGGATGATGGGAGGTGATGGTTGTGTTTAAGTGCTGGGTGTAGGATCAATAGATAGGGTGATATCAACAACTTCAGACTCTTTTATTTTTCTTCTTTGTTCTGAAGCCTACCTTTACTTTTCTATATGAGGCTTGTATATTCTCATCAGTACCTTTTGTACTTCCTTTACCTCAGAGTCATTTCATGTGTTTTTTAGCCTTAGTCAGATTAGGTCAGCAATCTTAAGTCTATTAAAACAAACAATTTGATTCCTTGAGTAGGCTACCCTTCCGACTGATAATCTGGTGATGAAGTGTGTGTCTTTCTTATGATCATATTCCCACTCCTCTATTGGATCATATGCGTATAGCGGAGCTTTAGGGATTTCCTCACCAAACTCAGCCTTGACTAAAGACAGTAGCATTTGAAGTAGCATCTTGGATTTATCATTTCTACATACAAAGATACTAAGGCACTCAGCAATATGCTCTAAGATGTCAAGAGGCAGATCAAGTTCTTCATTTTCATGGTCATAGTACATGATCTCACCGTTTACCCTCTTGACTGTAAAATTCTTCATCTGGGATGCATACCCAGCACTTAATCTTTGATTCCTTTGAGTATCTTCTCTTCCACCTCTGGGTCAATCACCTTTGCCTTTACCACTTGCTTTGGCATGATCTTCTTTTTGGCAAAGGTGGATGAGATAGGATGATCGTCATCAGAGGTAACGCAGTCAGAATCAGGAGATGCTAGAGGTTTAGTTGGTAGATAGGAAGACCTTAGGACAATTTTCTTTGTCCTTTGTTACTGTCTTTCTCATCGCTCTCTAGCTTCTTCATACATTGGTAGTTCTCCAGCTATAACCTTCTTTTTGATTTCTCTGATATTCAGATCAAGAATAGAGATACTCATTGGCCCTACTTGTCTACAAGAGAAACCATAGTATTTGAGGAACATCTTCATTTGTTGCTTGCTTGTGGTCTCCTATCTGACTCTTTCAGCTTGCTTTCTCTCTTGCACAACTCTCTTCTTTCTTGCTAACTCTTTTGATTTCTCCATTTCAGCATGAGTGGTAGCTATTAGCTTTAATCTTATCTCAACAAGGTTGCATTCCATGACCTCATTGAAGTTGAATCCTTTCAACTCAAGTTGAGCTGCTAGGAGACTTCTTTCATGATCTTTCTACTTCCTTTTCTAAGAAAAGGCCATTGGAGTAGGTTTGGCAGTTGTAGACACCAGGCTTGGTAAGTTGTTATTCTCTAAGTGCTTTCAGCAGTTGACCTAGATGACTTAGATGGCACTCTCTTGACAACTTCGGCCTTTGGTGTAGGCGGAGTTGTTGGTGCTTTTCTACTAGGTTGTCCACCAAGGTTAAATCTTCTTCTTCTTTCAACTTAAGATTCTTTTGTATTTTTATTAAGGCATTGATATTTTTCTTTATAGAAAATTCTTAAGATATACCAGCTTGTAGTCTTATAATTGCATCATCAACCTTTTGTTGGAACAATTCCACCTTCTTTGTCATCAGCAATCTGGCCCTTCTATTCTAAGACTCTATTTCAACTTCTTCAGCAGTAATAGGTCTCTTACCTTTGTCTAAGGTAGAGATTGCAGTAGGTCTAACTTCTTAAGGTCTAGTAGGTATACCTGATGCCTCACCAGCTGACTTAGGATCATCGACAGTTGTCTAAGCTCTCTTACCATCCTTGGCGACTTCTTGGCCATCTGTTTCCACATTCAACTCAGAGCTAAGGTTTTAGTTTCAACATCCTATTGACCAAATATCAACTCAGCTAATTTTTTGATTTCAGACCTAGGTGTGTCTTGGTGTTCTTTATGAAGTGGGGTTGGTTCAGCTTAAAGAGTCACTCCATGTCTTTCCATGTCATCTTCCATGGTCTGTGGTCCTCTTTTGTAAACCATAATTCTTCCTGAGGGTTTATCTGCCGAAGAAGCTTCTTGTTTGGCACTTTTGGTAATTGCATCAGCAATCGATTTATTTAGCTCTTCTATTGCTTTTGAAAACACTTTTGGTAATGGTTCTTCTTCTTTAGAATATGCCTTGGGAGAAGCTTCAAGTCTTAGCACCAGCTCTCTTTTTGATGATTCTTCATTAGATCTTTTGCTTTGTGAGAGAGAAAGGAAGAAGTGTTGGACCTTCTTATTGCAGCCATTATGTAAATCATTTAATTATTCAAAGTTAATCATCCCAATAGTAAATACAATATATTTAAAGCTTGTTTCATCAAATCCCTTTGTGAAAAGATCTACATATTATTCATTTGTATGGACCTTAATTAATTTAATGATTTTCTTTTCTGCATATTCTCTTCTGAAATGATACCTAATATCGATATGTTTTGTCTTTAAATGCTGAACTATATTGTTGGTGATTGTGAAGGCACTCTTTTTGTCAATGTGAATTGGAGTATTCATAAAGGTTACTTTATTATCCCTAAGTTTTGTTTGAATCCATTTCATTGGACCATAATAACTAGATGTAGCAATGTACTCTGCTTTAGCAATTGATGTAGACACACATGTTTGCTTCTTGCATTGCCATGAAACCAATCTTCCCTATCGAAATTGACATCCTGCTATGGTAGATTTCTTGATGTTACATCCTTCATAGTCACTATTTGTATATCCATAGAGATTGAATTCAGAACTCTTAAGGTACCATAATCCCAACTTAGGTTCCCCTTTAAGATACTTCAAAATCCTTATGGCAGCCATCAGGTCTGACACTTTTAGAGCAGATTGGAATCTTGAGCACAAGCATGTGGCAAACATAATATCTAGTTTTTTTATTGTGAGGTACATGAGAGATCCTATGATGGCTCTATATTGTTGTTGATCAACTGCTACCCTCTCAAGATCAGGTGTTAAAGAATATGTTTTGCACACAATCTCTTGTTTTTTAAACCAAATATAGTTTCATCCACATATGCTTGTACCAAAATGATGTCAAAATAAACTTTCTTGATGAAGAGTTTTGTCTATGGATCCTCTGATGTATCTATTTTTCTTAAGAAAGTTAGAGAGTGTCTCATATCATTTAATGTGAGCCTAATGAAGCTTGTATAGAGCTTTATCAAGTTTGTAGATATAATTTGTATACTGTAAGGCCCTGATTCTAGAAGCGTCATAGTTGGTCTTTCAAAGCAATACAAGGATTTAAAACATTCATTTAAATAACATTTGCAGCGGAAATTACTTTAATTCAATTTCGTCATGACATAAATCAAAGGAAACATTAACTTTGTCTTAAATAAATCAAACAAGTCATAAAAGAGTGTTTAATAATCTTCTTAATTTGGGATGCCAGTCTTCAGTTGCCAAGAAGCTTTAGATCCATGCCCCCATCCATCTAAGCCCAACAGCTCACATGGAAACTGATATGCATACAAAAATCAGCTTCGCTGAGTGAGTTCTATGTTTATTTTATCAGATAATCATTTAGCAAGGTATGTTAACTTTATTATTCTAAAAAAATAGTCATCACATGAACAAACATATTTACTATACATAGACTGTCACTTTATCAATACTTTATCAGTAAGGCTTTTGCTTATTCATTTTCTATTACTCTTCTTTATCCGTCAATTCCCAGTTACTATGTCTTGGATCTATCCAAGGGCTAGACTTCCACTTGTGACGAACACAGGACTTTACTTTATCCATGTTTGTGATGAACACAAGACTTCATGTTTTTTGTGAGAGCACAACAAATGCAACTCTCCTTTATCCTGTGCTTGCAAGACTTTACTTTAGCAATTGTACATTGTTATGAGCTCAATAAAATCTTTTTAGGTTTCACTTCCATCTTTAGTTATATATATACTTATACATGCTAAGAATCAACTCATAGTCCATATATTCACATTCTTCAACAAAAGAATACAAATAGTATAACAGACCCTCCACGAAACAGCGGGAGTTCGGGGGTGATAGCGGGGTTCTAGGGACAGCAGCCCCTAGTGGGGTCCAAGGGGCAACGCCCCTGGATGGGGTCGGGCTGGTCAGTAAGTAACTTCACGTCTAAGTTACTTAAGGGTATATTTAGTATGCATATCACCCCAAAACATTGAAAACGTGTAAATTAGGGGGATCTAGAACTCACCTATTCAGTAACTAACTTCAAGTCTAAGTTACTTAAGCTATGATCATGGCACACGGTCTGCATATAAGTTAACACACAAAAATATCATTTTCTACACAGTTTTGGCAGCGGTTTCACACATAGTTTCGCTGCCAGTTTCGCATGGCAGTTTTGCTGCCAAAATCTCCTAACTTTCATTGGAATTTCCTAGATTCACTAAATCTACCGACCTACCTATGCACTTGCAAAACTACCTGCGAAACTATAGTTTCACAAGAAGGAGATTGCCTTAGTTTCGCAGGATGAACTCTCAGTTTCGTAGGAGGAACTGACAGTTTCGCTGGACGTATAAAAATGACGAACCAGCTCCTTTTTAACCCAAAATCTCAACTTTTTACGTCCGAACCATTAGTTTTTCATCCATAAAACTATATCTAAGCTTTTTACATGATTTCATACGTAAAAATGTGACCTTTATGTGATTCTTTGCAAGTTTTCAAAACCCAAAACCCTAGAATCCGGATCTGATCTAAAGAGGTGTTTGGATGATGATTCTTACCTGGATTTCTTTCTCTTTCCTTGTTGTTTTAAATCATAAACCACCAGATCTTGAATCCTCTAACCAACAAAGCTTCCAACCTTTGATTCCTTCACTTTCTCTCTTTACTCTCTCTCTCTCTCTAAAAATGCTAGGTTTGGGTTTCAAATGAGGGGAAAGATGGTTGATTAGGGTTGTTTAATGGGTACTTATGGGCCCTTAAACCCATAAGGTTAATTTGGCCCATAATCTATTTTTCCTCTTATTTATATCAAATCATCCTTAATTAAGCCTGTTATTATGAAATTGCTCGCTTCGACTATCGGGGCGTTACAGATACTTAGGATCTTCAGACCCAGGTGGCTAATAGACATAAGCTTCATCTATCTCCCCATAGAGAAATGCACTCTTGACATCCATCTGAAACACTTTGAAGTCTTTTGAGGCAACAAAAGCAAGAAAAAATCTGAATGGTGTAAGCCTTCCAACAGGAGCAAAGAGTTCATCATAGTCAATTCCTAATTCTTGTATGTACTATGCTTGTAACTTAATAATTTGAGCAAAAAATTTAGCAAATGCTATAATACAAGTTGATAATAAAGAGACGTCAAATCATCTGCATGATGCATCTATTAAAACCATAAAGTATCTAAATGGTCCGCATGGTGGATGGATTGGTCCACATATATCACCTTGAATTCTTTCAACAAACATAGGTAAATCTTTTTCAACTTTTAATAGTGAAGGTCTAGTAATTAGTTTTCCAATAGAGAAATATGTACCCAAAGGTATTTTATTTGATTGTGAAATCTTTTGATTTTTCAATGAATGTCCATGTGTACTTTTAGTTATCGTTTTCATCATTATAGATCCTGGGTGGCCTAATCTCATGCCATAACTTGAATATCTAAAGATCAAAAAATTTCTCTTTAACTGCCATATGTGCTTATGGCGCATTAATATGTGTGCAATGCAAAACAGAATGAAGCGTTGGTAGTTTTTCTAATATGTTACTTTTGCTCATGATATGCAAATATTTTTTCATTTTCAACGGTCATTGACTGAGTATCATATCCATTATGATATATGTTTTTGAAAGTTAATAAGTTTCTTGTTGATCTTGGGGAAAATAAGGCATTTTCTAGTAAAAGTTTTGTACAATTTGGTAATACTAATTTAGTTTTTCCAACTCATCAAGTTTGTAGGACCTGATATTGTATCAATGGTTCTTTTGTTGTTTATAATTCATAAAAATATTTCTTGGATCTAAGCATAGTGTGTGTAGCTCCACTATCTGCAATACATATATCTCCTTCATTTGTTTGGCCTTGTGCTCCAATAAGAGACATATTTTTATATCTTCAAATATAAGAAAAAACTAAGTGTATAATGAGTTTTCCAATAAGAAGTTCATTCATCTAGTTAACACAATACATGAAAAGAAAAATAATTAAGCATACTTAAAATAAGATAATTACATAATTGTTGCATACAATTATTATAATCTAGCAACATATTTTTCAAAGTTCCAAGTCACCGATAAAATCTTAGATATTTAGCTCAACGTTGATGGCATCAAAGTTATCCACATGGTTCACTTCTTTTTCTTTTCCTTTAAGGGATGCTTGGTATAGTTCACATAAATGTAAAGTAGTGTGACAAGCTTTTGACCAGTGGTTTGTACTTCCACATCAAAAACATGAACTACCATAATTTTAAAAAGTAACAGCTTCATTGTTAAACTTGTCTTGGTGGCTGAAATTGATAGTTCGTTGTCCATGACCACGACCAAGACCACGTGCACGACCACGAGAATTACCTTGGCAATTATTGTACCATTTGAAAGGATGATTATGAACATTAAAATGGATTTTATCAAAATGGCCACGACCATGGCCTGGCCCACGACCTTGTTCCCGTTTACGTCTAGATTTTTTGTTATCACTACTATTAATAACATTGACTTCTGGGATTGCTTTGTGAACCTGTGGGACAAGCTTGATGATTTTTCATTAATAGCTCATTATTTTTTCATAGATTATATGGATCATCACAATTTGAGTATTCAAACTGTAATATTTTATCAATTTGTTTGTGCAAAAAGACATCAGCTTTCGCTTTGTCTTGTTCCATTCCGAGCAAGCATTCCCCTCTTGTATAATTTCTAAGGCAATAATGGATTTAATATGTCTTTTTACATGAGCCGTCCACGGCATATAGTTTTCTCCACTGATATAAGGGCCGGAGATTCAATTTTCGTAATATTCGACATTTTTGTTTGCTAAACAATAAAAAAAAATAAGATAATTATGAAAATTCATATATATTAATAAACATTGCGATACAATAGAGTTGTATAACTATAAACATATACAAAAAGAAAAAAAAGTTTAAATTCTTCAATTGAGATTTCAGCAATGAGAATAAGATTTAAAATGATCATTATAGTTGCCAGCACCAAAACCGAGTGGATCATATTTGAAAAATTACCTTGGATAAACTTGAGAAAAGAGGTAATCTATTTATTGTAAACGAATATAAATTGATGGTTGTCAATTTATAGTTTAAATTGTAAGTGTTTTCAACGGCTATTTAATAGTTTACAATGGTTATATAATCGTCGTATGCGTGTGTATATATATCGAGAGTAGTTTTAAATAAAATGGATAATTTTAAGATCATGTTATACAATATGAATTTAGATCTAAAAGCAAGAGAAAATAAGAATGAAAAATAGGATAAGAACAAGATGCTAGTACGAATAAACGTTAATAAACATAATTAAAATGTTAGTTACATAAAAGTTAGTTGACATAAATAAAAATTTTAGTTGTATAATTAAAAATAAATATTAGTTGAATAACTAAAAGTTAGATGTATAAATAATAAGTTAAATGCATAAGTAAAAGTTAGTAAACATAAAAGAAAATGTTAGTTGCATAGTCAAAATTTAGATGCATAAATAAAAGTTAGTTTGTTAGTAGTCCTATGGTTATTAAAATATCCCTAATAAGATCTTATTTATGTTTATTTTATTTATCTTAGTTATCTTCTCAATATATTATATTATAGATTATTACTAATGAATTGTTTACATTACTTAAGGGATAACTTTGTGCTTTATTGACCTTCTTTATTAAAGTATAAGAGCTCTCATGCCGATAACATGTTATAAATTAACTATAATTGTAACAAGGTTATTGAATAAATAAAGGAGTTTAAAGAGTATTTAGAGATAGATTAGAAGAAATGTATAACTCTTGAATTTATTCAAGATAGTGCATTTTTCTTATTACCATGGAGGTAGTATTATACTATAAATACATGTACTCTTTGTGTAAGGCCCGTTCTCGGGACGCCTACAGTTGGTTAATCATAGCATAAAATATTTAAAACACATCATTTTGCAGCGGAAATATATCTTTTCATTAATAATTAAAATCGTGTCAAAACAGCATGTCGTTTTGTTTACATCTCAAATATTGTATCAATACAATAACTATCCCAAAAATTAAGGATGCCAGACTTGAACTTTCCCCAGTAGCTTATGCATCCATGCCTACCCTCCTCAGTATCAACCATTACTTGCCAACTATCATGCATACAAAAGTCAGCGACGCTGAGTAGTTCTAGTTTTATAATAAAATACTTTATTTTTCGTTAAAACATTTCATTTACTTTCTTATGTGATCATACATAATACATACATCTTGATAATAATCGTTTATTATCTTTTATCATTATTCATCCTTTTGTTGTCGTACTTTCATACATTAAAATCTTTCACTTTCATCTAGATCCTGCCATATGCTAAACCTCCAACATTGTGCACGAAGCTGGTACTGTGCCGAGATTTATAAATAAACCCCCAAACATTATGCACGAAGTTGACTACAGTACCGGGGTAAAGCAACAAGGATCCCATATCGTTTTGGTCAGTCTCAAGGATTGGACCCCTGAAATGCATCCTTATGGGCTAGATAAACCACACTTCAGTTGAGCTAACAACAACACGGTCGTGCACCTCCATTCATTTTGCTTGCAAGACTTCATTCGTTCGTTACGTTCCACTTTTCATCATCGTTATCTTTCACTTTCATTATAATACTTTACGTACTTATACATAACATACCATGTAAAGTCATACCATAAAACATATCATTTGAAAACTGTTTAAATGTGAAAAGATAACATAGCACATAAACAATAGGTCATGCGAAAACTTCGCCATACATCATCATCATCTTGCGCGAGAACTATCCTCTCATGCGAGAACCTTACCATATTCAAATCCTACACATCAAATCATCTTAGTCACATGAAAACATACATATTGCACAAGAACATACTATCGCGCGAGAACTATCCTCTTTCGCGTGAGAACTTCCCAGATTCAAATTTCATACCATACAGTCTAACTTTTCACGCGAAAACTTACAGTATCCTGCCTAAACATAACTTATCGCGTCTAAGGTTGTCCTAACATGCTAAACACCATAAACAACATCATCATAAGCATAAACAAGCATTAACAAGCGTTTCAGTATGCATAATAGCCCCAAAATGTAAAAACTCATGTAAAATAGGGATAGAAACTCACTTCTTGAAGTTCTAGCACAAACACAACCTTCTCGAAGCCTTTGCCAAACGGAAACTACATAACCATGCGTTATATTCATCAATAATCATTTCTTAGTACATAACAAGAGTTACTACATGAGTTACATACCTTAAACACTTCGTTTCTTCACTTTTTCTCTCTACGTAGTCGTTTTCTCTCTCTATCAGCAACACTTCTCGCGTGAATATGGGGTCAAACTGGGAGTTCTCAGTTATCTATACCTAGTTCAACTTTTCACTCAAAGTTCTCGAGCGAGAACTTTTTCTGCCTTTCTTTCTCTTGAACTTTTCAGGATGTTACAAGTCTTCCCCCCTTATTTAGGGTTCGTCCTCTAAACCTATCAGCTCTCGAACAGCTACGGATAATGCCGCCTCATATCCTCCTCAGTCTCCTATGTAGACTCGGATCCCTTCTTGTGTCTCCACTGTACTCGAACAAGTGGAACCACTTTATTCCTTAAAAGCTTCTTTTTTCTATCAACGATGGCCACTGGTTGCTCCACATAATTGTGCCCGTTCATCCACCTTGATGTCCTCAAGTGGCATGACCATGTCTTTATCTGCTAAGCACTTTCTCAGATGAGATACGTGGAACATCAGATGAATTTCACTTAACTCACTTGGTAGTTCCAATCAATAGGCCACCTCTCCTACTCGAGCAATGATTCGGAGAGGCCCTATATACCTCAAGCTTGACTTCCCCCGCTTCCTGAATCGGATGATCCCCTTCCAAGGTGAGACCTTCAACATAACTCTATCGTCCACTTAAAATTCAATCAATTTACGTCTCTTGTCGGCGTACGACTTCTATCTATCCTTTGCTGCCTTTATCAAGGCCTTGATCTTATCCAACTTTTGAGTCGTATCCTCAATCACCTCAATGTTTCCCAACTCCTTCCGCCCAATATTGCCCCAACACACGGGCGTTCTACACCTCCTACCATATAGCATCTCATAAGGGGGCATACCAATACTGGCATGATAACTATTGTTATATGAGAACTTAGCTAACGGTAAGTGTTCGTCCCAACTTCCTTCAAAATCAATGATGCATGCCCGGAGCATATCCTTAAGCATCTAAATAGTTCTCTTCTATTGACCATCTGTCTGAGGATGGTAAGTCGTACAGATATGTAACCTCGTCCCCATTGCATCATGAAATCTCATCCAAAACTTTAATGTAAACCAAGTGTCATGATCAGACACGATAGTCACAACTACACCATGACGGGTTACAATCTCCTTGATAAACAGATCCGCCAACCTCTCAGAGGAATACGTTTCACGGATCGGCAGAAAATGAGCACTCTTCGTCAAATGATCAACTATCACCCATATAGCATCATATCCCCTTGTCGTACGTGGCAACTTCATGATGAAATCCATGGTGATATGCTCCCATTTCCACTCGAGTATATCCAAAGGTTGGGTCTTCCCGTATGGTTTCTGATGCTCTGCCTTCACTTGCAGACAAATAAGGCACTTACTCACATACTCGACTATGTCACGCTTCATCCCCAGCCACCGGTAATCTTTCTTCATAACTTGATACATCTTTGTGGTGCCAGGATGGATGGAATATTGAGTTTTGTGAGCTTCATCCATGATTCTTCCCCTTAGTTCCCCGTAGCGAGGGATCTACATCCTCCCGGATCGGGTTCTAACACCGAGAGTGTTCTCCCCTAAGTACGGTATCTGTCCCTTCATCCATTCGGAGTTAATCCAATCTTCCTTCAACGCCTCGTCCTGAAATTCCATGACCTGCTTCATCACATCGGAGGTCATGAGCAACTTATAAGCCTTCACCCGAATCGGCTCGGGTCTCTCTTTTTGGCTAAAGGCATCCGCCACCACATTGGCCTTGCCCAGATGGTAGTGAATCTCACAATCATAATCCTTGATAAGCTCCAACCATCTCCTTTGCCTCATACTGAGATACTTTTGCTCAAAGAAGTACTTCAAGCTCTTGTGATCGGTGAAAATGGTGCACTTTGTCCAGTACAAGTAGTGCCTCCAAATCTTCAATGCAAAGACCACAGCCGCCAACTCCAAATCATCAGTAGGGTAGTTAACCTCATGGAACTTTAATTGTCAGGACACATAGGCTATAACCTTCCCTTGTTGCATCAACACGCAGCCTAAGCCCGAATACGAAGCATCCAAATATACCACCAGGTCATCATTCCCTTCAGGCAATGTCAAGACAGGGGCTTAGGTCAAACTCGTCTTTAGCTCTTCGAAAGCATTCTCTTGCTCTACACCCCATATAAACGTCACATTCTAACGGGTCAACTTAGTCAATGGTGAAGCTATCTTGGAAAAGTCTTGAATGAACCTTCTGTAGTAGCCCGCCAAACAAAAGCAACTATGAATCTCGGATGGCGTCTTTGGAGACTTCCATTGCATCACCGCCTCAACCTTTGCCGCGTCTACCATGATCCCTTCCGAGTTGACCACATGACCCAAAAACTAAACCTCGCACAACCAGAACGTGCATTTGGAGAACTTGGTATACAGCTTCTCCCTTCTAAGCGTCTCCAGTACCTCCCGAATATGACCGGCATGTTCCTTCTCGCACTTTGAATAAATCAGGATATCATCAATGAACATAATCACTGATTTATCCAACATCGGCCGACACACCCGATTCATCAAATCCATAAAAGCAGCTGGCGCATTGGTTAAACCAAAGGACATCATTAGAAATTCATAATGCCCATAACGCTTACGAAAAGTTGTTTTAGGAATATCCTGCTCCTTCACCTTTAGTTGATGGTAGCCAGATCGAAGGTCTATCCTCGAGAACCAACTGGCACCTTGGAGTTAATCGAACAAGTCATCAATCCTTGGTAATAGATACCGGTTCTTCACAGTCAACTTGTTCAGCTCACGGTAGTCGATGCACATCCTCATGCTACCGTCCTTCTTCTTCACAAACAAGACCGGAGCACCCCATGGAAAGATACTCTGTCGAATAAACCCCTTATCTAATAGTTCTTGAAGCTGAGTCATCAATTCCTTCATCTTGGAAGGAGTTAGTCGATACGGCGCCTTAGCAACAGGTTGGGCACTAGGTATCAGATCGATCTGGAACTCAATCTCATGGTTAGGTGGCACACCAAATAGATCTTCTGGGAATACATCAGGAAAGTCGCACACAACCAGTACGTTCGACAATTATGGTACTGACGCATCCATATCCTTCACATAGGCTAGATAGGTACTGACGCAACCATCGAAATTACTATTGGAATCGTGCGGACTCTATTGCCATAAATCGTCAATAAACTCCCATCAGGTGCGGTCAATCGAATCATCTTCTTGCGAGCATGATGTTTGCCTCAAAGGCTGCTAGCTAATCCACCCCTAGGACTACATCAAACTCGCCTAAGGTCATTACGAACAACCTAGCAGAGAACCTATGGCCTTCTAACTCTATGACACAATCCTCTACCACAACAGATATCCTGGTAGACTTACCAATGGTAGTTTCTACATCAAAGGACTCATTAATCTTCCTACTCCTAATGGGAAACTTATCACAGAAGGCAGCAGAAATAAAACTCCTACTAGCACCAAAATTAAAAAGTATAGAGGCACAAGTTTGATTTACTAGGAATGTACCTAACATAACGTCGGGGTCCACCCTAGCCTTCTCTTGGGTCATAGTGAATGCCCTGGCTTTATCCCTCTGCCCCTCCTTCTCCTTCTTAATCCCCTTCCTTGCCTCTGAGTTCTCAACCCTTGGCTTCTTACAGTCCCTGCTTAAATGCTATGCCTCACCGCAGTTGTAGCACTTCACCCCTCCACAATCTCTCGCCCTGTGGCCCTCCTTCCCACACTTAAAGCAGAGATTTGATCCCCACTTAGATTCCCCTACATGATCTCTCCCGCACTTCTTGTAGGCCTTCTCTCCTCCTGTCAACGCCTTCCTATCATCCACTCTCATCCTTTTACCACCAGCCACAACACCACCACTGTTGTACCACTTCCCATTCCCGTTCTTATTATCGCCCCACTTCTTCTTCACATCCACCACTGCCACCACCTCTCGCTTATTGTATAATCTCCCTGCCAGATCGACCACCGACCTAAACGTACTTAGCCGAGTGGCGATCAGATGTCAGCGGATATCCACTGGCAGGCCTTGGATGTATCTCTTTATCTTTCGAGACATGGGTGTCACCTCCTCTGGCACCAGCCTCGCCATCTCATTGAACTTAGTCATATACTGCTGGTGTGTCATGGTTCCCGCCTCCAACTGCAGGAACTCTCTCTCGATCTTATCGAGTTCTCTGTGAGGACAAAACTCTCAATCACCAGCTTCCTCAGTTCACTCCACCTCATCCTTCCAATTGCCCTGCTGCCATCGGCCTGGACAAGTTATCCCACCAGCATATGGCTAAATCCACAAACGAATGGGTAGCAAACTTCACTTTTTGTTCCTCCCTACACTCGCTGATATCCAACACAACCTCTATTTCCCTCACCCATCGGTGAGTAGCAGCTGCATTCCTATTCCCATCAAAAGTCGGGGGCTTGCATCTCTGGAATGACCCGTAGTTACACCCCTTCGCAGTTTCCTGCATAGCTTCCTCTTCCTCATCGTCACTGGAAAAAACCATCTCCATCTCTGGTTGTTCCCTTTCCCCTGAACCTCCTTCTTTGCCCCTTCACATAACGGCATTCTTCTTTCCTTTTTCTCCTTCCTCTCGTCTTCCCTTACCGCCCTGATAACCTCAGTCACCACAGATGGCAGATGATCGGGTGGTGAAGGTTCAATATTTAAATGTTTTAATTCTGTGTTTTACGTGTCAAATTATGAGAAATAGAGTTAATTTTGGGATATTATTGTGTTTGTAGCATAAATGTGAAGAATATGAAAAAGTGGGAAGAAACGGGATGAAAATTGGAGCTCGGGAGGTGAAGATATGTAAAAGAGAAGTTTCAAGATAACGGTAACTTAAAACAGACATAACTTGAGCTAGGAAAAGAGTTACGGGGCCCACGACCTATCAACGGAAAGACCTCGAAAAGTTACACATAACTTTGCAAGGGGTGGTGCCACCAACGCCGATCGCCACGTTTTGGTGGATTTTAACCTAATTTGAGTGGTTTTAAAGAGGGATTAACCCTAGGACAAAAAAAGAACTTTTACACATCAATCTTGGACGAAAATTAACAATCTTGGATCATTCTCAAGATCTTCCAACATAAAGATCATCAAATCTACAAGATTCATTCAATTGGCTTTGAAGATTCAATAATGATGCAAGGCTACTTCGTTTGTGATTCACTTCGGGGGATGAGTTTGTGCAAGTTTTTATTTTTCTTAGTTTGTAACCTAGATTTGGGATTGGATCTTGAACCTTTTAAGTTCTTTTGGATTCAATTTATGATTTGATTATTTAAACGGTTTGATTATGCTTAAACCTAATTTTGATATTCTATAACTTTGGTTGTCTTTAATCATTGTGTGATTGATTATTAGAATTAGGGTTTTATTATTCAAATTGGTAATTGTGTGAATAAGGTCCTTTAAGCTTTAATCCATAATTATCACTTAAATCCTATCATGAGTAAGTCACCATTAATGACTTCTCACTGGGTTTCATTTAAGAAAAATTATAACTTTGCCAAATCTGAATCCTGAAGTGGGTTGCTTTTTCACCAAGATTGTTAAAAACCTAAACTTTTATTTTGTTAATTTGATTCTTTATCAATTCAATTAATCAAGCAATTTCCTTTTTAATGTTTAGTCTTTTTAAATTAATCATTGCTAGCACTTATCTGTGATTCCCTATGGATTCGACACTCTGCTTACCCTTTACTATTAAAGGTGATTAGGTACTCTTTAATATATATTTTTGACCGATCACATGACATCGATCAAAAAAATCGTCTGCATGACTTGATGAACCTCCTCAACTACAGCCTCCTTTACTGAGGCCCTCAAATTAGCGCTCTCATCCCCACCTTCCTGGTGATGAAGCTCGGGCTCTTTAGGTGCCGCTTCAGCAGCCTTAGCTTTGTTCCTTGTGACACGTGGTCCCGCACCACGTCCACCATGACCTCCACCTCGAGAATCCTTCGAAGACCTTCCACCAGCCATCTCTTAAGTACTATAAGATCCAAACACCAATACGATCATTCAAGGTATTAGCTCAGACTATGTCAACTTTAGTAAGTCCCTAATTACAGTGGCCAGTTATGATTAGCCACTTACTTTACTCTTCATCCCCCAAACATTTCCTATCCTGACTACATCAGCATCAAAATCTACTAAGAGCACATAATTCACATAGCACGCGCACATAATTCCCCTTTTTATTAACTTACATAAAACGTTTTCCTAAAACCTTTACCTGCAGGCATGTAGCTACTAGGACTGGCATCCCTTTCCTTTTCGTGTCCCATTCTCAGTTTAAGTTTAGGTTTTTGAAAATATTTTACCCAATTCTCTTAAACTTTTGTGTAAGGCCCCGTTCCCGGGACGCTTACAGCTGGTCAATCATTGCACATAAAACATAAAACATATATTTGGGCGTACTAAAACAATGCAGAGGGATAATTTAAAATCATTTCATTCATTGCTTTTATAAAATAATACAACATTCCCAATCGTTACAAAATGTTGTTTGTTCGCATTACAATGCAAAAACGTCATAATTAAAACAATAGATGCCATCCCAAAAACACCAAGTAGCTGCCCCGTGCCATCCTCAGCAACATTACCTGCCAACTGGAAACATATAAAAGTCAGCGTTGCTGAGTGAGTTCTAGTTTTATAAAATAAAATACTTTTCTTTCATTTAAAGCCATTCTTTCTTTACTTTCACATGCGATCATGCATCATACGTACACATAGATAATAATCTATTATTATCTTTCATCGTCATTCGTTATCATTCATTCCGTACATTTCATTCATTAACCTTCCTTCGTTCATTTCTTCCGCCTTTGGCATACGAGTCTTTTGTGGCAACACGGTCACTCACCTCAACCTTTGGCATACGAGTCTTTTGTGACAACACAGTCACTCACCTCAACCTTTGGCATACGAGTCTTTTGTGACAACACGGTCACTGACCTCAACCTTTGGCATACGAGTCTTTTGTGACAACACGGTCACTCACCACAACCTTTGGCATACGATTCTTTTGTGACAACACGGTCACTCACCTCAACCTTTGGCATACGAGTCTTTTGTGACAACACGGTCACTGACCTCAACCTTTGGCATACGAGTTTTTTGTGACAACACGGTCACTCACCTCAACCTTTGGCATACGAGTCTTTTGTGACAACACGGTCACTCACCTCAACCTTTCGCATACGAGTCTTTTGTGACAACACGGTCACTCACCTCAACCTTTGGCATACGAGTCTTTTGTGACAACACGGTCACTCACCTCAACCTTTGCTTGCAAGACTTTTCCATTCATTCATTCATTACTTCGTTAATGCATGCATTCATTCTTTCTTACCACACGTTAGTCATCTTCCACTTTCGTTAAGTAATACTTTACATAAGCATAATCATACGTCACACCACGTAAGGTCACGACATATCATAACATGGAACAACATCATCATAACAGCATACAAAGCAAGCAAAACGTAAACAAGCACAGTCCCCCGTAAAACCTCCTTTCTCAACACTTAAGCTCTACATCCCAAAATCTCAGAAAATTCCGTCTCCTCAAAGAAATGCGAATGAGCAAACAAATGCGGATAAGGAACCAAATGCAGATGAACAGACAAATGCGGATGAACAGACAAATGCGGATAAGTAACCAATTGCGGAAGAACACCTCGGAAAATATTCCAAGTGTCCAATGAAGTGCGCATGAACCAAATGCGGATGAACTACCACAAATGCGGATGACTAGAGCAAATGTGTACGAATAAAACAAATGCGGACGAACATACAACTAATGCGGATGAACATACACAAATGCGGATGAACAAAATAGTCGATGTGTTCATCAAATGCGGATGAAGAGTTAACTAATGTTGACGAACAACACGTGCAAATGTTCAAACTTAATGCGGATGATCAACTTACCTGAACCGTATCTTACACTATAATCAGTTCCCAAATCCTCATTCTTATACATTCATCGCTTCGATCTAGCATGCTAAACTCTTAGAACAAGCATACAATCACGTAAACCGAGCAAAAACGTACAGGCCCTAACACACCCACTAAAAGAGCAGGGCCAAACATACAGTACAAAAATACTGGTCATATAAAAAGTTAATCACATGCATTTCCAGCCCCAAAACGGGTTTAAAACATAGAAATCGGGGATCTAGAACTCACCTTTGCAGCCTTCGAGTATGACTTCCTTCAAACCCGTTTGCATTATGAGTTCCACCACCTAGAAACCCACCAAAAACACACACCCAAACACAACAAAACACACATAAGCATGCAACCGAGGCATAGGCCAGCCAAGAACAACTTAAAACGATGAATTCTTACCTTGAATTCAAATTCTTCTTCTTCTTTCTTCAAAAACTCGAGAGCTCTGCACTTTCTCTCTCTAGAAATTCTGGTGAAAATAAGATATGCAGAGAAGTGTGGGCGGCCATGCCCACTTTTGTACCAACCTTTATTCTTTTTGTCCTTTTTACACATTTAGCCCCTCAACTTGGGTTAAATTGTGTTTATTCCTTTTTCTGCACATTTATTCTTTCCTTCTCGCCTTTTAACATTTTTCGGGTGTTACATTTTTTACTCTGATACCAACTTGTAAGGCCCCATTCTCGGGACGCTTACAATTGGACCGTCATAGCATAAAACATTTTAAAATACATCATATTGCAGCTAAATTTAAAAAGTTATCATTTATAAATTAAAACATAACCTTTCATTACATCATTCATGTAAATTTCAAAATACAACATCATATCAAAATTTGAATGCCAGCCTCAAAACGTTCCCAGTAGCTTATGCATCTATGCCTGCACCTCCTCAGCATCAACATAAAAACCTGCCACCAACAAGTCAGCGACGCTGAGTGAGTTCTAGTTTTATAAATAAAATACTTTACTTTCGTTAAAACATAACCTTTACGTTCGTTCATGATCAAACATCATACGTACACATTGATAATAATTATTATTATCTTCATCATCGTTCATCATTATTATTCATTACCTCTTTTACCATCATCCAGATCCTGCCTCATGCAATACCCCCGACTCGTGCTCGAAAACTGATACTGTGCCGAAGCCTGTAAACAAACCCCCGAGTCGTGCCCGAAGGCTAACATAGCACCGGGGTACACGACAAGGACCCCATCTCGTATGAAACGCCCCCGACTCGTGCTTGAAAGCTGATACTGTGCCGGGGCCTGTAAACAAACCCCTAACTCATGCTCGAAAGTTGGAACAGTACCGGAGCGAGGAACAAGACCTCATCTCTTTCACATGCCATCCTGTCTTATGCAATACCCCAGACTCGTGCTAGAAAGATGATACTATGCCGGGGCCTGTAAACAAACCCCCGACTCGTGCCCGAAGGCTGACAGAGTAACGGGGTACGCGACAAGGATCTCATCGTCCGTTACTTCCATTCTCATCATTCGTTATCTTCCACTTTCGTTACATAATACTTTACGTATGTACTCATACATAATTGGTAAAGCCACATCATACATATCATGAACATCATCAATAACACACAAACATGCACGACACATCAGGCATAACCATCACATCACAACAGAACTTAGCACAACCATCTACCTCACAAAACATAGAAATTCCTAAGTCTAACAAGAAAGGCAGATGAACAACTAGGCGCATGAGCACCAAATGCGAATGAACAGTCTAGGCGCATGAGCACTATACGGGCGCATGATCACTATGCAGGCGCATGAATACTGTTTGGGCGCATGAACACTTAGGTGCATGGGCTCTCTAGGCGCATGGGCACTATTTGGTCGCATGACCAACACTTAGGCGTATGGGCAACTCTGGGCGCATGGGCACTGCTGGGGCACATGGCCAAAACTTAGGCGTATGGGCAACTCTGGGCGCATGGGCACTGCTGGGGCGCATGGCCAACACTTAGGCGCATGGGCTCTCTGGGCGCATGGGCACTATTTGGTCGCATGACCAACACTTTGGCACATGGGCAACTCTGGGCGCGTGACCAACAATCTGAAATATAGCAATTTTTACAAACAACCCCCAAACATCGATCTAGCAGATCTTAACATAAATCTACCATGCTACAAATACTAGAACATGCTAAACATCAAACATAACCTCAAAAACAGCCTCTAAAACAACCATCAACAGGGCACAGTCGAACAACATGCTAAAACTCACGGTTTCTTCAAAAATCTTTTGCTCAGTATGCATAATAGCCCCCAAACACTTTGAAAACCAGTAAAAAGAGGGGATCTAGAAACTCACCTGTTGCAACCTTTGAGTAGGGCACTTCAAACCTGAGACCCACCTGCAATTCACACCTAAAATCCATGAAAACGAGTGGTAAACACCAAAAATCTCTGTCCAGAACTCGAAAATCCAGCTGAAACTGAACAATTACCCAGGAAAACTCACCTTTTTGCAAATTTTTTTCTTCTCTCTCTCTAAAACCGGAGCTTTTTCTTCTTTCTTCTTTGCAGCCGAGAGAATGGTGGGTGGAAAGGTGTAGTGGTGTAAACACTAACTCCTAGGTCCAGCTCCAAAGCCTTAAATGTAATTTAAGATTTGCTCATTTTCAGTGTTCCATGTATTTTTATGTACCCTCTTCTTTGTAATTAATGAATTCTTGTAATTTCATCGTACCTGAATGATTCCTGCATGACTTGCCCTGGCCTATAAACTAATTTCCAATGATAGAAAATGCTAAGGGCCAACCTCCTTAACAAAATTTACTTATAATAAAAATAAAAATTTTGGATTCTTCATCCGCATTTCTTTGGTCTTCATCCGCATTTCTTTGGTCTTCATCCGCATTTCTTTGTGTTCATCCGCATTTCTTTGGTCTTCATCCGCATTTCTCTGTGTTCATCCGCATTTCTTTGGTCTTTATCAGCATTTCTCTGTGTTCATCAGCATTTCTTTGATTTTTCACTTGGGCGCATGACAACTGTTCAGGCGCATGACAACTGTTCGGGCGCATTTGACAGTTGGTGCATTTCCATTGTTTAGCCGCGTGACTACTGTTCGGGCGTCCTGAAAGTGGGCGCATGGGCACTGTTCAGGCGCCCTGAGCAACACTTAGCATTTTAAAAATTTTGAACCCTTCTAGAAACATTTTGACCCTGTCTACCCACCTCCAAACCTGCCAATGCATGGGCTGTTGCCATGCATTCGGCCACCCAGTCGACCAACCTCTTCACCCTTCGGTCCTCCCTAAACCGAACCCCCACTCCACCTCTTCCATTCAAAAACCGGATCCGCACTCCATTCCACCTTTTTCACACTCACTCGAACTCTCTACTCTCGGTTTTTCTCTCTCGGTAAACTTACACAACCAAACCCGAGACTTTTTCAGTCTTCAACCGAGCAAGAACAAGGATTCTAAGCTTCAAGACTCTCGGACCAACAGCTCTTACACCCTCTAAACCTTCTTCGGACATGGGTTATCTTACGTGTAAGTTTTCTTACACCCGAACAAACCATTATTGTAGCTTTTCCTACTTTTCTTTCCTTTGAATCCTATTTCCTTGTTCAAAGGTAGAAACCCATGACCCAGTTGTTGCTTTGGTGTGACTTACAGCTCCTCAAAAGGTACACACTTCATCATACTCATTTACCTTGTGTTAGTGCCATGATATCTACCCGAAAACCCCTTTTTCTTGGGTTTTCAGGACCTTTCCACCGCTCTGTCCCGAAGCTAAACTCCATTCTACACTAAAAACTGGTTTAAAAACATCTTATGACCTGAATTTCCAAAATGTTGGATGATGCTAAACTAATATTATTGGGATGGAAGATTTGGTATGGTGTTATGGACCGTAGAAAGCATGATTAGGGACCCGAATAGGTGATGGAGGTACCTAAAAATGGCCAAATCCTTAACAACTTTTTAGAAACAAAATTTTCAGGCCATAAGACTAATAAATCAGTGGCTAAAACCGGACTTGGTGAAATTTTGGGATAACATGTTAATTCTATGAACTTATTTGGCTTAAACAAGCCTAACCGGGGGATTTTTGGATGAAATTCTAAAAATAATGTAACAAGCCTAAGAATCATAATATTTCAGAAAATTAGGCGGCCTCAAACTCTTATTTTGATGAAAAGATTTAAAGAGAATAGTCTAAAATGTTGATCCGGGTAAAAACGGGTTTTAACGGGTTAAACGTTTGAAACAAGACTTTTGTACTAAGGACCCCACAACTCTTTATAATACTGGTCTAAAAGTAATTCAAGGACCCTTAGATACTTATAAGAGCCATATTATGTGAAGAAATGAAAAGAACCAACTTCGGGGGTAAAATTTGTAATTTTGGAAACTTGAGGGACTAAAGTGTAAATTCTGAAAATTCGACCATATTTCAGTAAAATGTATAACCAGAAGCTACTATTATACTTATTTTCATGTAAGAACTTGTGGAAAACTAAAAACTGGTCGTTTTAAGCTAAAAACCCTAACTTTCCTAAAAAGAAAACTTTTTGACATAAATTTCTAAGGGAAGTGGTCATATGTTTTTTTTAAACATATTTTACCCTTGATTACCCTCCAAATAGTCTAAGAAACCATAGCTTATTCTTATATCTTGCTCATAAGGTGCTAGGACCTGAATCTGTCTGTGTGAAGAATCTTTGATCTGTCTAAGGTGAGTTCCTAGTGTTCCCATTTTACTATTATTTTGGGATGAAGCATGCTCTGTTTGAACTAAACTTATTTGAGTACTACTATGCGATGCTATTGTATGTTGTGGCTATTTTTAGAACCTGCACCCATTGTATCACAATCATTAATTCTATGTGAACCGCTTGTTTATATGGGTAGATCTACTTGGGGAATCCCCCACGCACAGTGCCTTCCCATACAGGAAGGGTTCCACACTGAGATCCTGTGTGGTCGTTGTGGCATGTAACAGGTTTAATAAGATACTATGGTGTACCACTCTGCAGGTATGGTATACTGTTCTGAGGCTCAGTTTCCCCTATGGGATAACCGGCAACACAAGTTTAAAAGAGGCTAGCCGGGGCTGAGTGTAGGGTTGATTGTGATCCCACAACAGTGATACTATGATTTTAAACAAACTTATGGATTCAAATGAGTCCCTTTTGTTTTTAAATTTTAAGCGCTTGAACTCACCAACTTTTTAGTTGACACAAATTCTTTTGAGCATGTTTCAGGTAATCCTTGATGGGCTTGGATATTATGGAGACTCTTAAGATGGCTTAGCACCATGACTACCCGCTAGCATTACTAGGACTTTTAAAACTTTTGAAACAATTGGAAATGTTGGAAACTAATTTAGGATAATTTTTGTAAGGGATTATTTTTATTTTGGGTTTGACTGTGTTAACCCGGATAAAATTTATGTAATGTAATGCCATTGTGATTTTCTCTCCTTGTGTGCTCTTGTGTGGTTTGTTTCTGCTGCCATGTATGTTACTAGTCTGCGACATCCCACCCTCTTCTGGGCCCAAGGTGTGCTAGATTGGTATCAAAGCCACAGGTTGTAGAGATATTGGGAATACCTTAGTAGACCCTAGGCTACTACCCTGATACCCTAGGACTGTCCTTGTTTTGGAGTGTGTTGGGATGAGTGGGTTGGGTAAATTGATGATTACACTTGATCAACGTAATCATGAATTTACCAAACTTATGAATTCCAGCACGATCCCCTATTTGGTGTTAGAATCTTTTCTTTTGCATAGAAAATGTTTTGTGTGAGTCTAAACTTTGTTTTGTCCCTACGGTAACCTATGATTTCACTATTACGGATACTATTACCATGGTTACTGCTGTAACTATTATTATGAGATGCTATCATTTCTATTGCCTTGAGCTATGAGAAACCAAATTACTCATGATGATTTTACAGGAACTCAAGATCAATGGCCAATAACGGAAAACACCAGCACTACCCGTGGATGAGACTACTCCTGTAGGACGGCTGAGGAGGGCGACTTCTCCCTCTCAATATGAAGCGTATATGAGATGATTCAGCCACCCTGGATGGGTATCCATTACGTTGGACGACACCGAGCCATCCAAAGATTCATCCCCGACATCTCAGGAGAGTAGCCGGACCCGCTCCAACTCACCTCATGTTCCAGAACCGACACATTCGCCCATCCCACTTGTTGGGAATAGGGGCGTGCGAGTCATCACTAGGCCGCGGAAGAGCACTAGGCCAGGAGCTTCTGTCTCGTTCAGAAAGCCGCCTCCTCCACCTCCTCCTACGACTGCTCCTGCACCAGCACCTCCGATGATGGGACCACCCAGACGAAAACATCAGGATGAGTTCTGGATACCGCCTAGACGTAGCATGTATGATAGCCCGAGCGTTCTAGCTGGAGATCACTACTCGCAGTCCAGCCGCCATGCTAGTGACTTTGGTCCCTCAGACCCTATGTTGGGCGACATTATGTGGACCATTCATCGCCATGAGCTCACACTTCAGCACGCCACGCGGACCTCGCAGTCGCCCAAATTCAAGCACTTATGGCGTCCCATGGTGTCCAGCGGTTGGAGCAAGAACAAAAGAAGAAGGGGTCAGGCTGGTTTGGGTGGTTAAAGAAGAGATGGCAATAGTGATGGAATGATTTTGATTATTTGAATGATACTATCTATGAGAAACTACTTATTTATTTCCGATACTATTATTTGGGGGTGATGGCACCTTCCAGCTTGTATTGCTACGAAACTACCAACTCTGTTTGATGATTGTTATGCTATTTTGAATGATACCATCTTATCTATTGTTGGTTGCCTGTTTGGGATATGCATTAGTATATTCTAAGGATTTAATTTGATTGCCTTTTTGAATTGCTAATTGACCTTATGTATGCATGAGACTATGTATGACTTATTGTGTGTTATGAGAATCCTTGTGTGTTGTGGAGCGACCTTAGGGAGTCAATTGGTGTGTGGGATACTCGAAACAGATTATGAGACACTAAATGAGATTTATCTATGATTGACACCAGAATGCTGCCTAGAAGAGGAACTCGCGGAGGAAGAAATAGAGGTGCTGGACGCACCGGGAGTCTAGGTAGGAACCGACCACCTACTCCACCAAGAACTAATCATGAAGAAGACGCTAACCGCGTAAATGATGAAAGGATCGCCAACTTGGTGGCCCAACAGATTGCAAATGCTATCCCCACCATCATCGCGCAAATAAATGTTGATCGGGGAAACACAACCCGTAATGATGGACCTGGAAACAATATGCGAAATGCTGAGAATGCTAAAGAGGTAAGAACCAGGTGTTCTTACAAAACTTTCATGTCATGAAAGCCTAACGACTTCTTCGGCATTAAGGGATCAATAGACACCTACCTCTGGCTGGATGAAATGGAAGCTGTGCTGGATATTAGCGAGTGCAAGAACGAACATATGGTCAGGGTTGCCTCCCAATCCCTAAAGGGGCCAGCCTTAGAATGGTGGAAGTCTATTGTTCAGCCAAGCGGCAGGGATGCTGCCGGGCGCATGAAGTGGTCGGAATTTCGAGAACTGATGACCGGTAAATACTGTCCGATGAAACAGCTGGAGAGGCTAGAAGCGGAATTTTTGAGCCTGGAGATGAGGGGCTCGAACAACACTGAATATATCAATCGATTCTCAGCTCTATCCAGACTTGTGCCTCACTTGGTAACTCTCGAATCTAAAGGCGTAGCCCGATTTATCTGGGGTCTGCATCCCAGAGTCAGAAGCATGGTCCGATCTAGTAGACCTATAACCCTCCAATCGACTGTCGATCTTACTGGCAGCTTAACGAACGACCTGATCAGGGCTGGATGGACGGATCAGGTGAGGAATGAGAATAAGAAGAGGTTAACTGGCAAGAAAAGAAGGCGGATCGATGTTAGAAGGGCCAGTGGCGGTGGTAGTAGGTCAAACAGGAGGGCCGATGAAAGGGCAAGACGGGATGAACAAGGGGCAAGAGGCCAAAGGCTATATGTACGTACCAACCCCTTATGCACCAAATGCAAACTGCACCACCAAGGGGAATGCAATCCGATGCCCTGTTTTAGGTGCAAACGAACTGGCCACCTGATAAAGGATTGTACCTTCGAGCCCGGGAGCAATGCTACGAATGCGGGGATCCTGGACACATGCGAAACAAGTGCCCCAAGCTAGCAAGAGACAAGGACGCTAGGCCTAACAAGCCTAAAGGGAGAGCGTTCGTGATGGACCCCAATGGTGCCCGCAAGGACCTTGATGTAGTAAACGGTACGTTCCTCATTAATAACCACCCTGCTACTGTTTTGTTTGATACTAGCGCAACTGGTAGTCTTGTTTCTACTACCTTTAGGCGTTTAATTGATTTGGAAGCTTGTGCCCTAACTAATGCTTACGCGGTAGAATTAGCCGATGGCAAGATAATAGAAACCAGTGAGATTATCAAAGATTGCACGATATAGTTAGAGGGTAACCCGTTTAAAATAGACTTGATGCCTATTACGCTAGGAGGATTTGATGCAGTCATGGGAATGGATTGGTTAGCAAAATATAAGGCTGTAACTGTATGTGGTGAACGCTTGCTTAGGATACCTTTAAAAAATGGAAGCACGCTAACGATCCACGGTGACAAAAACAACACGCTATGCCCTATGATTTCCCACTTGAAGGCTACCAAGAGCCTCTGGAAGGGATGCTCAGCCTTCATAGTCTACGTTATGAAAGCGAGAAAGGAAAAGAGGATCGGAGATATACCGGTGGTGGCTGAATACCCGGAAGTTTTTCCCGAGGACCTACCGGGACTACCTCCGACTAGACAGGTCGAATTCCAGATAGATCTAGTGCCTGGTGCCGCACTAGTGGCCAAGGCACCCTACCGACTCGCTCCACCCGAGATGAAGGAGCTAATGGTGCAAATCCAAGAATTGCTGGATAAGGGATTCATTCGGCCAAGTGTTTCTCCGTGGGGTGCACTGGTATTGTTCGTTAAGAAGAAGGACGGGACCCTGTGAATGTGTATTGACTATCACAATCTTAACAAGATTACAATCAAGAATCGCTATCCTCTCCCAAGAATTGATGACTTGTTCGACCAACTGCAAGGAGCCAGCTACTTCTCCAAAATAGACTTGAGATCGGGATATCACCAACTAAAGGTAAGAGAAGAAGATGTACCCAAAACAACTTTTCAAATAAGGTATGGGCAGTATGAATACTTAGTCATGCCCTTTGGACTGACTAATGCACCTGCCGCGTTCATGGATCTTATGAATCGAGTGTGTCATCCATACCTAGGAAAATTTTTCATTGTATTTATCGATGACATCCTGATCTACTCTCGTAGCCAAGAAGAGCACATGAAGCACCTCAGACTGATTCTAGAACTGCTCAATAATGAACAGCTATATGCGAAATTCTCCAAATGTGAGTTTTGGATGCGCGAAATCCAGATTTTAGGGCATGTGGTGAACAAAGAGGGAATTCAAGTAGACCCGTCAAAGATTGAAGCCATTAAAACCTGGAAGAATCCTGAAACCCCTACAGAGATAAGGCAATTTCTTGGTTTGGCTGGATACTACCAAAGGTTTATTAAGGACCTCTCATGAATTGTACAGCCACTAACCGCTTTAACCAAGAAGAACGCAACCTTCATATGGGGTAAGGAGCAGAATGAAGCATACGAATTACTGAAGATCAAGTATAGGTTGGACTCACCATAGATTAGATATTATTTATGTTTAATTGTAATAGGTTTAATATTAGTTTCCTTTTGTAAGTTTGTTATGTTTTCCTGCCCAGCAAAACTATGAGCGAAACTGTAGTTTCGCTCATAGCAAGCTGCTAATTTCACCCGGCGAAACTGTCAGGCTCTACCGGGCGAAACTGTGTCAGTGGCAGAATAGTTTCGCTGACAGGGAAACTGTCAGCGAAACTATACCTACTATATATATTGTTTGATCTTGTTCTTTGTGGGCAATCCTTGCAAAAACCCTAAACATTATCATTGTTGCAAGTCTCTTTATAAGCTGGCTCTTCACAGAAATATATTAAGCTTTGTTACCTTTTAATGTATTGGATCATTATTGCTTTATGATTGAATACTTTTGGTTATTCTTCTTCATCATTGTGTTTGTTGTTTGGCATTACTGTTGATATTGAACGAATCAACCACACAAGTGTACTGATATTTGATCAAATGGACCAACAAAATGGTATCAGAGCCTTAGTGCTCTTGATTGTTTGAGGTTTTTTGGTTGTTTTTGTTCAAAATCAATATTTCATCATTTAGGGTCAAATATGGGTGTTTTTGTCTTGGAATTTGATTGAAATTGGTTTGTTCTTGGTTGGGAAAGCCTTGGTAATCATCAGATCTCAAGTTCATCGAGATTTGGGTGATTTCAGATTGATTTCGTGTTCAAAAAGTTTTTCAGATTCAACGGGCGAAACTAGTGTTCTTCTAGCGAAACTATCAGCTTCATCCAGCGAAACTACAAGTGTTTTACATCGTGTATTAGTTTTGAGCCTCTCAGCGAAAGTACAATTTTTGAACGAAAGTTCAGTGGTGCTAGTGTTCAACTTTCAAGCGAAATTGCCGCCAAAATTATCTCTGAACGAAAGTTCAAGCTTGTTTCTTGCGAAACTGTCGCCGAAACTAAGCATTTTAGGGATTTGGCTAGCGAAACTGCTGCCGAAATTTCTAGCGAAACTGTCTGCCGAAATTGCTGTAGCGAAACTAGTGTCTCTTCTGCGAAACTAGATTACTCTAGTGTAATTGCATTTGTCTTCCTGCGAAACTAGTTCTATCTAGAGAAACTGCATTTTTCTTCTACAAAACTATCATGGCTAAGATGACTACTCTCACTCTTGCTGATCTTGAAAGTGTGGCACCCAACAGACCATCAAGACTCATCAACGGAGACAACTTTGAAGATCGGAAGAGATGTCTCAAGGCCTTTTTCTTCTACACGGATCACAATCAATGGGAATCAATCATCTCTGGTCCACACATACCAACCGTTACTGTTGGTGATGTTGTATCTCTGAACAAGGACCCAGCTACCTTCAATGAAAGAGATCTAAAGTTGATTGACAGAGATCAGAAAGCCTTTGGAGCCTTAACTCTATGCCTAGCACCAGACATCTACAATCGTTTTGCTGAACACAAGAATGCTAAGTCTCTTTTTGATGCTCTCTGTGAGTTTTATGATGGAAATGATGAGTTGGTGAAAGATAAAAGTATTCAAGCTGAAAAGGAGTTCAACTCTTTTGTGGGATACAAGAATAAGAGTCTCACAGATCTTACAAACCGTTTTCTAACAGTTTCAAGCACACTGAAGAAATATGATGAGAAACTTTCAAATAGTGAGCAGGTGAACAGGTTATTAGACTCTCTCCCACCTCAGTGGAGTTTACAGGTGCGGATGCTAAAGCAAGAAAGAGGTTTCACTGACTATAAGCTTATGGACATCATTAATAAGCTTTAATCATTTGAATTGGACATGAAACGAAGGGAGTTCAATCAGACCTTGATGCCTTCACCTGGTTTCACTCAGAATGTTGCACTACTTTCTTCGGCTGCAAGCTCTCCAGTGCAGACATCACGACAAGGAGGAGTGAATAATGGTGATCATTCTGGTGGTAGTGTTAATGGTGGTAGAGATCAAGCCAACTCAATAGCAAATGCTTGAACGTCAATTCCATCTGAAACAATGGCTCTATTTGGCATGTTCGTTTAGAGTTATGAGGCATTAGTGGCTGGAGAGTTGAAAGGAAGAGGAATGACAATGGAGGATATGTATCAGGTGGATCCTGATAATCTAGAAGAGACTGACATTCAGTGGCAAATGGCGATGTTGACTCTCAGAGCTCGAAGATTTATGGAGAGAACTGGTAGAAAGAATTTTGGAGGTCAAGGCTCTAACTCCAAATTGGGATTTGATAAATCCAAACTGAGGTGCTTTAATTGCAAACAGTTAGGGCACTTCAAACGAGAATGTCCATTGCCAGTTGTCACTGATCAAAGCAATTCAAGATTGACCTCAAGAGGAGATAAAGAAGAAATAAAACAGAAGAAAGAGACAGCTTTGATCTCTAACTCATGATCTATGATCAGTTCCCTTATGTATCTTACAGCAAGCCGTCCTGACATAACCTTTGTTGTAGGATACTGTGCTCGGTACCAATCTGCCCCGAAAGAGTCTCATGAAAAGGCAGTCAAACGGATCTTTCGTTATCTTAAAGGCTCTTCTCGTTTAGGGCTTTGGTATCCTTATGGTGGGAATTTTGACTTACATGCTTATTCTGACAGTGATTCAAATGGTTGCAGGTTTAATAGAAAATCGGTTACTGGAGGCTGTCAGTACCTAGGAGATTGTCTTGTATCATGGCAGGGCAAGAAACAAACTACTGTCTCTCTTTCCAAGGGGGAGGCAGAGTATATTGCTGCTTCAAGCTGCTGCTCCCAAGTGCTCTGGATACAACATCAGATGATTGACTATGGCATCAACTTTGTCCATACACCGTTTTTCTGTGACAATGAAGCAGCCATTGGCATCGCAAAGAATCCTATTCTTCATTCCCGAACCAAGCACATCGAGACACGGATTCATGCAATCCATGATGCTCAGGAAAAGGGTTTTATTGATATTATTCCTATTGACACTAAAAATCAAAAAGCATATCTTTTCACTAAAACTTTTGACAAACCTCGTTTTTATGAACTGATCTCTATGCTAGGTTTAATATCTTTTTAAATCTTTTCCTTTCTTTATCCTAGGTCTTGTGAATATTGTTTATTCTTTTGTTTCTCTGTTTCATCTGTTTAATTTGCCCCTTAACCCTTTATCTTTTCACATTAAAATATATATATATATATATATATATATATATATTATATACTTTCGTTGAAATCTTTATTTTGAAATTTCTTCTATCTCGCTGATTTGTAGAAATTTTGGGGGAGAATAATAACTGTCTCTCTTGTTACCTTTTGCATTCTCCTTAATAAAAATTGTCTTGCCTGGATGATGTGAAGGAAGTCTATAGTTTTGGGCTGGGATTCGCTTGATAGGATCAGCTTGAAAGCGAAGTAGACAGTAATCTTGTGGCTAAACTAACAGTATAAGATATTGGATGATTCGGATTATTCCCTTGACATTCTTGGCCTTCACAAAGTTATAAGTCCTTGTTCAAAAAGGGTTCAGAACATGACATCTCTGCATTGATGTATTTGTTGTTTCCTGTCTTTGACAATAGCTATATGGTTGTTCATCTTTGTTTCTAAGAAGCTCCTTACTGTATATTTCCTCGTGCTTATCTCCTCTGCTATGTGTGAACATTGACCTGAGTGATGATCTCCTTTGCTATACGATAGTACTGACCTGGAGCTCTCATCGACACCTTTTGATGATCTTCTCTGTTATACGTAAGTATAGACCTGAAGCTCTCATCTGAAAGACTCAATTGATCATCTCCTCTGTTATACGTGAGTATAGACCTGGAGCTCTCATCATTTGATGTCTTTAAGGAATGTGCTTCTCTTGTAAAAAGGATCTTTGTCTCTTTTAAAGGGAAATAATCTATCAGGGAATGTCATTTGTTCAATATATCATGAGGACAGGATAAGTCTCTTTGCCAAATGTTTGTGGGAACTGAGTCATTCAGTGTTCTTCAATCGAACCAAAACATGATAACTGTAGCTGCAGTTTATTTGTTGAAAAGAAGAAGGCATGGACTTAAAAGGACAATTATATCAGCAATTCCACCAAACTATGACTCTCCAGAAGATCTCTTCTGCTTCTCGTTTCTATCTACCTTTATTTTAATTCCTCTTTTATTATGTTAAAATTTTGTGAAGTCTGGTAAGGGCTTGTTGGGGTAAATCCTTTTTTGTTTTCTTCTATTTTGTTACTTTAACAAAAAAAAAACAGCGAAATTATACTTTCGCTGATAGTTTCGCAGGGTGAAATTGTAGATTCGCCGACTCTTTCGCTCTTACGGGCGAAACTATAGTTTCGCACCCAGCGAAACTACATTCTATATATCGCACCTTGCGAAATTAAGACTTCATTTTCGCACCATCGGGGTTTTAGGTCATCGTGTGTATACCGTGTCTATCTTGTGCGAATCTGTGGTTCTGAGCGTGTTTTCATTGTTTGGTGGTCTTTTTCTCTTCTGTTGTGAATTTCGAACCCTCGGTTGTAGTTTAATCTAGGTTTTAACCACTTTTTTTTGGACCGATTAGACTGTGACTCTTCGGTGCCTTCGCAGTTCTTACTGCGAAAGTACTGATAATCCTGCAAAACTAAACGAAAGTTCAAAGGTTTTTCAGCGAGACTGTAAAGTCATGCTGTCCGAGCGAACTTAACAGTTTCGTTGGTCTTGTTTCAGTTTCACTTTGCCGAATTTGTAGTTTCGGCACGCGCTCCATCATGCCGAAACTGCTTCTTGCTGGTTGCCGAAATTATATTTTCGCCTACCGAAACTACTGTTTTTCTTCTTTTTAAATTCGAATTTAAATTGCTTTTTCTTTTTTTTATTCTTTTTAATTATTTTTCTTTATTATTCATTTTAATATATCTTTCTAATACGTTTCATCTGTTTTTCAGATTAAATGGCTAATCTAAAGTTTGACGAGAGGAATAACATCACGGCCATCTTGGATGATACACATCCCAAAGCTGCGGGATTTAGAGACTGTATCCGTTGGCTTCAGAGTTCTCCCATTGCATATGTTTTCACTCATTCTCCTACCATCTACGATCTACACATCAGAGATTTCTGGCGTACTGCCGAGTATGACACAAGAGCCAATCCTCAAAGGATTGTTGCGAGAGTACCGGAGAACGACATTGTTATTACTGATGAGATCATTTCACGCGTGTTAAGGCTTCAAGAGGATAGGGGGGATGAGGTCGTGTTGACAGACCAGGAGGTTTTTGATGCATTCAGGAGTTTTGGTTACGAGGGCCCTCCTTTTGGCACTAGAAAGGAGATCAAGAAGTCCTTTCTGTCCAAAGAGTGGAGATATATCGCTCATGTCTTCATCATGTGCTTAGATCACCAAAAAGGTGGATCCGATGGGCTAAATCTTGACTGGGCCAAAGCTATGGTTATATTTTGTAGAGGGCAAAAGGCCAATATAGCCGAACTTATCTTTGACTGCATGGCGGAGAACGTAATGGCCCTAAAGAAAGATAAATGGCTCTTGTATCCTCGATTTCTACAGATGATTATTGATGTCTTATTCCTAATGTTCCGAGGCACGGGGAGATAAAGAGATTAGTGCAGATGAACTCTCGCATTTTTGCCGACTGCTGCACAATAAGGCACGATTTCAGTGGGAAGATTACACATCTGTTGGAAAATATGTACCCTCCTGAAAGATGGAATTATATTCGAAGGGTGGTTGAGTTAGAGGATAAGAGGGCTGAGGAGACGAGGCATAAGCAGGTTGAATCTATAAAGAAACGGAAGAGATATGCGAAGAAAAAGAGTATGACTTTGAAGAAGATATTCATGAGGCTGAGCAGGAGGTGAGAGCAGAAAAAGAAAGAAGAACAAAGAAAAAGGCTAAGGAGGGGGAGTTGGAGAGGAGAACAAAGCATAAGCATCAAGCATTCTCTGAGCCCCAGAGAAGGGATGAGAGGGCAGGGCTGGATGAGGACATTATCAGGAATCTCAACACCTCTTTAGCCAATGAGTTAAGCATGATTAAAACTAAGCTGACCAATCAAGAGCTGAGGGAGAAAAGAAAGGATGAGATGTTAGAGGGGATGTCCAAGAAGCTGGTAGATCAGCAGAACTTAATAAAGAAACTGTTGGTGGATGTGAATGAGCTAAAGGTTGCAGCCGGCCTGCCCAATCAGCTAACTCAAACTGAGTTAGATGATATGACTGATCTATCTAAGTACTCATTTCTGAATGTGGGTACATCATCGAGGGCAGGAGAGGGCACTAGTGGTGCAGAAGCTGAGACAGCAGGAGGTTCAGGTGTGAGAAAGGATGTTGAGACTGAGAATGTGACCGGGAGGTCTGATGATGTAGAAGAGGTGATTGAGGCTGGGTTTGTGAATTTGGACTTTGATATAGAGAAGGATCTGGTAGGAGAGGAGGTTGTGAGAGATAATCCAGTAGAAAGGGCTAACAAGAGTTTGATAGATGAGGAGGTAGAGGATGAGCAGCTGGTTGACTATGATTCAAAACCTGATTATTATGAGGTGGATGAACGACCATTGACGTATGTGGCCAAGAAGGGCTCGGATGAAAATGATGTGTTTGAAATGGATAAGGATGAGTGGTTCGTTAGGGAGAAGGAGGCTGCGGAAATAACCCCATTATTTCAAAATGTTTAGGGGTCCAGCAAGAAGGAGGCGGATAAGAAAATCATTAGCTGGAAATACAACCCTTGACTCAAAATGTTCATGATTAAGAGAAGAGGGGGAGGCATCTCTTACCTGCATAAAAGGAAGGCATTCAAGACCTTACCTGAATGGGATTTGAGGAGATTAGTTGCAATTCCTCTGATAGATTCCAATTTGAGTGAGAGGGCTAAGATGTTGGAGGAAGAAATAAAGTCAGGGTTGAACGATAACTTCGAGGGTTTTGGATTTATGAAGGCAGAGAGGCGGAGGTCAAAGAAGGATAAGGATTGGGAGACGGGAAAGGGTCGGATTGTGTTGAGAGTGAAGCCCCCGAAGACAATGAGTGGAGTGAGGTTACCTGACCCCCTTCCCAAAAGGCTTGAGAAGTTTGAAAAATGGTTTTATGATAACAACACGGGGGAGGCAGTGATTCGCGTAAAGGATGGAGCTGAAATGAGACTTTTTGATCCAATGGAGATATTTTCGTTTTCTGATGAAGATCTGGTGATGTTGTGTGAAAATCACATTAAAGCTGGGGCTGGAGCTGAGACGCGCAAAGAAGCAAGCCTGTTTATGACGGTTGCTAACAAGGTAAGGGTGTTAGAACTGAAGTGAGGGAGCTAGCCCAGAAGGTTTGGCAAGAAGATGTGTTGAGGATGGACGTGAGGGACTTAACAAGACAATTTGCTCAGGCAAGTGCACGTGCAGAGGATGACGCCGCAGGAGGTAACGAAGAAAGATCTGACGCGGTGGAAGATACCGGAGCTGAAAAGACAAATGAAGATTGATCAAGATGGTGAGATCCAACCTAGGGGAGTATTGAAGATCAAGTATAGGTTGGACTCACCATAGATTAGATATTATTTATGTTTAATTGTAATAGGTTTAATGTTAGTTTCCTTTTGTAAGTTTGTTATGTTTTCCTGCCCAACGAAACTATGAGCGAAACTATAGTTTCGCTCATAGCAAGCTGCTAGTTTCACCCGGCGAAACTGTCAGGCTCTGCCAGGTGAAACTGTGTCAGTGGCAGAATAGTTTCGCTGACAGCGAAACTGTCAGCGAAACTATACCTACTATATATATTGTTTGATCTTGTTCTTTGTGGGCAATCCTTGCAAAAACCCTAAACGTTTATCATTGTTGCAAGTCTCTTTGTAAGCTGGTTCTTCACAGAAATATATTGAGCTTTGTTACCTTTTAATGTATTGGATCATTATTGCTTTATGATTGAATACTTTTGGTTATTCTTCTTCATCATTGTGTTTGTTGTTTGGCATTATTGTTGATATTGAACGACTCAACCACACAAGTGTATTGATATTCGATCAAATGGACCAACAATTACTCAAGGAGAAGCTGTGTAGTGCACCTATCCTCTCCCTACCCCGAAGGTATTGATGATTTCATGGTCTATTACAAAGCGTCGCGTCAGGGGCTAGGATGTGTGTTGATGCAGCGAGATAAGGTAATTGCTTACGCGTCTAGATTGTTGAATGAGTATGAGAGAAACTATACTACCCATGATCTGGAACTGGGTGCCGTGGTGTTTGCCCTCAAAATGTGAAGACACTACCTTTACGGTACCAAATGCTTCATCTACACGGACCATAAAAGTCTGCAACACATTCTGAACCAAAAGATACTAAATATACGCCAGTGAAGGTGGGTAGAACTGTTGAGCGATTATGAATGCGAGATTCGTTACCACCCAGGAAAGGCCAATGTGGTAGCTGATGCTCTAAGTAGAAAGGAAAGGGAGAAACCCCTTCATGTCCATGCTCTGGGAATGAGCGTGTACACCAACCTTACCGCTAGATTGATAGAATCACAAAAGGAAGCCTTGAGCAAGGACAAACTAGCGGAAGAAATGCTAAGAGGAATGGAAAAACGTTTGGAGTTGTGTAGTGACGGGCTGTATAGGCACGAGGGAAGAACTTGGGTGCCGAATCACGGAGGAATTAGAAAGATAATCTTGGATGAGGCACACAAATCTAGAAACTCAGTACATCCGGGAAGTGACAAAATGTATCAAGACTTAAGGGTTCTTTTCTGGTGGCCCGGGTTAAAGAAATCCATTGCCAACTATGTGGGGAAATGCCTGACGTGTGCAATGGTAAAGGCCGAGAACCAAAAGCCATCAGGAATCTTACAACAGCCCAAAATCCCTGAGTGGAAATAGGATAACATTACGATGGATTTTGTTACAAAATTGCCAAGAACTTCTGGTAGGCATAATGCATTATGGGTAATAGTGGATAGACTAACCAAATCAGCTCATTTCCTACCCATACGAGAAGATTACGACTTACCAAAGCTAGCACGACTATACATCGACGAGATAGTAACGAGACATGGAGTGCCCCTATCGATAATCTCAGACTGTGATAGTCGTTTCACTTCACGATTCTGGAAGTCTCTCCAACAAGCCCTGGGGACACGTCTTGACTTAAGCACTACATACCACCCTCAAACTGATGGGCAAAGTGAAAGAACCATTCAAACATTAGAGGACATGTTGAGAGCTTGCGTGATTGATTTCGGGGGAAGTTGGGATAACCACCTTCCTCTAGTGGAATTCTCCTACAATAATACCTACCACGCAAGTATAAAAGCAGTTCCCTATGAAGCCCTATATGGCAGAAAGTGCCGGTCACCTTTGAGTTGGAATGAGATTGGTGATAGCCAAATAATGGGGCCCGACATTGTATGGAAACCACAGACAAAGTATTCAGGATTAAGGAACGATTAAGAACAGCTAGGGATCATCAAAAGAAGTACGTCGATAGAAGGCGGAAGCCCCTAGAATTTCAAGTGGGCGATAGAGTGATGCTAAAAGTGGCGCCGTGGAAAGGCACGGTGAGATTTGGCAAGAAGGGCAAATTAAATCCAAGATACATTGGACCATTTGAAATCTTGTCAAGAGTTGGCTCGGTAGCATACCAGTTAAAGCTACCTCAAGAGCTGAGTTACGTACATGAATTCACATGGGAATGAGAAGATGTGATGAGGAAAGAGTATCCACACCTCTTTAAGCCCACTCGTCCAGAATCTAATCGAAGCTAAAATTTCAGGACCAAATTTCCTAAACGGTGGGTGAATGTAACAACTGACTCCTAGGTCCAGCTCCAAAGCCTTAAATTTAATTTAAGATTTGTTCATTTTCAGTGTTCCATGTATTTTTATGTACCCTCTTCTTTGTAATTAATAAATTCTTGTAATTTCATCGTACCTGAATAATTCTTGCATGACTTGCCTTGGCCTATAAACTAATTTCCAATGATAGAAAATGCTAATGGCCAACCTCCTTAACAAAATTTACTTATAATAAATATAAAAATTTTGGATTCTTCATCCGTATCTCTCTGTGTTCATCCGTATTTCTCTGTGTTCATCCGCATTTCTCTGTGTTCATCTGCATTTCTTTGGTCTTCATCCGCATTTCTCTGTGTTCATCCGCATTTCTCTGTGTTCATCCACATTTCTTTGATTTTTCACTTGGGCGCATGACAACTGTTCAGGCGCATGACAACTATTCGGGCGCATTTGACAGTTGGTGCATTTCGACTGTTTAGCCGCGTGACTACTGTTCAGGCGTCCTGAAAGTGGACGCATGGGCACTGTTCAGGCACCCCGAGCAACACTTAGCATTTTGAAAATTTCGAACCCTTCTAGAAACATTTTGACCCTGTCTGCCCACCTCCAAACCGGCCAATGCATGGGCTGTTGCCATGCATTTGGCCACCCAGTCGACCAACCTTTTCACTCCTCGGTCCTCCCTAAATCGAACCCACACTCCACCTCTTCCTTTCAAATACCGAATCCCCACTCCATTCCACCTTTTTCACACTCACTCGAACTCTCTACTCTCAGTTTTCTCTCTCTGTAAATTTTCACAACCAAACCCGAGACTTTTTAAGTCTTCAACCGAGCAAGAACAAGGATTCTAAGCTTCAAGACTCTCAGACCAATAGCTCTTACACCCTCTAAACCTTCTTCGGACACGGGTTATCTTGCGTGTAAGTTTTCTTATACCCGAACAAATCATTATTGTTGCTTTTCCTACTTTTCTTTCCTTTGAATCCTATTTCCTTGATCAAAGGCAGAAACCCACGACCCAGTTGTTGCTTTGGTGTGACTTACAGCTCCTCAAAAGGTACACACTTCATCATACTCGTTTACCTTGTGTTAGTGCCATGATATCTACCCGAAAACCCCTTTTTCTTGGGTTTTCAGGACCTTTCCACCCCTCTGTCCCGAAGCTAAACTCCATTCTACACTAAAAACCGGTTTAAAAACATCTTATAAACATCTTATGACCTGAATTTCCAGAATGTTGGATGATGCTAAACTAATATTATCGGGATGGAAGATTTGGTATGGTGTTATGTACCTTAGAAAGCATGATTAGGGACCCGAATAGGTGATGGAGGTACCTAAAAATGGCCAAATCCTTAACAACTTGTTAGAAACAAAATTTTCAGGCCCTAAGACTAATAAATCAGTGGCTAAAACCGGACTTGGTGAAATTTTGGGATAACATGTTAATTCTATGAACTTATTTGGCTTAAACGGGCCTAACCGGGGGATTTTTGGATGAAATTCTAAAAATAATGTAACAAGCCTAAGAATCATAATATTTCAGTAAATTAAGGGGCCTCAAACTCTTATTTTGATGAAAGGATTTAAAGAGAATAGTCTAAAATGTCGATCCGGGTAAAACCGAGTTTTAACGGGTTAAACGTTTGAAACAAGACTTTTGTACTAAGGACCAGACAACTCTTTATAATACTGGTCTAAAAGTAATTCAAGGACCCTTAGATACTTATAAAAACTATATTATGTCAAGAAATGAAAAGAACCAACTTTGGGGGTAAAAATTGTAATTTTGGAAAGTTGAGGGACTAAAGTGTAAATTCTTAAAACTTGACCATATTTCAGTAAAATGTATAACCAGAAGCTACTATTATACTTATTTTCATGTAAGAACTTGTGGGAAACTAAAAACTGGTCGTTTTACACCAAAAACCCTAAGTTTCCTAAATAGGAAACTTTTTGACACAAATTTTTAAGGGATGTGGTCATATGTATTTTTTTAAACATATTTTACCCTTGATTACCCTCCCAATAGTCTAAGAAACCATAGATTATGCTTATATCTTGCTCATAGGGTGCTAGGACCTGAATCTGTCTGTGTGAAGAATATTTGATCTGTCTAAGGTGAGTTCCTAGTGTTCCCATTTTACTATTATTTTGGGATGAAACATGATCTATTTGAACTAAACTTATTTGAGTACTACTATGCGATGCTATTGTATGTTGTGGCTATTGTTAGAACCTGCACCCATTGTATCACAATCATTAATTCTATATGAACCGCTTGTTTATATGGGTAGATCTACTTGGGGAATCCCCCACGCACAGTGCCTTCCGATACAGGAAGGGTACCACACTGAGATCCTGCGGGGTCGTTGTGGCATGTAACAGGTTTTATAAGATACTATGGTGTACCACTCGGCAGGTATGGTATACTGTTCTAAGGCTCCGTTTCCCCTATGGAATAACCGACAACACAAGTTTAAAAGAGGCTAGCCGGGGTTGAGTGCAGGGTTGATTGTGATCCCACAACAGTGATACTATGATTTTAAACAAACTTATGGATTCAAATGAGTCTCTTTTGTTTTTAAACTTTAAGCGCTTGAACTCACCAACTTTTTAGTTGACACAAATTGTTTTGAACATGTTTCAGGTAATCCTTGATGGGCTTGGATTTTATGGAGACTCTTAAGATGGCTTAGCACCGTGACTACCCCTTGGAATTACTAGGAATTTTAAAACTTCTGAAATAATTGGAATTGTTGGAAACTAATTTAGGATAATTTTTGTAAGGGATTATTTTTATTTTGGGTTTGACTGTGTTAACCCGGATAAAATTTATGTAATGTAATGCCATTGTGATTTTCTCTCCTTGTGTGCTCTTGTGTGGTTTGTTTCCGCTGCCATGTATGTTACTAGTCTGCGATGTCCCACCTCTTCTGGGCCCGGGGTGTGACAAGTGGGCGGCCATACTGTTTTTAAACATAATAATATTGAAGTTTGCATCTTGCACAACTTTAGTCCCTCAACTTGGGTTATTTATCCTTTCTTTCTTTATGCTTTCCTTTTCTTTTCTTTTTAATAAATTTTCGGATGTTACAACAAAAGTCAGCGACGCTAAGTGAGTTCTAGTTTTATAATAAAATACTTTACTTTTCGTTAAAACATTTCCTTTATTTTCGTACGTGATCATATATCATACATACATCTTGATAATAATCGTTTATTATCTTTCATCATCGTTCATCCTTTCGTTTTCGTACTATCATTCATTAACATCTTTCACTTTCATCTGGATCCTGCCATATGCTATACCCCCAACATTATGCACGAAGCTGGTACTGTGCCGAGATTAATAAATAAACCCCCAATCATTGTGCACGAAGCTGACTACAGTACCGGGGTAAAGAGACAAGGATCCCATGTCATTTTGGTCAATCTCAAGGATTGGACCTCTGAAATGCACCCTCATGGGCTAGATAAGCCGCACTTCAGTTGAGCTAACGACAACATGGTCGTGCACCTCCATTCATTTTGCTTGCAAGACTTTCATTCATTCGTTACGTTCCACTTTTCATCATCGTTATCTTTCACTTTCATTACATAATACTTTACGTACATATACATAACATACCACGTAAAGTCATATCATAAAACATATCGTTTGAAAACCGTTTAAACGTGAAAAGATAACATAGCACATAAACAGTAGGTCATGCGAAAACTTCGCCATACATCATCATCATCTCGCGCGAGCACTATCTTCTTGCGTGAGAACCTTACCACATTCAAATCTTTCACATCAAATGATCAACATACATATCGCGCAAGAACATACTATCACACGAGAACTGCCTATTGCGCGAGAACTATCCCTTTTCATGCGAGAACTTCCCAGATTCAAATTTCGTACCGTACAGTGTAACTTTTCATGCGAAAACTTATAGTATCCTGCCTAAACATAACTTATCACGTCTAAGGCTGTCCTAACATACTTAACACCATAAACAACATCATCACAAGCATAAACAAGCATTAACAAGCGTTTCAGTATACATAATAGCCCCAAAATGTAAAAACTCATGTAAAAAGGGGCTAGAAAATCACTTCTTGAAGTTCTAGCACAAACACAACCTTCCCGAAGCCTTTGCCGAACGAAAACTACATAACCATGCGTTATATTCATCAATAATCGTTTCTTAGTACATAACACGAGTTACATACTTTAAACACTTCGTTTCTTCACTTTCTCTCTCTATGCAACCGTTTTCTCTCTCTATCAGCAACACTTCTCGCGCGAATATGGGGTCAAACTGGGAGTTCTTAGTTATCTATACCCAGTTTAACTTTTCGCTTAGAGTTCTCGCGCGAGAACTTTTTCTGCCTTTCTTTCTCTTGAAATTTTCGGGGTGTTGCACTTTGGTACATAACTATTTAGAAGTTAACTAAGTAAATAATTTTACTTTTTAGACTTTGGAAAATGACATCCAATAATTCATGATATTTCATAACAGTCACAAACTAAAAATTTATTTACAATTAGTATATATTTGATATTAAGTTTACATTGAGTAAATATAATTTTTCTTTAAGTATATATATATGTGTGTGTATAATCTTCATCTTAAGAAGAATACAGTACGCTGTAAAGTAAAGAGAGTGTTCATAATAAAGCAAATCATAAATAATATATATTAATAAATCAAAATTTTTAGAAGATACATGTTATTTTCTTAAGAGTTCACTTAGGATTTGAACACATATAATCACTACAATAAAAATTATTTTATTAATTAGTATATAAATATAGTTGTCTTAATAACTACTATTATCTTAATCAAATTAACTTTTTTTTAAATTAAATAAATTGTTTCATTAAAAATATTTTAATTAGAGTTAATTTTTTTAAATTTAATTTAATTTATAACTAATTATTATTAAAATTAAAATACTTTAATCAAATATTTTTAAAATATTAATATTCATGAAGTTAAACACAATTAAAATGAGTGATTATTCACTATAAAACAATATATACAGTTCAATGTACATCATGATTCCACCTTTTAAATCTAAGTATGTTTTACTAATTCATATTCTCATATTCACAACTTCATAGTCTACATACGATGTTTACTATTTCATCCACGTAAAACACGGGTATGTAATGTAGTTATTTTTATAATTCCAATCGGTGATCACATCCTAAAAGTCATTTGAATATAATATCTGAAATTGAAGTGAGTGGACCACGAAGGATTAAAAAGATAGCTAGCAGTGGATAATTTCCAGTTTGAAGTTCGAACCTTATCCGGATCATCCTCGTGGCCGCAGATGTTAAACACGTGTCCTACACAAACGACACTTACGTTAATCGCCGAACCGCCGGCTAACCTAAATCCTCACATTGCTTGTCCATTTACAAGATAACACAAACACCAAATACTGAATTGAAGCAAAACACTCGAATAAATGTAAGGGGACATGATGGGGTGGTTATCAAATGTATTATTGTTAATCGGACGTTTAAAAAATTTCATAGTAGAAATGTATGCATGAATACTTATAGCTTCTTATATTACTACTTTTATGATGAGGTCCGTGTTTATAAACTCTTGACTTAGGAATTACTTATTAATTTTTCATAGCCTGAAACCCAGTTTTTAACCAATATTTAAACCGACTAAAAATATCAATACTCAGATATAGCACATGTTATCAAAATGAGACACAAGAAAAAATCAGTTCTATTGGTTAAACCAGATTGGTTGGACCAAATTTTTATTTTTTTCCCTTTCTATAAAAACCTTTTTTGATTAATATAATATTTTAAAGCTCGACTTAATTTATATATAATATATCTTAATTATATTTTTCATAATTTTATATATTACAATCTAGCTACCTTATCCGAGTTTATTTTAAGAGAGAAAATAGAAAAAGTAAAAAAGAAATTAAAAAAAAATAGTTGTGTCTCATAGTTTTTGTTGTGAGAAAAAAATGAAAGAAAATTAAGAAATAAGTTCACTTAAAAAGATAAAAAGAAATAAGTGAAAAGATAATAAATATTACAATCAATTCTTTTAAACTAAAAGGAAGTAAAACAAAAGAAAATTAAATTTAACAAAAATGAATTTTGTTTTTTAAGTAAACTCAAGAACAAAGCTCTAACCATCCTGTATGATTTCTATTTTTCTCCCTTTGCGATTGTGTAGAATGTAGATGCGTTAGTACGTCACTTTCCCTCGATAGTCACACTTTCGTCTTCACAAACACAAATAATTGAAAACGAAACACCTTTCTTATCCATCACTCTTCACTCCTATTCTATCTATATACGCTTTCTCTTTTATATCTCTCGAACAACAATCATCAAATCTCATTTTCCCCAAATAGATATTTTATTCAATAGACTCATGGATACTTGATGTTCAGTCACTTTGATCGCTTTGATTTCTCAATTGAAGACCTTTTGGATTCGCAAGTGTAATTACTACCTTCGATCGGTGGCCCTAATTTTTGTTTTAATCATTTTGCTCAGGTGAAGCCCGTTTTTGGTTACTGTTTTGGTTTGTTGAGTAATTGATTTGTGCTTGTTGATTATTACTTGTATCTATGCTGTTGATGATCTCTGTTTGAACGGATTTATGGTAATTGATTAGAAATTGTTTAAATTCTGAGTTCTATTTGGGTTAAACATGTTAATTCAATTCAAACACGAATGTTGAGACGGTTTGTTAATGCATTCAAAAGCTGTGATTCTTTCATTGTCAGGGTTTGATTGGGAATTAAACTAAATTAGCTTTAAATTCTTTCTACAATCTGGAACTTGATTCACCTGCACGCTTCGTATGCTGTTATCTTGTGATTTAATCAATTCATTTGTTCTGATCAGAATATTATTAAACTGCAATAGCTCCAAATAGGAATGTAGTATCTGAATTTTGTTATTGTAATAGTTGTTGATTCATGAGTTATCGATAATGTATTACGATGGCATGTGATCAAATAAATAACATGGTGTTACTATTGTTGCACTTTGATTCTTGGGTGTGAGTTATATGTAACAAGATTTGTTGACTTGGTTTTTATTTAAATTTGGTAGCAGGAATGATGAGTTTTCACATAAAAGAAATAACATATGGATTTACATGTAGTTTAAGTGTCAAGATTTGTTGATTTTATTTTTTATTATTTAAAATTTGGTAACACGAATGATGAGTTCTCGCATAACAGGAATAACATATATGTTTACATGTAGTTTATGTGTCAAGATTTGTTGACTTTGTCTTGCTTGACTTTTAAATTTGGTAACAGGAATGATGAGTTCTCTACAAGGTCCAGTTGTTTGCCCTTCTTTACACAGGAAGCAAGGAGGTATTAATGGATATCGTGCTGTTAATGGGTCTTTAACAAAGGCTAAAGCTCTTAGAAGTGGGATGTGGGGATCTAGAGGTGTTTATAGTCATCGGGTTCATATCCATGGTCAACCAAAGTCGAAGACCATTACATGTACTTATAGTTCGTCGTCAAATGATAATGGTAGCATGGCAGAAAGTTTTAATGAGAATGACTCGGATTATATCGATTCCAGTATACTTGAAGCTGGTAAGCAAATTAGTAAGAATAATTTTTTTTAAAGCTCTTAAGATCTTCATTCAATACAAGTGTTTTATTACCAAGAAGTGACAGCAATATAGCAAATTGGTAAACTTGATTTAATTCATTACTTTGGTTTAATACACAGTTGAAGTGAAGAGTGGACCAGATGGGTTTATGATTAAGATGAGGGATGGTAGGTATCTAAGATGTGCACATAATAATCCTCAAGGTGGTCATCTGCCTGATTATGCACCACATCCTGCAATTGTATTGAAGATGGAAGATGGGACAGGACTACTACTTCCAATAATTGTTTGTATGTATATATTTCAAGATCCAAATGTTTATTTTGTGGAATTACACACACACACACACACACACATATAAAGTGTTGCTCACATAAAGTTGAAATTTTTACAGTGGAAATGCCTAGTGTATTGCTCATGGCTGCAATCCGGAATGTTCAAATTGTATGCTGATTCTTTACCGTTGACTAATTGATTTGACTTTTTCCTTGCCCTTTTTCATGTATATTCCCTTGAGTTGCAATATTTGTTGTGTTGTGTTTCAGGCTAGGCCAACAATGTATCAGGTGGTGAAGGAAATGGTTAATAAGATGGGCTATAAAGTAAGTTTTTCTTTTCTTTTAAGTGCTTAATGTCTAAATGGTGAAATCAAGTTAAAATGTTAATATGCAGCATCTGAAGTCTGACTGCAGAAGTGTTGAAACACTAAAGACTGTTTGAAAAGTAAACTAGTATAAACATGAGAATGTGTGATTGTTCATTTTCCCTTTCAAAATGTTTAAATATGAAGCTATATGAAAATTAATTTAATGAAACTTAAGATTACAACAAATAAGTAAATTGTTCTAAACCATAATTGTTAAATAAGTCAAACCAAAATTAACAAATTGCCATATAATTGAACATTCGTTTAGAGTACATAGTTTTAATAGCTATAAATTTCCAGATATTCATTTGGTTTACATTGTGTTCAGGTCAAGCTTGTTCGAGTAACTAAGAGAATACATGAAGCGTATTTTGCTCAATTATATCTCACAAAGGCATGAACTTATAGAATTAGAAAGTTAATGATGAAATATTCGTTTTACAGATGTTTCTAGACTTCTGTTCTGAATAAAATGTTTTTTATTTAATTTTAAATTTCAGGTGGATGATGAAAACAATTGTGTTAGCTTTGACCTTCGTCCATCAGATGCCATCAATATTGCTGTTAGATGCAACGTACGTATAACATTGAGATCTTGATTGTTTTTCTTTCTTAAGTAACATGTGATTTATTGTTATTGTGGCATGTGATTCAGGTGCCAATACAAGTGAACAAGTTCTTAGCATATAATGATGGAATGAAGATTGTTGAATCGGCAAAGCCTTCTTTTCAGGGGTCTTCTTCAGATGGTTTGATATTTAAAGAACTTGACAGGTACTGGAAAGATAATTAAAAATATTGATTTGGGGTGATCTTAAATTGGTATATTCATTAAGGTTTGCTACATGTATTTGGACCAAAGTAACTAAGTTTATAATGTATACAGACCAAGTGGGCTGCCTTGTGTTGAAACTAAGGAGTTTAATCTTGTTCGGAACATGCTTGTTGCTGCTGTTGAGGAACGTTACAGAGACGCTGGTATGCTTTATGTGTTATTCTTGCGTAAATGTCTAAGAAACTACATATTACGACTGTAATATAAATTTTGAAATAAAACGATCAAGGAGGCATTATGCATTGTAAATTCACTTTTGCTTGCAATCATGTACAACCCGACAACCTGTCATACTGTTTGACCCTTAGATTTTGCGGGTTACACAGGTCATGTTCTGTCCCATGATATTAAGTGTATCTGGGTTAGGGTTATTTGCGGTCAACTATTCAACCCCCCATCCCAAAACCTAGGAACTCACCAACACAGCATGATTCCCATCCCTACTACAATGCCATTTGTTGTGTTTGGTCTTATTCCGTGTTTAATCTGATAATATAAAGTTTTATCATTTCACATGTTACTATAACTAAATTGACCCGTTTAGCAATTTATGGATTCAATATTGGCACGTCTACTTTCTTCCATCAATCATGTAGTGGCCTTATGTTTTCATGGTCTATGTTATAGCACAATGGAGGGACAAGCTCTCTCAACTTCGATCCAAGAACAACTGGGCTTAGCAGGTAATATTAGCACTTCCATTTACCATTCCAAATATAAACTCTCTTGCTTATAACATCAGATCATGATTCATAACAACTTTCATTCATGTGCTTTTCGGGACCAAAATATCATATGCATCTTTTTTCTGCTGAAATACCCATAACAAATTAGCTATGGTCTTTGGTATAGGTGGTATAATTGGTGGGCCGGTAACGGGTCAAAAACAAGTAATTCTTTGATGTGCTCTGGAAAGTGGGAAAATGGTCAAATTGTGTTGATCCTGAAACTTATTTCCTTTCAAGCTAAAATCTTTTTTGTTATATTTTACCTGTAGTATTTGACCCCGAAACTTATGTCCTATCAAGCTAATTTTATTGGTTGTATTTTACCTGTGGTGGAATATTACTCGAATCGGTTCAATTTAACTTGTCAAAGCTAATAGTAGTTTTCTTTCTCGTTATCATTATATGCCTAAATGTATGCTCTAACAGTTTCGCATTGATTTTGTATCTGTGGCAGGAGGATGGATCTGTACATAATTGGGGACAAAAATGTAATGTGGGTATTCAGTAGTTGAAAATATGTATGTATCAAGGCTTGTAAATATGTGTTGTAAACTATAGAACAAGGTGTTTTGTAATTATGGTTCCCGACACAAAAGCGTATAAAAGAATTTCAAATTTACCCTAATGAGGGGCTGAGTATGTAATCTGGTAGACGGGTAATATAATCTGGAGAATTAAGTGGGATTCATGACGAGAGCCTTGATTAGAACACATTATATAATCTCGTTCTACAATCGAATCTCTTAAAAGTGTTAAAGTGATATGAATTTGTTAACAAGATAGAGCAGCCTAGCCCTATGAAGGGTTACCCATGATTGAAGGAGGTTATATAACCTTATGAATACAATATGTAAGGTTGGTTTCTCCCTTCATTGGTTCATTCTTTGCGTAGCTTTGTGTCTACACTTCTATTTACTCAATCTTGTCTCTTGTGTGTGATTGTCTTGTTTTACATCTTGACCCATTTACTATTGGTGTTTGTTGTATCAATGTATGCTATTAGTTTATTCGAGACAAACCAAATCTCCAAGAAAATTTGGAGGAGAAAGGAATTGAGACTTAAAATTTTTTCATGTAAAACAAAGAAGTGAATCCATCAGCTTATATAGGCTAATTAAATAAGCTAACTACCTAGATTGATGGAAATCAACAAACTTATCTATGCAACCATAACTAAAATTCAAAATAGTCAAATTAAGTTATCCCATACAAACAAATTTAAATAAAAGAAAAACTATCTCCAAGCAATTGTGTTATTCCCGATTCAATCTAGAAGACGTGTGGGTACTGTTGACATATAGGTGGGTCAGGATGATGTTGATGGGTCATGGGTCGTATCAATTGTCTCCCCATGAAAAACAACCTTGTGCACAAGGTCGATAACCTCCTCATGAATATAAAAGAAACTTCGTGGTGCTTCAAGCAACTTGGGATAAAATCAGCACATGTCAACATAAACTCTTTCTTCCCAAAAGAAAATTAGTTACCTTGATGAAGAAGCTTATAGAATGATCTAAACAGTAGAACTTTTTGTTCTTCCTTGCAACTTTGGCAACAATACTCAAAGTGATAGAATTTGTTCATGCCGAAAGGATGAATTTAGTAAACATGAATCTTGTAGAACCAGAGTGGCTACAAGAAAAACTTACGAATCAATACTTGAACGTGAGATTCTTGAAGAAAGAGGTGTACATGTTGATCTTCCTGTCTTTCTTATCAACATCAATATTGGTATGACTAGGTAACTTCAGTTTTGACAAATCCAGAATGCCATATCTGGCTTTGAATTATTCGAACTTCTTTATGGTAAGTTCACAAGTCATCTCACTCAAGCTTGATTTTTATGTGGTCATTGAACAAGCTTGACAGAGCCAAAATTATTCTTGCAAATCATGATAAAATAGTTAGAGAAATGGTGAATAAGAAAGAGGAGATATGGGTTTGTGATTATGAAGCTTTTAAATGTCTCTAGAATTAATTACATATTTCAAATTGCTATCAAATATCACTTTGAGCATGACAACGTTTAAAAAACACAATTATTTTGCACCACATCAAACGAGAGGGCAGAGGTTGGCAACCTTAATGGGGGTCCAATCATTAGTTTCAACACGGGTGTTGCTTTTGTTGGGAATTTGAAAACAAACTAGGTAGTCTAAGAGTCGTGAAGAACACTTTCATATCGAAATTATTCGGTGGTTCACTCGAATAAACCAATTGGATACAACATTGAAGAGATGAAGAACAAGTATGTTCAATTGTGTAGTTTTCAAACTGAAGAACTGTGACCAGAAATCTAGATTCTATTGCAGAGAATGAGACAACATATGTTGTAAAATAGGGTCTTAGAATTCATACTGCCCTCGTGGTAGTTTTCTTTTATATGTATAATTTCCTTAAATTAGAGCCAAATTTTGTTCCGAATGTCACATGTAAAACTTCTAGAAAATACAACTTTTAATAAGAGCCGTCGGCTCTACCCTTTGGATCCTGCTAGGGACTGCTGCTCCCTTGACCTCACTCTCAAGGATGTTGCCCCATGGAACTCCCATTATTTAAGGGTTTCGCCTCTAGTAACCAATAATGTTATAATACCTGTGAATCATAATAAACTGAAACTAGCGTGCACTCCGCTTCAAACTAGTATTTTGAATATTATAATTACATTGGTCACCTAGTCAATACAATTACATTATAACATCTAAATATGTTCGATACATTGTATATGTTAAACTGAATTGTTATTTTGAATTTTGTTTTTCGAAACCTATTTTATTACTTTCAATTTGTTGATTATTTTATATAATATATTACATCCAAATGGAGTCATAATATGTAACTCTACAATGAAATCTAGGAACAAGTTTTGGTTCTTACTTTTGCTCAAACACTTAAAACGGTTAACCCGTCCGTGATCAAGCGCCTAGAGAAAAACTATATTACTAATCCTAATAATAACTACAATAATAATATGTTTTCTGATGTGGCACCCTATTAACGTAACATGTGATTTTTAATTAAAAGTTTTACGCTTAAAGATGCTTTTGAGCACGCGCATATTCTTATTAGCATATTCTTAGTATCCCACCGAATATCACATCAACAAGTCCCTCATGATAATAAGTTGCTTACACTCAACCACATCTAATAGAAATAACCAGGATGGTGGGGTTGGTCAAATACATAAAGTTGGAGTATTTTTATGAAGTTAATGGCTTTAACGTCACATTAATATAAATTAATTGTAGTGTAGATTAGGTGAAGTACGACTAATAGACTAATAATAAATACTTTTTTTATGAAAATCCATAAAATTTGACAAAAATAAAATAAATTAAGATTAAAAAAACCCTCGTGAAATGTTTAAATCTCTAAAATTATGTTAAAAAAATACACAGTGGATAATTTAATTTCTATTTCAATATTCACGTCAATACTTAAGACACCATACACAAGGCTAGAAACGTAATTTCCCGCCAGGTAAAACGCAAAGTGAATAAATACATCAACGTAACGTAACTGCTTTCTGGAAACATTATTACTTTGAAGGATCGTTGAGACTCCCGAGTCTCACCGTTGGCGTTGCGAAACGCCACCACTTCCGGCATGTCCAATTCAGACGAACGATTTGATTCTCATACGTGTGAGTGATTATGTTCTTCTAGTGTTTTTGTGAATATTCCCCTAGTTTAATGCTCCATTTCATGCACAACTCGATAAATAATTTCTAGATTAGAGCTCGTTTTCGTATAGCTCTTTGTTTGAGTTTCAGTTAATCAAATATGTGTGCTTTTGATCATTTGATGTGGTGATATTATGCTAATTTTCTGCATGATCGAAATCAATTGTGTAATTACATATATAACAAAAAACTGTCAAGATGAACAGTTAATTCATGTTATTGGGTGGTTTGGGCAGCGAGTCAACCAACACTTGTCACTTGGCAGACTGCTGGTTTTTTTAGAAAAATTGCGTTTTTAGCGTCGTTATATATACATTGAAAATTATTTTTTGTTCAAATTTCAAATACCAAACAGATGGAGTACTGTGTAATTCTCTTTTGATTGATGAGAGATAGCTTTGATTCAAATGGTATTGATACTGAATTGTTATGAAATTGATTCTGCAGTCTGTGAAGGAATCTGTAGTTATTATGAATGTAATGAACAAATATCAGACATTGAAACTTCTGGAGAAGAAAAGAAGAGTAAAATGGGGACATTAAAGAAGGTAGCAAAGAGCGCATCGAGTCGAATTCAGAGCTCTTTTAGGATAAAAGGTAGGAAGAAACACAATAATCAAACCTTCATTCGTATAGAAAATGTGCCGGATCCAGCAGAGGTAAAGGAAGTTGTAACGTTTCGACAAGTGCTGGTAGCAGATGATCTGCTTCCTCAAAAGTTTGATGATTATTTTACGCTTGTGAGGTAAGATGATTATGTATACAGATATTTATGGTGATAATATTATAGTGCGAGTCTATCTATTAATTAAAGTAGATTACATATATGGGTACCTAACTTTGTTTTGAGTTCATTGTTGGGTAACCAACTTACTTTGGGTTGGGAAAAACAAGTTCAAAAAATAAGATAACTGGTTTTCAAGTGAAATGTCATAAAAGTTCAAGTGGTCAACACGGTCAAATGTCACAGAATCCTTAGTTGCCAATTGCCACTTCATCATTTTAATGTGCTTTAGCCTTTATGTCATAACTTGAATTGGGTATTTTACACCAAAATTAAAAGTTAAAAACGAAAAAGAGAATATGGTTTTATAATTGAAACATACTTGTTTTATACACATTTGTACCTTTGGTTGTAAATTTGTCTATTTATAGTCTTAATCTGCAAAGACTGAAATAATTTTTTCCATGTCTTGCAGGTTTTTAAAAGCTAGGAATTTTGATATTGAAAAATCAAAACAAATGTGGGTTAACATGCTCCTATGGAGGAAAGCCTTTGGTACTGACACTATTCTTGAGGTATTACCATTAGACAACACTCTGTAGGCTTGTAAAATGACTCTAAAAAGTTACATTCTTGATGTTTTAACAGGATTTTAAGTTCCATGAACTAAATGAAGTTCTGCAGCACTATCCTCAGGGTTATCATGGTGTAGATAAGGAGGGACGACCAATTTATATAGAATTATTAGGAAAATCCAATCCAGACAAGGTTATGCTAGTGACAACAATCGATCGGTACATAAAGTATCATGTGCAGGAATTTGAGAAAACTACTGCCATCAGATTTCCAGCTTGTTCTGTTGCTAAAAATAAGTGGATCACTTGCGGCACAACAATTTTAGATGTTAACGGCGTGGTATGATCGTCGGTTACTTCTCAATCTGCATATAGGCTTAAGATTATATTAAACTTATATTTTTTTCATGATTTGTTTTTCGTGTATTAGGGTCTGAAGAACCTAACCAGGTCCGCTATTGAGGTTATAAGGAAGTTGCAGCAAATTGATAATGACTACTACCCTGAGGTATGTTTGAGATTGATGCAGGAGGAAAGTATCTTAATCATTATCTTTTGCAGAAAATATTTTTCTGAATATATATATATTTTTTTCTATATTTCTTTAAGTTTTATGAATCTTATTAAAGATTTAGCATCCTGTTTCGTGCAAATGAACTATGCAGACCCTTGGTCGAATGTATATCATCAACGCTGGACCTGGTTTTAAAATGCTTTGGAAATCAATTCAGAACTTTCTTGATCCCAAAACTAGATCCAAAATTCAAGTAATATTATAAAATCCTCATAATTTAACTATCCATTAGAAATTTTGAATCTTCTAAAATAAATTATGTTTCAGGTTCTTGGCCATAACTATAATAGTACTTTGCTTGAAGTAATTGATGCAAGGTGAGTCATTATATATTTCAAATAATACACTTTAATTTCCCACATCCAGTATCATCCAAGGTTAAAACAATATGTATATATATTTATATACATATTTTTTCATAGTGAGTTGCCAGAATTTCTGGGTGGAAGCTGTAAGTGTGAACATCAAGAGGGTTGTTTGCAATCTGACAAAGGGCCATGGCAAGATCACAACATAATGCGGGTATAATACATAAATATTATTGTTTAAACTTTGAAATGTTGTATCTTATGACCATATTGCATGCATGCAGATGGTTTCCAGTGGCAAAGCAACTTGTTCTGTCCAAGAAGTTTCAACATTAAGTAGTGACAGGAGAATTGGTAGGGAAGATCATTCTCCAGTGGTATGTTCCATCTAACATTTCTTACTAGTGTTTTCAAATTATTATTATTGTTATTCCCTTCTTTACACTTGATCTACTACCAAAAAAAATTTAAAATTTGTCATTAAATCAGGTGAAAAGCGGTGAGGTGTCCGCTGCAGAGTCAGCTTCTGAAATTGAAGAAACCACTATTAAAGGTACAAAATGTTTTACAGATCCAAGATTGGCCCCTGTCCCTGAAGAAGAAGTAAGTTTAGTAAAACCATATGTAGATTGGAGAATATAAAGGGGTTCTGTTACTTGTTTCTACAATTTGGTCTTTTTTGTATTGTTTGACAATTTGGCAATTTTTCTTCTGCAGTGTGAAAATAGTATTCCAATAGATAAAGTTGAGGATGAAGGATCATTTCAAGCTGCAGATGCACAAATAGCTACAGGAAGAACACGAATTCAAGGTCATTTATGGATCTTGATAATGTCACTCATATCCGTTCTTCATATTATTGGATCAACTGGATTACATATTACTAGTAAAGTAGGATTTTTGGCATCTAATTTAGCGAAGAAATCCATTATTTTTATGAGCTGGCCAAATCTAGTGTCACAAAGTTTGTCTTTGGAATCTCCTCCATTGGAGACAAACTTATTGTTTGTTAAGCAAAAATTGGGTGAGCTTGAAGTCAAAGTCAACAGCTTGCAGTCAAAATTGGTGCAGCTGCCTAGTGAAAAAGAGGAACTGCTTAATGCTGCTGTTTGTCGTGTTGATGCTTTAGAAGCCGAGCTCATTGCAACAAAAAAGGTTGGTATCCTTTTAATTACTAAATTTTGTTAGATATTTTCATGTAATTGGATTGACTAGTTGACCAATATGATCATAATATCCATCAAATAAGTTATTAAGTGTGAAGTGCATATTTATTTGAGTTTATTTGATCTTTGATGTTAAGCAATAGGGTTTCCAAGGGGCATCGCCCACTTGGTGGGGTTTCCGGGGGTAGCGTTTTGCAAACTGCCAAACGACAGTTTTGACCCCATCTCCTGCAATTTTTTGAATTCTCCTTTCTTTGGTTACTCTCTGAATTTCTTTCTTTTGGTTCTAGTTCACGAAATCATACTTTGTTTTTGAATTTGAGTATTATCCGTTTGAACATTTGGTGTGAATCCCAAATAGTTTAAATTTGAAAGCGATTTGCAACTGTCGTATTATCCCGTTATTAATTGTCAAATTACGATTCCTCTACACATGTTCCTCTGTAATTTAAATGTGGAAAAATAGATAGCTCAGACGGGTTGGGTAGCGGGTCAAACCAGATTAGGGTTGAAACGGGTTACTGTTTTAGTACTTGTTGAAACCAACTATGTTGTTGACCAACAATTACTTATTTCTTCTTTTTCCTTTTTTCATTACTTAATGTGTTATTTGTGATTAGAAAAACAATATCATTACGATAACAACTGAATCGTTAAAAAAAACAATCAGGAGTATATATGCATTAAAATAAACATTAGGAGACTTTCAACCAGTTTGGTTTACTTCTTTTTAGGTAATTTTTTTTAATTTCTTCTGTTTGAGATAAAAAAAAATTCATTCCATTTAAGGACCTGTAACTTATGGTGCTTTGACAAAAAAAATACACTTTGTTTGATCCAAGAAAGTTCCATATCAAATTTACAACTAAAAACAGTAATTTTTTCAATGTTGCAAAAAAATTATAAATTTCCAAGTCAGTCATATATCAAATTTACAACTAAAAACAGTAATTTTTCATGTTTAAATGACTGCATGATCTTGATCATGATCATGGTTTCTAATTAGCTTTCTTCTTGGATTTACCCACAAAAAAAGTTCATCTACCCGACATATGCTCATTGTCATGCATAAACATTACTATAAACCCATTATCGTCGTGCTATCCTTATTGTTAGGCCTTACATGAAGCTTTAATAAAACAAGACGAACTTCTTGCATACGTAAATGGACAAAAGGGAGTAAAGCCACCTCGGGTACGTTCTTTATTGCGTCCTTTTCATCATATGCACATCCTTTTTTTCTTTCTCTAGTTCTAATATTCGAAAAAATACAATACATGTTATAACTTACAAAATTTAGCAATCAATGTGTCTTGATGTTGCAGGGTATGAAACTTTGCTGCTAAAACCATGACCTCATGGATTTTGATCATCGTTTGTATATGGAACGGAACTGATTGGTGCCTTTGTAAAGATTTGGAATCAATGTTTTTATTTTACTAAATGTTTATTTATATTCTTTTTTAGGAATGATTTTTCTGATTTCATACGCTTGTAAAGAATGAGAAATTGTATGTGTATATACGACTTGCGAACACCTATGCTTAATATTCTCTATACGTATCTCAACAAGTATCAAAGAATATTTAACTGAATTTGTATTGATTTCGATGATTTACAAGAGAAACACTACTCAATATTTATATGCATTTACAAGTGCATGTATAAGGAAATAAAGAATGGAAATGAGCTGGCAATTGGAAGGATGAAACCGTGTCCTCAATATATGGGAAATGATGATGCTAATTTGCCTGATCCCTTTAATTCCTCAAATCAAAATAATTTCTTTTTCTAATACTCCCCCTCAAGTTGAATAGTGGGATCTCCAAAATTCAACTTGGTCAAACAATCATTTAGCACCCTTTCATTAACGGCTTTCGTTGGAATGTCGGCAAGCTGGTCTTTTGATCTGATTGACGGAAGTTCAATGATCCCTGTCTCCGGTTTTTCTTTAATGATGTGTCTGTCAACTTCAACATGTTTGGTTCGATCATGTTGTACTAGGTTTTCTGATATTTGAATTGTTGCTTTATTGTCACACATGATCCGACTAGTTTCCTTTGGAGAAAATCCAATTTCTGTTAGGAGTTTTCATATTCATAAAACTTCTATCAATCCCCGTGCTATTCCTCTGCATTCAGCTTCAGCACTTGAAAGGGCATCCACTTTTTGTTTTTTACCTCTACATGCAACAAGAGTCCCACCAACCAGGGTGAAGTAGTGTTGGACTATTTAAAGATGATACTTACCAAAACCTAAGTGCCGAATCTCATGATGATTACCAAAACCGACACGGTGAAGCTATGCTGAAAATATGATCAAAACGAAGAAAATTGACCAAAGTCAAACTTGGTCAATCGTGGTCAAAGTCAACAGTCAACATCAGCGGACGTCCCGAATGATGTCAGCACCCTGCAGTCACGCATCAGCAACAGAGAATTTATCAGACTTAGAAGAATATTTGTGTAATCATTAGGGCTTGAATGTAATTTTGTTCATTTATGTAAAGAGTATAAATTGACTAAGTGTAGTAATTTTTATACTCTAAGCATTTCAAAGCATTGCTAAGTCTAGTGAGAGAAACAATCAGGTTGAGTGTGTGTGAGAGAGAATTCTCTTACAAACTCCCTTTGTAATCTCCTAGTATCATCATCCATATGAATGAATGAAATTTTTATGAATATGTGTTCTTGAATTGTTCATCATTCATTCATCATCATCCACTAAATCTTGTATAGATCTTCACTTGAAATCATCAACGGGTTTGTGAGATTCCGCATCACATATCTGATAAAACGGAAACAATACGATTGCAATATTCGATCCATCAGTATCGAGATTTCCACAGTTGGTATCAGAGCCTTGGCTCCTTGTTTTTCAAAATTTTCTCAAAAATTTGAACCACAAGTTTGATATACAAATTGTTGTTGTTTTTGATGAAATCAAGCTACCATTAGCTTAGATTTGTTATTTCGTGAAGATCTACAAGTTTTCACGTCAATTGAAGTTCATTTGAGCCATTAATTTGAAGATTTAAGCAAACTTGTTCTTCAAGTCTTCAAATGCTCATAAACATGAAATTTTGATTTTGTTGTTGTTTGAGCAAATTCAAGCTTCTAATAGCTTTAGTTTGTGATAACTAACATATTTACAAAGTTTCATATCAATTGAACATCCACAACTCTTGAATTTGAAGATTTTTGAAAATTTTGTGTTCTTAAGAAAAGTTCACTGTTCTTGAGAAAAAATCATCAAAACTACGAATCTGATGTTGCTTAGCTGAAATTAATAGTGGTTTTAGCTTAGAAACATCAAATCTAAGGTTCGTTTATCATTTTCAACAACCAAATCATCCATTTTTGAACATTGATTCTTATATCCGGGTTTTTGTTCTTCATTGTGTTCTTCGTGAGTTCATCATCTAAATCCGAGTTTAGGTGACGATTATATGAAATTGATTGATGTTTTAGCTTGGAATCACTTATCTATAGCTATTATAACATTTGGTTTTATCAAATTCTATCAGACACACAAGAATCAAAAGTTTGTTCATTCAAGAACATGAAGTTTGACTTTTTCAAAGTCAAACTGCTTTGAAATCTCAAAATCAGCCAAATCCATGATTTCATCCATATTTTGATTCATTTGTTCATCATACAATCATTCAAGAATCATTCAACAATCATACATACAACAAGTTGTGTATTTGAAATTGATATTTCATTCATAATCAAAGTGTACAAAGAATACACAAATTACACTTGAATTTGATTTTTGACTAAGTGTTCTAATTCCACTGCTGATGCACTAATTCCACAGCTGACAATCTTCATCATTTTTGCAACCAAGCATCCACAGCTGTTGTGTTACATCCACAGCTGATACATTAAGTCCACAGTTGACAAACATCCAGTTGTCCAAGTGTTCATAGCTGATGAAGAAACTCATTCATAGCTGATTCACTGCATCCACAACGGACATTTAAAATGTTCACAAACATCCATTTGTCTAAGTGTTCACAGCTGATGAAGAAACTCATTCATAGCTGATTCACTGCATCCACAGCGGACATTTAAAATGTTCATAGTAGACAAGTAAATAACAAAATCATATCGGATAAAGACCCATTCCATAGGGGATACATAGATACACCCACGTCCACAGCGAACGAGTAAAAATCATAAAATTCAAATTAATTGGTCCACAGCGAACATTATGTTGCTCACAACGGATGATAAATCGAACAACAAACAATTCAATTTTAGTCCACAGCGGACAAGAAAAAGAATAAATCACTCATTCACCTCTGTCCACAGCGGACGAACAAAAAGAAAAAGAGTCGAGAAACACCCCCACCATCGGTGACAACACCTATCGACAACAACCACACCATCGACCATCATCATTGACACCATCATCACCGATCTTCCAATCGAAGCAACACCTCACCACTCCCGACCACCAATCTTCAAATTGACACCATAACCGAAAACAACAACCGATTACCATCAAACACTTACTGTTTGCACTTCAATCACCACCACATAATCACAATCGGAGCACCATCACCAACATCAACCTCCGCCGACAGCTGCTGCTGGAGGTTCACCGGTCCTAGAGATCGACTAAGAAAGCTGAGGTCAGGAGTTCGAGAGAGATAAAGAGTGAGACAGAAGGTTGTCGGGAGAGACTGAGAGAAATTGGAGTTCAATTTTGACTCCATGTGGTTTCTGTTGACCGACATTCACAGAGTACGTGTATAAATTGGGATTTTTAAATTTTGACTTGGGTTTTTTAACATTGACCCATATATTTGCTTTGACCCGTTTATAACTTCAATTCGGAAGAGTGTTCTTGGAAGAATTCAACTGCTTTCGGAAGTTTTCAACTTGACTAACTTTTAAGTTGTTCTCGCAAGCTTTTCATTTTGACAAACTTTTAAAGCTTGTTCTCAAAAGTTTTGTTAATTTGGAAGCTTTTCATTTTGACAAACTTTTATAAGTTGGTCTCGGAAGATTTGAGAACTTCCTTTTGACTTCCTGTTGATCAAGACATATACACTTCGAAAAAGTTGAGTTATTTTCAATCAAGTCACAAAATCATTCAAATTTTAATCGAGACGATCCAAATATTGTTACTTTTAAATTAGGCTAGATTAATCTTAGTCCAGCTTAACTAAATTGTAATTGAATTGAGTTAACTCTTTAACTAGGTTGATCTAATTAAATTGAGTTTTGACGTTCTTTGGATTCAATTAAAATTTTAAAATTTGATTTTGCTTGAAACATAAAAACAATTGTTAAATCATTTTTATTTTTACACAAAATGGAAAATTTAACATCATTCACTAACATTCGTGTTTCAAGAAACCGAGCTATCTTTCTTGCTACAGGTAGAAAGAGGTTTCAAGAATTCAAACAAAGGAAACCAAGATGTAACCAACCAAACAACAGCAGAAAATCAAACAAAAGCTGCAACCAACCAAACAACAGTAGCATATCAAACAATAACAACAATTCATTAAATGACAAGACAAACATTCAGTTGTACATCAGTCACATTGAGCAAGAACTGATGCATTTACATTTATGTGATCTTGCAAACTCAAACAACACATTGTCTAATGATTTGATCAAATGCAGGTCAGAGATGGAACAATCTCAAAGAAATGATCAAGCAAAAATCAAGACATTGAATCAACAAAACATCAGTTTAGCTCAAGAGATGAACCAGTTGCATGATAAAATTGTTCAACAAGAAATCAAACTTGAAGAGCTAGCCGCTGAGCTTGCAAAAGCCACAAATATCAACAACACAAACATTCCTCCGTTGCCTGAAATTCTTGAAGACAGAAAGATCAATCTATGCTCATTAGCATGCATAGATGAAGTACAAGCATATCAGAAACATTGCAATAATCTGGCATACATGATAAAGGAGGAAAGAGCTTCACATGCAGAGGAACTACAAACTTCTGCAAATCAAATCAGTTCCTTAGAGAAAGAAGTTGATAAATTTGTTAAAGAAAACCATACGCTGAATGCTCAAGCAACTGAACTATTTATGAAATTAACAAACACAACGGCTGAAGTTGAAGCCAAAATATCAGAAGCAAGTACAACCAAAACAATCAATAACTTGTAATATTACATTGAGCGTCTAAATCAAGCAATCAATACAGAAAAGGCTACAAATGCAGAATTGAAGATACAACATAAAGCCTTTGAAGATAAAATCAATTCTCTGCTGAAGGATGTTGACAAACTCCTTGGAGAAAGATTTAGTCTTCAAGCTCAAGTTACAAGACTCACTGAGTCTCTAACAAAGACAAAAGCAGATCATGCATCAATAGAAGTTGAACTTGAGAATTTAAAGCTGACTGCTAGCAAGTTGGAAGAACTACTTGATGCACAAAGAGACCAGAAGAAGAGTGATGGAACTACATACCATGTTGTTCCTCCTCCTTAAAATGATAACTACACAAAAATGCCTCAAAAGCTATATTAGAAACTCCAAAACAACAAACAATTCTCTACGAGACATGCAATTTAGATTCACACAACATGTGTGAGTGTAAAAACACTAAGAATGATACATATATATGTCCTCACAAGAGAAAGCAACAAAAACAACCAAGTCAAAAGGCTATGAAGTTCCAATCAAATCCAACTTCATCATCCAAGCCTAAAGGAAAAAGATCCAGACTTTCTCCTTACTGCTTAAATTGTGACATGGAGAATCATACCATTTCAGAGTGTTCATACAATAACTCTCCAACATCACAACATAGAAGAGGTCAAAGATCTTATCATCCATCAGAGTCATACTCAGCAAGATCGGAGTAGGAGTACTACAACAGATGTCATAGCTACTCTTCTCCTCGATCACATCTACATGGGTATGATTTTCAACATTATGATATTCATGATTATTGGGCACCAAGACATTATCCTAGGTCATACACACAACAAAAGTATGATAGATGTAGGAATAATACTTGGCATAATGGCTATCATAGAAGATCACATCCATCAGATTATTATAATCATGATTATAATTCTTATGATGAATATGATCACATGCCCAAAAGAAACAAACATGATCAAGGACAAAGATCCTTTGCTACACCTCCACAAAACTTTCAAAAACAAAATAGATTTTCTAAACCAACCATAAGATTTTCAAAAGCCAAACAAACTCCTTTTGTCAAACAAGCTAAAGTTGAGTTAGTTGGTTTAAAATCAAAACAATGTTGGAGAAAGAAAACAATATCAGGAGGTGAATCGGATACATCATCAGATAAAGCAAAATCATACACATACCAGCAAGTCACATATAAAGATGCCAATGGACAGCTCAAGACAGTAATGGCTTGGGTTGAGATATCTAACTAATTTGCTAGTGTGATAGGGACAGTTATAGAGGCTTGCCAACCAAAGAAAAGTTAGCAGTGGCTGATCCCTTCCCATGACAGGAATGTTCTTCTTGGTTATGATGTTTATGATGCAACTGAGCCAAATGGAGTAGAAATTAACCATGATTCAATGCAAGACATCAATCATTCACAGAAACTATGATGGCAATGCAAGAAACAACTGATGTTTCATTCTATCTACTTAGTCTGATTACATTGCTACATGGACTAACTGTTGATGATCTCTATTGAATTGATAACACATATGCCATTTCTTTATTTTCTCAAAACCAAAAATCCTAAAAATCAGAAAATCAAGAAAAGTCCAAAAATATTACTATTAAGTAATTATTTTTGAATCATCCTGCTTTTACATGAGAAATGATAGTACACTCATCTACTATCTTCTATCTATTTTTCAAATCAATAAAGACTGATAAGAGTCTGTTTGATATGTCAGTAGGCTCAGCTTGGATTCAAGATAAGCATATTTGTGATGAACAAAATCAATATGCATTAGGGACAAAAACCATCTTAGGGTATTGGTAAGTAATGACTTTTTCAAGTGTTTGCTTGTGTGGTTACCTAAACACACCATGCGAAAATGGTTTATAAATTTTTCATTGATAAAAGCATCTGTTTCTCCTTTGTTGTATGTAAATACAGACCTGGAGTAAACATAAGGACAACTTCTGTTGTGTTGAGCACATGCCTGGTTGACCTTGCACTAAAAGTGCTGATGCATGCCAAAAAGGCAAAGAAAAGAATCCCAATATGGATCAAAGGTTAAAGAATCCCAATATGGATCAACTTCCAAAGTGAAGTGTAAAAGAATCCTAAAGTGGATCATATCATGAGAATTTATACTCTAAGTAGCCTGGTTCAAGTTGTAATAAAGTGCCACCTTGCATTTTATGAGGAGGGTTATTCTTCCATATTTCTGAGTGTGGGGGTACTCAATCAGCATATCTAATCAAACGTAAACATGATAAATATCACAAAGTGTTAAAAATAGATGCTTGCATGAGTTTAAGTGGACAAACATACTTACAATCAACTTTGTTCGTTGTCTATGTCTATTCAAACTTTAAATTCTTAGATGTAGAGGATTTTGGATTAGTATGATCTCATTGCAGTTGAAGGATTCATGCTTGTAAATATCATAATTTTAAAAAATCTAAAATTCCAAAACGATTTGTCTTTTTTAGTATTTTTCTTAGTTTTGGCAGATTTACATGTGTTATCGATTTACGAGTGAAACTTTTATGCAATACCTCTACCGAGAGGAGTTAGACTTTTGTAGGTGATGAATCGCATAACATGCCTGAGTTTCTCATTCAGTTCAAGATGTTAAGTGAACACTCCTGCTTCCTTCAAAGATCTCCTGCCAGTTGCTGAGAACTAAGAATCCTCCTTTTGGTGTCTCATACACAAAAGTTCCTCACCCTTCAAAGCTTTTGTTGAGGGAGAGTATATGTCAAGTGTGAAGAATTTCTGGTGCTTCTCCTTCACTTCTGAAGTTGAGATAAAGCTGCTGATATTGCTACCTGTGCAATCCACAGTGTTTGCAAATGGATGCATTTTCAAGTCTTCAAAATAAGATTAGAAGATCAAGCTGATGAAACATTCATCAAGTGCCGAAACAAAGTCTTTATGTGCTGAAACAAAGTCTATTTTTTAATTCCTTTTTCTAAAGCTTCTAAGAAGATGCTACCAAAAAGGGGGAGAAGACTGCACTTCAAGACTAAACATCAATCAACATCCAAGGTTTTGATAATCATGAGGTTTTGGCAGCATCATCCTAGGGGGAGTATTATAGGACTATTTGAAGATGATACTTACCAAAACCTAAGTGCTGAATCTCATGATGATTACCAAAACCAACACGGTGAAGCTATGCTGAAAATTTGATCAAAACGAAGAAAATTGACCAAAGTCAAACTTGGTCAACCGTGGTCAAAGTCAGCAGTCATCATCAGCGGACGTCCCGAATGACGTCAGCACCTGGCAGCCATGCATCAGCAACAAAGAATTTATCAGACTTAGAAGAATATTTGTGTAATCATTAGGGCTTAAATGTAATTTTGTTCTTTTATGTAAAGAGTATAAATTGACTAAGTGTAGTCATTTTTATACTCTAAGCATTTCAAAGTATTGCAAAACATTGCTAAGCCTAGTGAGATAAACAATCAGGTTGAGTGTGTGTGAGAGAGAATTCTCTTACAAACTCCCTTTGTAATCTCCTAGTATCATCATCCATATGAATGAATGAAATTTTTATGAATATGTGTTCTTGAATTGTTCATCATTCATTCATCATACTCTAAATCTTGTATAGATCTTCACTTGAAATCATCAATGGGTTTGTGAGATTCCGCATCACAGATATGATAAAACGACAACAATAAGATTGCAATATTCGATCCATCAGCATCAAGATTTCCACAAGTAGTCTGACATTGATCTGTGATTTCCCTTGTCTCCTGCCCAGTCTGCATCGGTATATACTTGACTTTTTAAATTCCCATTTGGTTTTAAAAGGACTTCATGACCAACTGTTCCTTTGAGATATCATATAATTCTCAAGACTACTTCTATATGTGGGATCTGGGGTTGGTGCATAAATTGGTGTTAGGATCAGTGATCTAAGTTTGATCAATTAGAGTTGAATCGCAGCGGAATTAGAACAAGAATTAGACAAATATAGCAAGAGCACAATAAATATTCAATGGAACAGTACACGGTTATATAGAAATAGGGTTTTCTGCAAAAGGGATAATAACATTCATGCACACATGCTTCGGTATGGTGGCTGCTAGGTTTTTCTAAGCTGCACTGATTACAATTAGGTCACCATTCCTTATATAAGGGAATGTGACGTCTGCTGATGTCACTTGATAGTGACGTCTAACAGAATTATTACAAACAACTGAAAGTAAGCAAACTACTGAGAATGTTCACAACTGAGAACATCTCAGAGTATGCTAAGTACAAGAAACATAAAACTACTGAAACTACAAGTACTAAAAGGAAAATACAACTACTGAAAGGAAACCATCACAACTACTGAAGAGGTCTTCTTCAGCTGTTGTGACAACATCTGAAACTTGGTCTTCAGTCTTTGTCTTCAGCTTTTGTCTTCAGACTTTGTCTTCAGTTCTTTAGCTTCAGACTTTGTCTTCAGCTCTTTCACTTCAGACTTTGTCTTCAGCTCTTTCACTTCAGACTTTGTCTTCAGCTCTTTCACTTCAGACTTTGTCTTCAGCTCTTTCACTTCAGACTTTGTCTTCAGACCTTGTTATCAGCTGATGTCTTCAGCTGTTGCAGACTACTTCAGTTGTTGTAATGTCCGTGGGACTTAAAGGTTTTTTTGATCAGGTTCATTGGTTCTTTTGGTCCAACAAACTCCCCCTGAACCAATACAGCCAAAACCTTTAAGCTTATTGAGGTCCCACTTATTCTTGGCAGAAATACTCTCTTGATCAGCTTCAGAGATATCAGATAAGCACAGGCCAGGGAACAGGTTTCAGTAGATGTGAATGTCAAAGGATGGAAGGGAACTCTGTCTTGGGGAACTGGGCACAGAGCCGTTATCCCAACCATGAAACCTACTTCCCATTGATGAGTCTATAAGACTCTCTGACGTAGGCCTCAAGGAGAACAACTTGTTCCTCCTTAGTGAGTTCTTCTGCTTCTCCTTCGAAGAAGAACTCTAGGCCATAGTACTCTGATAAGTACTTTACCGTCTAACAGTTGTTATCTCTCTGTAAGCAAATTCATCTGGATGAGTCCCTTCTAATAACAACTGGAGTTCATTTTTCTTGATCTCTTCAAGCCTCTTGTATAACAACCCCTTCTTGACCATTTTGTTCTCTATTAGAGTTTGAGGGGTCATCTTTGACTTGTAGGCTCTCTTGAAGTCTTCAAGTATCTCCCAGGGTGAGACTTCAATGGCCAACAAAATAGCAGCATCTATGGTCTTTCTCACTTGGCCATTGTATCTACTTGGTATAGATTTCTTATGAATTCTAGAACTAACCCTGGTGTCTGGCCAAATCCTTACTCTCTCCTTTTGATATTGAAAGGTATACCTGAGAGCATACATCCTTTAAGCGTGTTTTTTCATGGCTTGTATAGATGATGACTGAGGAAACTCTTTGTCAACCATCTTCAAAAGTTGCTCATCGTGCTGTTTCTGCTGTTCTTCTTCTTCAATCTTGACTTTCACCATTTGCCTCTGAAGGTCTGGTGTGATCATTTGTTGACTTCTGGGCTCAGGTATTTTTAGAACAACAGAGATTGGCAGACTATCTTCTTCATCATCTTCTTCTTCTTCTTCTACCATCCTCAACACCCTTCTCCTCCTTCTGGGTGCATCACTTGATGTGGTTTGAGGTGATTTTTGGGGTAAGGGAGTTGGTTTTGAGGGTTGAGTTGGTTTGGAGAGTTGTGGGGTTGGTTGTTTTTGAGAGGGAGTTTGGGAAGGCTGATCTAGCATTTTTATGGTGAGTTTGGCTTTGGAAAGCTTGGCCATATCAGTTCTCTTCCCAGCCCCTGCTTCATCTAAGGCTTCGATGATCAACCCCTTATTGAATGCTTCAGAAGCACAGATTCTGGTGGTTATTGCCAGAATACTGTCTCTGGTCCATGATTTAATCTCAATTAATGATCTTCCCAAGTATTTTGCAATAAACCTGATCATTATCTCCAACCTCTCCCTTTCCATCACACTATAACTGGCCCATCTTTCTTGTATCTCATTAATCTCTAGCCTTCTGATCTCAGTGTCTAATGTGGCTGTATCAAAGCCCTGTCTGAAGAGTTGATCTATTATTCTGTCCATTGATCTGCTGTGAGCTTCATCAGCTTCTTTAATCAGATCTTCCAATGATTTCTCTTCATCAGGCTTTTGAGTTTCAGCACTTTTCTTTCTCTTGTATGTGATCAGCTGTTTTTCCTGTTCTTTTTCTTGTTGTTTCTCCTCTTCCACTCTCTTTCTCTTTCTTTCTTTCACTGCCTTAGACTCCCCCTTTTTGGATGCATTGGGTTCAGGGGTTTGAATGGCAGAAAGCTTCTTTTGCACAGCATCATCAACAAGTGTTTTTAGATTCGAGGAGATCCTCTCATCAATGGCTTTATGCACAATCTCATTGATGATGGGAGTGATGAGAGGTAAGGAATTTTGAAAGGTAGCAACCATCTGCTCAGAGGGGTTCTGTCCCTGAGAGGTGGTGCCAACAACAGTGGCTGGTGGCTCAGTTGAGTGAGTGGCGGAGTGTTTGGGGAACCTTCAGATGAAGGTGCCATCTGTGGGTTTATTGGGGCAGATGGACTTTGATCCTGAGACATTTTGGCAAGCAGTTCTTTGAGTCTGCTCACCTCAGCCTCAAGGATTGTGTTATGGGCTAAGACATCGTAGAAAAAGCCCAGGTCATCATCAGTCTTTGCTGAATCACCTGACCTCCTGATTGAATCAGGATGTACATGCCCTGAGTGTAGATCAGTTGTAGCATGTGCCCCTTGTTCTTGGTTCTGGGGACTTCCTGCCTCAGGACTGAGTCCTTCATCGGCAGTTGCCTCTGGTGAGGTCTTAGAGATGTTACCAACTTCATCCTGGTCATTTGCTGAATCAGTAGAAGTGGCAGCCTCACCAGATGTTCTAACCTCCTCCTCTACACGGGGAGATTGAACATTATAACCCCTGTGCTGTGGGTTATCAGCAGCATTTTGGTCCTCTTCCTCAGCTGTTGAGGTTCTCCCCATTGTAATGGGTGTCTGGGGAGGAGGAGAGGAATGCAGCTGACTCAGCACTTGTGCAACAATAAATGTTGGGCTTTGAGGGGCGGTTGCATTTGGAGATAGGTTTGAAGCAGATTGCACCCGGGGTGACTGGTGCTCTTCAATGGTAACCTTCTCAATTGAGATAGGTTCCAGCATTGTGGTATCCCCAATTTTGGTTGCATCAGGATCCTGTTGAGAGGATGCCTGAGCGGCTAGGGCTGGTGGAGTCTTTGACACTACTGGGGGGTTAGAACCAGTAAGTGTTTCCTGTATTGGTGGTACAGGGGCATCCTCAGGGGACTCATCTCCCTGAGTAGCCTTTTTGGGCTTTTTGGTGTTGGGTTTGGTGGGGACTTTGGATCTGGAAGTGGAGGCTGTGGGTTCCCGCTGCTTGGGTTTTAGCAGCCGGGCAGCCCTTTCATTGTAGGGTCAGAGTTGTGCCTGGAGTATACTTCAGGCAATACAGCCGGAGCAGGGACTCCAAGGCCAACAAGGCCGTCTGATTTTAGCTGTGTTAAAATTATGGCCATGAGAAACCTGGGATATAATATCCATCTGTTTGCCACAGGTTTCAAAGCCAGGTCCTTTAGTTCCATAAAAACTATCTCAGAAAAATTTAGATTTTGTCGTTCAAAGATAGAGTATAATACCTGTTGCCATCGGGAGGACATCTGATCCCATGAGGAGGTTTTTGGTGCAAGGCAGACATTCACCATGTGGAATATAAGACGTTCAGCATCATGGAAGTGCTTCTTCATAATGGTGGTAGCACTTAAGTCTCCTTCATACCCGTTGTTGATGAAAGACATATCGGTTGTGCCTTTCGGGTATTCTGTGACACAGGTGGCATCATGTAGATCTAGGGTTTGTCGAATGATGTCCGGAGTGATGACCACCTGTTTCTGGTTAACCAACGACTGGAGAGTGATTTGGCTATCATTCTCACCAGTTTGCACGGAGACGTTGGTCCAGAATTGGCTTAGGGAATCGGGGTATATGGTAGGATTCAGAAGAAACGCGGTTCGGTACTGGGAATCTACCATAAGATCGATGGCGTTATCAAATTTGTTCCAGAAGGCCGATTTCGAGAGGTAGGCAACACAGTTGTGTCTGGGTTTGAGTTTCATGGTCGCCATTGTTGAGAGAGTGAAGGACGGAAAACGGCTAATGAAACGTTTGAAAGTAGGTTTAGGTATTTAGGGTAAGAAAAGGCTGATATAAAACGACTGAAAGTGTTGGTGCTGTCATCAGTTGTTTGAAAACAACTGAAGACCTGGTTTTAACTTTCAGAAGTTGTAACAACTGAAGACTTGGTATTAGTCATCAGTAGTTATGAAACTACTGAAGACATGGTTTTGGCTTCAGTTGTTTGAAGTGAAGTAGCAGTTGTAGAAACAACTGAAGAGAAAATTTCTCATCAGCTGTTGTCGTCAATTCTTAGCTCATCAGCTGTTTCATTCTGACCTCAACACTTATATCAGACTTTGTCTGATTTTCAGACGTTTCATTGGTCATCAGTACTTATCTGTTATACTGACATCAGTAGTTGTAACTACATCAGTTCTTTTCAACAGATAGAGTACTTCAGTACTTTTAAGTAATTTAGTCTTCAGTAGTTATGAAAACTACTGAGGATAAAAGAACTTATCAGTACTTATTTGTGACAATAGTATACGAATGCTCATCAGTACTTGTTGACTGAGATCATCAGTAGTTGTCACTTATTCTAGCTGCAGCATACCAAGCCTTAACACTAGGTTTTGGAAAGTTGAACTGTCCAAAGGCTTAGTAAATATGTCTGCAAGCTCATCAGCACTAGGAACAAACTTTGGATCAATCAGACCTTTTTCAAAACAATCCCTAATAAAATGGTGTCTGATCTCAATATGTTTGGTCCTAGAGTGCTGGACTGGATTCTTGACAATACAAAGAGCTGAAGCACTATCCATTAGTAATGGAGTCTTAGTCTCTGTAATGCCATAATCCAATAATTGATTCTGAAGCCAGAGTACCTGAGATGTACAACTTGCAGCAGCAATGTACTCGGCTTCAGCAGTGGATGTAGCAACAGATGTTTGTTTCTTACTCTGCCAAGAAACCAAACAGTTGCCTAGGAATTGACATCCACCAGAAGTTGATTTTCTAGTTAATTTACACCCTGCATAGTCACTATCAGAAAAAGCAACTAATTTGCAAGAGTGCCCAGTGGAATACCAAAGACCTAGAGATTGAGTACCTTGCAGATATCTAAAGATCCTCTTGACTGCAATCAAATGAGACTCTTTAGGAGCAGCCTGAAATCTAGCACAAACACAAGTTGCAAACATAATATCTGGTCTAGAAGCTGTTAAGTACATCAAGGACCCAATCATACATCTGTAAAGTGTTTCATCAACAGCTTTACCTTTCTGATCTGCATCCAGTTGTGTGGTGCTGCACATGGGAGTAGAACAGGGCTTACAGTTTTGTAAATCAAACTTTGCCAAAAGACTCTTTGTGTATTTTGACTGATGAATGAAAGTTCCATCAGCCTTTTGTTTGATTTGCAAACCTAGAAAGAACTGTAATTCTCCCATGGCACTCATTTCGAATTTTTGTTGCATCAACTTTGTAAATGCATCACACAACTGTGGATCAGAGGATGCAAAAATAATATCATCAACATAAATTTGAACAAGGAGCTTATGCTGACCCACTTTCTTAATGAACAAAGTTTTATCTATGGAGCCTCTAGTGAAATTATTCTGAAGAAGAAAATTTGACAGTGTTTCATACCAGGCTCTAGGAGCTTGTTTCAACCCATAAAGAGCCTTATCAAGTTTATACACCCAATCAGGATGTTTATTATCCTCAAAACCTGGTGGTTGACACACATAAACCTCTTCTTTTATTTTACCATATAAAAATGCACTTTTGACATCCATTTGAAAAACTTTAAGATTGTGGAATGCAGCATAGGCTAAGAACAATCTAATTGCCTCCAGTCTGGCTACAGGGGCAAAGGTTTCATCATAATCAATACCTTCTTCTTGTGAAAACCCCTGGACAACCAGTCTGGCCTTGTTCTTGACAATTTGCCCATTTTCATCTGTTTTATTCCTAAACACCCATTTAGTGCCTATTGCACACTTACCTGGGGGTAGAGGAACCAGTTCCCACACTTGCTGCTTTTTGAACTGAAGAAGCTCAAGCTGCATGGCATCAACCCATCCATTGTCTCTTAATGCAATATGATAGTTCTTTGGCTCTTGCTGACTGATGAAAAGAGCATAGAAGCAGAAGTTGGACAATTGACTTCTAGTTGAGACACCAGCATTGATATCACCAATGATTTGAGACGTTGGGTGATTCTTCAGCTCTTGGTACACTATGAGATCTGTGCAAGTGTTTGTAGCACGCTCAGCAGCAACAGATGTTGATCCAGATTCTTGAAACCAAGTATTAGATGGCAAGTCAAATGAAGTAGAGGATTCAGAAATCTCATCAGCATTTGTTGTGGATGGTGCTACTGAAGCTACAGGAACATCAAGTTGAGTAGACTCAGGCAGTTGATCACTAAACTTGAATAGGTGAGTACTGGGATCATCATGAACATCAGTACCACCAGATGGATGACTAGCTGCAGAAGGTGATGAATTCACATGATCTGCAACAGCTGGAGGCTGATAAGGAACATATTGCAGTATGTCCAGATCAAACAACTCCACAGGGTTTTGTGGGATTTTGTCCTTAGGAGATTCATTGAACTTCACATGCAAGGTTTCTTCAACCATCTTTGTTCTGCAGTTGAACACTCTGTAAGCCTTGCAAGTGGATGAATACCCAACAAAATACCCTGCATCCACCTTAGAATCAAACTTTTGGAGTTGATCCTTTGTGTTGAGAATGTAACAAGGACACCCAAATGCTCTGAAGAATGAAATTAGAGGAGCCAAATGATGTAGAACTTCATAAGGAGTCTTCATCAACCTCTGATTCACTAAAGCTCTATTTTGCACATAGCATGCTGTGTTGACAGCTTCAGCCCAAAAGGTCAGTGGCAAACCAGAGTCAGCCAACATGGACCTTGCAGCTTCAATTAGGGTCCTGTTCTTTCTCTCCACTACTCCATTTTGTTCTGGAGTCCTTGGGATGCTATACTGCCTCTTGATTCCTTTTGAAAGGTAGAAATCATCAAGTGTATGGTTTCTAAATTCAGTTCCATTATCACTTCTTATACACTTGACTGATAGGGAATACTGCTTCTCAACATACAACACAAAGTTAATAATTGTCTGAGCAGCCTCATCCTTTGAATGCAAGAAGAAGGTCCATACAAATCTGGAGTAATCATCCACAATTACCAGACAGTATTTCTTCTTTGCCATGCTCATTACTCTCACAGGACCAAAGAGATCCATGTGCAGTAATTGCAAGCAGGCAGTGGACTTTGGTTCTTCTATAGGAGGGAATGAGACTTTGTGTTGTTTTCCTTTTAAACAAGCAGTGCAGGTTTCATCACAGAGGAACTCCTTTATTGGTAGACCTCTCACTAAACTATTGTGGATCAGCTGATTCATGTTTTTGAGATTAACATGACCCAGCCTTCTATGCCACAGTTTAGATTCCTGAGGAGAGGCCTTGGAGAACAGGCAAGGATGACCTTTTAAAGCAATCTTCTTTGACAAATCCAAGGCATATACTCTTCCTATCCTGTTGGCCTTCAGGAGAGTATGTTCATCCAATACCTTGTCAATCAGCCTCAGAACTTTGGAAGACAGAATCCGGCAGTTCTGGCTTGTGAAAAGTGCAACATGCCCTTTATCACACATCTGACTGACACTCAGTAGATTATACTTGAGATTCTCCACATGGTTAACATCATCAAATCTGATTTCTCCATTTGACACAAATCCTTTCCCGATGATGTAACCCTTAGCATCATTTCCAAATGAGACAAATCCCTTCTTTCCTTGAGAGTAGTCATTAAGAAGAGAACTGCTCCCAGTCATATGCATAGATCCTCCACTGTCTACATACCAGATGCTTCTTTGGCATGCTGAAGAACCCTGCATTTATCATAAGAAACTAGTTAGCTTTAGAGACCCAAACCTTTTTGGTTTTGGGTCTGTTTTCATCAACAGATTTAACCATAACTTGTTTCTCATGATTAACAGCTGATGAAGGTGGAGATGGTGCTGAAATGGAATTCTTAGATTTGGGCTTGGATTTCCTTTTCAGTGGTTTGATCACAGGTGCATCTAGTTGGTTAACTCTCCCCAACAAATGCTGAACCATCATAACAAGTTGTGTCTGATTTGTTGCTAAAGCCTTCAGCTCATTTGACACATCAGTACTTGTTTTTGATGAGTTCTGTGACCCACCATTTCCTCCTTCTTGAAATTCACAGACTTCGTCTGATGTTTATCATGAGGAACACTATCAGCTGTTTTCTGATAAACCCCATCCTTCTTTTTGGATTTTGGTGAGGCCTTGGGTTTATCAGTTTGAGATGACTGTGGTACAAACTTGGTCTCAAACTCATTTTTCATTTTATTAATCTCTTCTTTAATGAGCTTATCTCTGTTGAGTTTGGAACCCTTTTTGTACCAGCATTCATCAGATAGATGATTGAATTTACCACATATTTCACATGGCTTATTCTTCATCTTGGATTGATCAACTGCTGAAGTGGAAACTACTGAAGGTGTGATCTTCAGTACTTTCCTCCTTTCAGTACTTGTGTTAAGTACTGAAGGATCGGTAACAACTGAAGACTTGTTCTTCAGCTGTTCTCTATCCGTCCTGAAAGACCGTATGATAGATTCCTCAGCAGTTGTTAATCCTTTTATTTCATCAGATTTGAAATGCTTTTCAGATGTTGTGACTTGCCCTTCAGTACTTGGAGTACTTTGAGGGACAACATCTGAATTTCTCAGCTTCATGTGTTTATCAGCATTTAAACCATCAGGCAATTGATTTGCTGAGATCTTAACACTGACTTCATCCTCTAATTTTGTATTATCATTTGAGGATGAATCACATGATGATGTGGTTTCGAAATTACTTTCACCTTCAGATTTTACTATTGCTTTTGAAGTAAAATCAGTAGGTGGTGCAGTATGATTGTAACCTATTCCAAACTTCATATTTGAAGCTGTTTGCTTACTGAGAAGCATTTCAAATCCCTTGCAGGATGTTACCCAGCGGTCACACTCAACTTGGGTAGCTGCAAGTGTCTCTTTGAGACTTCTGTGGTTCTCAAGTATGACCTCTACCTTAGCCTTTTCATCATTAAGTTGGCATTTAAGCTTGTAAATCTCATCATCTTTGTCATTAAGAGCAGACACATACTCATCTTTTCTTTTGGAAATAGTTTTCTCAAGCTCAAGATTTTGATTGATTAAGGCTACATTTGCCTCTCTAATAGAGACAAAGGCAGCTATGCATGATTCAGAACATAACTTGGCTTTAGCCTCAGAAGATACCTGGGTTACCTGTGAAGATGAAGCATCGGAGCAGGAACCCTCAGTAGACTCCAGGGCCATGAGAACAAGATTCCCAAAAGGATGTTCACCACCATGTTGACCAGCACCAGCAGATAATTGCTCATTGAAACCAGAAAGATCATCTGGTAAGCTGCTCCAGTCAACAACTCCTGGTGTGAAGAAGCTGTGATGAGGTTGAGATTGTGATGGAGATGGTTGAGGCTCAGGTAGGGCTTGAGGTTGTTGTGCTATAGGGACTTGAACTGGATTTGGCTGTGGCATGTAATAGCAGGGATAAGGATATGGCATTGGACCCTGAGGGACAAAATATGCAGGAGATTGAGGTTGTGAGTGATGACCAGAACTAGCAGGATGTTGCCCTTTGTTTTGTGAACTATTGCTTGGAAAGGTCACAAAGGGTGCAGAGGAGTTAGATCCAGTTGATCTACACTCTCTTGCAAAGTGCCCAAGCCTGTGGCATTTGTGACACCTCAACTTACTCTTGTCAAAACCAACTTTGGTTTTGCCAGAGAGTCCTGGAAATTTCCTACCAGTTCTCTTGTAGAACTTTTGAGATCTGATATTGATCAAGGCCATTTGGCTCAAAATATCCATCTCTTCTAAATCATCATCAGCAATACCCTGCAAATCATCCATGATAAAGCATAAATTATCACTATTACACCCAGAATGACTGTCAACACCAACAAATGCATGATCAGAACTGTTTGAAGAGAAATCTATATGCTCATCATAATGGCTTTCTGATCCAGCATATTCTGACTCATGACCGACCAAGGCAGTGTTCCCTGGTACAAAGTCATCAGAGAGCTTTCCTGATGATGCCAGTTTCCTTTTCTGCTCTATCTCTCTTTCAAATGTAAGCAGTTTCCCATGGAGTTGGGTGAGAGATAGGCTATCCAGATTTGCACTGGAGCGTAGGACAATGGTGTATGTGTCCCATCTCTCAGGCAGTGATTGAGGAATCTGTTGTTCATCTGGCTGTTAGTATACTCATGCTTGACCATTTTCAGCTCAGAGATCAAGCAGGAGAAACGCTCAAACTGTTGAGTCAGTGTCTCACCCTTCCTATGAGAGAATGTCTCATATTGTTGGGCGAGGATTTCTCTGTTGTTTGCTAAGACCTCATCAGTTCCTCCGAATTGTTCCTTCAAAGCATTCCAGAGGTCATGAGCAGTTTCATGATGCATAAGCCCAGAATAGATTTCATTCGGCAGTGCCATGGCCAGAATTCCATGGGCTTTAGCATCAATCTCAAACAGTTTACGATCTTCATCTGAGTATTGCTCCTTCTTCTTCGGAACCATTTGGTTGGTCTCCGGATTGTTCACCATAGGCTTGTGTGGACCATGAACCACAGATGTCCAACAACCTGAACTGTTAACAGACAGGTGATGGAGCATTCTTCGTTGCCATATGTTATACTCACTCCTAACCAGCATCAGAGGCTTGGTTGAGGAGCCAGTATTGTGAGGGTCATTAGATGGAGTAGTCATTCTCAGATTCAAACCAAATCAATCAAGTTTCAAAAGATTTAGCACAAAAACACAACAAACTCAATAAGAACCAAGAAGAAACTCAAATTAAATAACCAGAAGCAGCAGAAAATCAATCTCTATAACCAATTCTTGCAAATATGCTAATTCGATCAAACTTTAGATATCAAATAGCAGTTTCAATGATCAATTGTTAAACCGATCAATGATTAACCAGCTCTGATACCATTTGTTAGGATCAGTGATCTAAGTTTGATCAATTAGAGTTGAATCGCAGCGGAATTAGAACAAGAATTAGACAAATATAGCAAGAACACAATAAATATTCAATGGAACAGTACACGGTTATATAGAAATAAGGTTTTCTGCAAAAGGGACAATAACATTCATGCACACATGCTTCGGTATGGCGGCTGCTAGGTTTTTCTAAGCTGCACTGATTACAATTAGGTCACCATTCCTTATATAAGGAATGTGACGTCTGCTGATGTCACTTGATAGTGACGTCTAACAGAATTATTACAAACAACTGAAAGTAAGCAAACTACTGAGAATGTTCACAACTGAGAACATCTCAGAGTATGCTAAGTACAAGAAACATAAAACTACTAAACTACAAGTACTAAAAGGAAAATACAACTACTGAAAGGAAACCATCACAACTACTGAAGAGGTCTTCTTCAGCTGTTGTGACAACATCTGAAACTTGGTCTTCAGTCTTTGTCTTCAGCTTTTGTCTTCAGACTTTGTCTTCAGTTCTTTAGCTTCAGACTTTGTCTTCAGCTCTTTCACTTCAGACTTTGTCTTCAGCTCTTTCACTTCAGACTTTGTCTTCAGCTCTTTCACTTCAGACTTTGTCTTCAGCTCTTTCACTTCAGACTTTGTCTTCAGCTCTTTCACTTCAGACTTTGTCTTCAGACCTTGTTATCAGCTGATGTCTTCAGCTGTTGCAGACTACTTCAGTTGTTGTAATGTCCGTGGGACTTAAAGGTTTTTCTGATCAGGCTCATTGGTTCTTTTGGTCCAACAATTGGCTTACTATCCCCACAGCATATCTAGACGGGTGTGCGAGAGATATATTAATTTTCCCACGATCTGTTGGTATTGATCTTTGTCTACTAACTTTGCTCCTTCTTCCATATAGAGGTTTTGATTCATAATCATTGGGGTATCCGATGGTTTGCAATCAATCATTCCTGTTTTGGCAAGTAAATCTAGGACATACTTTTTTTGACCAATAAAAGTCCCTTGTTTCCATCTTAGTACTTCAATTATGAGGAAGTACTTATGCATGCTTAGATCTTTCATTTCTAATTCTGTGAGCAGAGTCTTTCAATTTATTCATCTCCTCTTCATCGTTTCCTATAATGATCATATCATCAACATAGATAATTAAGCAAGTTACAAGATTGTTCCTTCATTTAAGGAACAAGGTGTGATCAGAGTTGCTTTGTTTAAACCCATATTTTTCATGGCTATAGTAAATCTACCAAACCATGCTCCGGGGGATTGTTTCAATACATAAAGAGATTTCATTAGCCGACATACTTCTCCAGCTTTAAAGTTATCTTGGAACCCAGGTGGGGCTTCCATATAAACTTCTTCCTTTAATTCTCCATGAAGGAAGGCATTTTTTACATCAAACTGATGAAGTTGCCACCCTTCATTTTCAGCTATTGAAAAAAGAACCCTAATTGTGTCGATTTTGGCTACTAGAGAAAAAGTCTCAGAGTAATCTATCCTATAAGTTTGAGTGTAGCCTTTAGCCACTAGCTAGGCTTTGTACCTTTCAACTGTTCCGTTCGCTTTATATTTCATTGTAAAGAGCTAGCAACACCTTACCGGTTTCTTTCCTGAGGGAAGAGTACACTTTTCCCATGTCTCACTTTTCATCAAGGCTTCCATCTCTAATTTCATTGCATCTTTCCAAGTCTTGGACTTTAAAGCTTGCTCAACATTAGTAGGAGTTTCTTCTGAATACATGGCAGAAACAAACGCCTTGGTTTCCTTTGATAGGTTCCCTTTGGCTATGTTAGCCATAGGATACTTTGATCCTCTTGACTCCTTCTCTGATGAATAACATTTTGGTGGAATTCCTCAGTTTGCTCTTGGGGGCAACACATATCTTTCTAATGTGTCCTCATGTATGGTTTCCTGTAAAGATTCAAACTATTCTTTCCTTTCATGGTTAGTAGCAACAGTTTCTTCAGAAGAGTAGGGATTGCTTAAATTTACCTCGGGTATCAGGTCGAGAGGGGCTTCTTTGGTGGCATTGATATTTTGATCTTCAGGTTGTGTGGAATTTCCAGGTAACTCATTGTTGGTATTTTGATTGTTCTCTTCTTGAATAGGAACATACTTCAACCAACTCAGTGTGGCAAGGTATTCGTTCTCCCCCTGACCACTGTGGTGGGAAGAGTAATAATATTTTGTTTCAAGGAAGTCGCAGTTCATTGTGGTAAACATGTGTTGTTTTTTTGGATTGTAGCATCTATACCCTTTTTGATTCACCCCATACCCAACAAAAACACATTTTTCAGCACAAGGATCAAGTTTAGCTCGATAAGATTTAGGTATGTGAACAAACACAGTACACCAAAGATCCTTGGCTCAAGGGTCAGAGTTGAAGGGAGTTTGGTGAATTCACCAAAAGTTTGTAATGGGGTTTTTAAATTCAGAATTTTGGTTGGAAGCTGGTTAATAAGGTTAGTGGTGGTTTTTAGGGCTTCAGGCCAAAATGTTTTAGGAAGTTGTGACTCGATAAGAAGCGTCCTAGTCATTTCTAGTAAAATGCGATTTTTCAGCTTAGCCACACCATTTTGTTCCGGCATATGAAGACAAGTTGTTTGATGAACTATTCCTTTAGATGGAAGATATTGTTTCATAGGGTTGTTAACATATTCCCCCATATTTTCAGATCGTAAAATTTGGATATTTCTCTGATACTGGGTTTCAATCATGTTATAAAACATGATAAGTTAATCAAGAACCTCAGATTTGTTTTTCAAAAAATAAACCCAGGTCATTCGCCAACAACTTTAGGGATGTTGTTTATTGGAGCAGGGCCCCATACATCAGATTGAACTAACAAAAAATGGCAAATCAACCCTGTGTTATTTTTTGTAGTAGTTTTTCTATGACTTTTAGCTAGCACGCATGTTTTATAATGTGACACACCATTAGAAGGAAATATCTTAGGAAATAAAATATGTAAATAATAGATGGATGGATGTCCTAATCTTCTATGCCATAACCATGCTTATCGTTCAATAGTCCTATGGGCTAACATAGAAGTACCATTTTGAGTCACCTCATCCATGTACCTTGTCTTTCAGTGCCACGCCTAATAATCATTCCCGTCCTGATATCCTGTAAAATACAAAAGGTAGGTTGCATCAGAACCGAGCAATTTAATTCTTTTGTAACATGACTTATTGATTAAAGTTTATATGATAAGGAGGGAACATAAAGACAATTAGAAAGTTTTAGTTTTAGAGAAATCTCAATTGTTCCCCCTTTTTTCACATCCATCTTTCCACCATTTGCCTTGTGTATGTAAGATTTCTTAGGTTTAGAAAATGAGATAAGATCAGACAATTCATAAGTCATTGCATCGGTGGTCCTACAATCAAAGATCCATGTGTTGTCTTGTTTTAGGTTATCAGTTTGTGCCATATTAGCTTCGCCAACAACTTTAGGGATGTTGTTGTAATTTTCAAAAAACTTTTTTATATCAAAAATAGAGTTTTAGGTAGGTTTTAGCTCTTTTGTTTCCCCAGGTTTAGAATTTGAAAAATGACTATAATATAAAAAGGAATTGGGGTCGGAGGTTTCTCCCTCAACCCCACTACCTGTCTCCACTGTGAAACTCTCTTCATCTTCTTTGCTTGCTGTTGCGATACCACCAAAACCACTATGGCTGTAGGACCGGTGGGGGTGGTCAATGCAACAGTTTCACAAGGTGGAGAGATATGAAACACTTAGCAGATTAATAGGGAACCGACGAGATGATACAAAGAACACAAGTAAAAGAACAAGAACAAGAACACTCAAGTATGGTTTTCAAGAATGATGTAAATTGCTCTCAAGTTCTTACAAGTGTTACAAAGCATACATGAAAGATACAAGTACTTGAGACACTTTATACTACATCCTACAGCCGACCATACTTTGAAGGCCAGCTGGAAACACTAATCTAGACAACAAGATCAATGTAAAGTCAAAAGGCAGATTGCCTTATGACTAGTGACTATGACATGCCATAGATCACATCCTTATCTATTACAAAAAGGATAAAAGTATATAGTTGGAAAGTTACAAACAAAACACCTTAATCTACAGTTAGCAAAATCATGGAATTTTCACCAACTCATATAAGTTGGTGAGTCTTCAGAAGTGGTAGTGGAAAGTGGTTTAGCTTTTGTCAAAAGATGATTCAGAGAAAGCATGTCTTCTCTGTCTTCGAAAGAAATCAGTCTTTGGCTTCAGAAGACTTTGTCCTTGAAGCTTCGGAATACTTCATCTTTGGCTTTGAAAGATATGGTCTTTTGGCTTCGGAAGATTTGATACTTAGCATAATTCTCTGAGTTGTATCAATTCTTTTGAAGTAACTTCCTTGTACTTCATTTTTGCTTGTTGAGAGCTCTTGGTTGTTCTTTGGTTGCATCAGCCTCTAAGTGTAGTCCTTACAAACTCCCCCTAGGCTGAAACTACCAAAACTAAAGAGATCTTTGATTCTTGATCTTCATCTGTTGATAGTCCTCGTCAGAATCAAGACCATTTCTTTGATCATTAGTTTGTCAGGATTCCTCAGACTCCCAAAGTATCTTCTCATGTCATAGAGATCATGAAGAGGGAGGTCAAGTATGTTTTGCAAGAAATACAGGTCTTGACCTCCTTGATCTCTAGTGACATACCATCTGTCTGGATTGGTTGCAAACATCCAAGACACAATAGGTCTCTCAGCAGCAAGAGGCTCTACTTGAATAGGAGTTGGATAAGTAGCCTCTTCTTGATCACCCTTAGGATGTTCTGACCCATCCTGAGGTATAGAGGTGGATGTCTTGGACCTTTTCTTCTTCTTCTTCTTCTTGTCCCTGATGGCCATCCTTTTCCTCTTTTTGTATTTTAACTGAAAGAGACTGGCCTACAGTACCATATTGCCCTTGTTTGTCTTCCTCAGTTAGGTCCTTGTCCTTCGTAGGTTCAGAAGGAGAAGGATCAGGATCCTGCTATGGATCAGAAGATGAAGTTAGCTGTGATGCAGCACTAGGTCCAGGTTGTGTTGTCTCTTGTAGCTGTGATGCAGCACTAGGTCCAGGTTGTGTTGTCAACATGTGAATAACTTCTCAGTTTTGGTAGCATTAGCTTAGGGGGAGTTTGTAAGGTTATATTAGAAGGCTGATGCAACCAAAGAAGCCAAAACAACCAAGGTGCTTCCTGCATGCGTGCACTGATGTACCAGGTAAAAGTTACTTTGGAAGTTTTACACTCTCCACAGGAATTATTCTAATTGTAAAATCTTTTGAAGCCAAAGATGAAGTCTTTCGAAGCATCAAAGACAAAGTCTTCTGATGCCAAATGAAGTGAAGACTGATTTCTTCCAAAGACAGAGAGGACATGCTTTCTCTGATCTACTTTTTCATAAAGCTGACTTACTTTCCGCTGCAACTCTGAAGCCTTACCAACTTATACAAGTTGGTGAAAAGGTCCATGCTTTTGTAAACTATAGATTATGGTCTTGGGTCTGTGACTTCCTACATTGTACCTGTTTATCCTTTTTATAATATATTAGGATGTGAGTTATGACATGTCATAGTCACCAGTCAAAAAGCAAGCTGCCTTTTGACTCTACATTGATCTTGTTGTCTAGATTAGTGTTTCCAGCTGGCTTTCATAGTATGGAAGGCTATAGGATGTAGTATAAAGTATTTTAGGTCCCTGTATTTCTTTTTATGCTTTGTAACACTTGTAATAAAACTTGAGAGAAATATAAACATCCTTGAAAACCATATTACTCTATTCTTGTTCTTAGTTCTATCTTATTGTTTACTTGTGTTCTTAGTATCATCTACACAAACCCGGTTCCCTATTTGATCAGTTAAGTGTCTAAAACTCTCCTTATTGTGAAACTGATTGTATTGACCATCCCTTAAATGGTCTTGTAGCAGCCCATAAAGAGCTTTATCAAGCTTAAAGATATAATCACAATGATCTGGGTCTGTAAAGCCAGGTGGTTGTTTGACATACACTTCCTCATCGATCACCCCAATAAAAAGGCACACTTGACATCAAGTTGGTAGACCTTGAAATCCTTGGATGTAGCAAAAGCTAGGAATATCCTAATAGCTTCACGTCTTGCTATTGGAGCAAAAACATCTGTGTAGTCAATCCCTTCTTCTTATGTGTACCATTGAACAACCAGTCTTGCCTTGTTCTTGATAACAAGTCCTCTATCATCCTTCTTGTTTCTAAATACCCACTTGGTACCTATGGTAGTCTTCCCTTAAGGAAGAGGGCATAGATTCCAAACCTTCTATCTCTTGAATTGAAGCAGCTCCTCCTGTATTACCTCAACCTAACTTCCATCTTTCAAAGCCTCTTCAATCTTCTTAGGCTCTATCTGGGACAAGAAATAAGAGTGAAGACAAACACTTTTATCATGGGTTTGTCCTTTTGTTCTTACCCTAGACTCAGCATCACCAATGATGTTTGTGGTGGGATGGGACTTGTGGATTCACAGTTGAGGAATCATAGCAAGTTGTTTGGATAGATTTAAATTGGTGAAATTCAGATCTGGTGCTTGAGAATCATCCACCACATCAACACACTTATCAATTGAGAATTGATCCAATGAGTGTGTTACATCATTGATGTTGTTTTCTATGAAGTGGTTATCAGCATCAAGAAATTCTTGATCACTATCACCATCTCCATCTCCCCTATATTAGAAATTCCTTCATCTAAGTTTTGTGCCTCTATTCTAGAATTTACAGGCACTTCAGATGTATATGCTGAAGAATTTGTCATGGTTGTGCTGATAGGATTTCCAACTACAGGGCTAGTTACCACTAGAGCTGAAGTAGTTTGTACACTTGGTTTACTCAGCTTACATCTTGGATCAGAATCTCCTGTTGATAAGGTATTGGTAGATCCTAAAACATTCTCACAAGATTTGTTAAAACAGTTGGTAACTAAATTAAGATCAAACAGCCAATCAAGACCAGAACCTTTCATACTGGGTATATGCTCATTAAAGGTCACATTGGTTGACTCCTCAACTACTCTGGTTCTAAGATTGTATACTCTATAAGCCTTAACCATTAAAACTCTGTTCTGCATATAGTAGGCAGTGTTGACTGCCTCTGCCCAGAAGGTGATGGGCAGTTTAGTCAGACAACATGGTTCTTGGAGCTTCAATAAGTGTCTTGTTTCTCCTCTCGGCAACACCGTATTGCTAAGGAGTCCTGGGAGCACTGTATTGTCTTGTAATACCCTTTTCATCACAAAATGCATCAAGGATTTGCTTTTTAAATTCGGTTCCTTGATCACATCTTATGAAATTGACCCTATGATCACATTGATTCACAATTTTTAGAATGAAACTCTTCAAGATCTCAGGGGTCTCATCCTTAGTTCTAAGGAAGAAGACCCAAGTATATCTTGTAAAGTCATATGTGATCACCAAGCAATAAGAGGTCCTTCCTAAACTCATTACACTAGTGGGGCCAAAGAGATCCATATGTAATAAGTGTAGGGGGTGTAGTGATGGAGTTTATTTCCTTTGGCTTGTGAGATACCTTGGGATGCTTTCATTTCAGGCATGCAACACAATGATCACAACTTGTAAACTCTTTCTTTGGCATTCGAGTTACCAAATCATTCTTAATTAGTTTATTCATGTTTTTAAAGTTTACATGGCATATTCTTTTATGCCAAAGGAAAGACTCATCGCTATTGGCCTTAGATAGAAAGCAAGAAACTTCTCCTGAAGGGAATGTTTCCTGTAAATCCATCTTGTACATGTTTCCTTTCCTGGGGCTCTGAGCAAGATATGCTCTTGAGGAACAACCACCTCAGGTTTGAGAATAATGCACTCATGCTCAGTAAAGGGCATATTATGTCTCTGATCACAAAATTAGGATACACTTAGAAGATTGTACCTAAGCTCCTTGACAAAGTTAACCTTTTCAATACTGAGCTTACCATTTGTGACCCTACCCTTTTCAGTAATATAGCCACCAGATTCTCCTCCAAAAGCAATTGGCCCTCTATCAATTCTTTCAAAGTTTTGAAGCAAAGAACCATTGTCTGTTATGTGCCTAGAACAGCCACTATCAATGATCCAGATATTTCTTTTAGTCTTTAGCTGTTCCTACACAAAAAGAGATGGTTAGTTACATTTGGAAACCCAAGCCTCATTGGTCTTAGGATTTTCAAAGTGAGTAGAACATAATGCAACAATAATTGATCCTATATACAAGTTCTGAGGATCATTTGCTGTTGTTGATGGAGAACCTTCAGTCACATGGCCTTCCTTCATCTTCAACACCATCTTTGGAAGACTAGACTTAGCCTTCAACACTTCAGAAGTTTTGATAACTTCGAAAGCTTTGGAGACTGGACCTTTGGAAGCTTTTGCATCCACTGCATCAGACTTCAGTATTCAGAAGCATTCCTTTCTTCCGAGACCAAAATTTCTTCCGAATGTAAGTTTTCACTTATCCTCTTCTTCACTTTGGAGCTTTCAAAAAAAAGAGATTTTCCTTCCGAAGCTGTCTTCTTCTTCTTATTCTCAGAAGTTTTCTTTTTGTTCATGTGGATAGTACTTTTGGGATTGTAGATGCAATCTTTGGCAAAGTGAGAAGTACTACCACACATGATGCATTCACTTGGCATACTTTTGAGAATCTTCTTTTGAGAGGGAGGTTGAGCCTGATCACTCTCTACTTCCTTCTTCATCTTCTCAGATGATGCAGCAAGCTTCTTGGGATGGGGCTTGATCTTGGAACTAGATGGTTCAAGCTGTGCAGCAGTGGTGCACATTTTATCAGCCTTCTTCTTTGAATCAGTTTGACTTGGACATGAACTAGAACTCCTGGTACTAGAGTCCATGGTTGTGTCCTCAGTCTTTATCACTTTAAATCCAATAGAGATAAAACCTATTTTTGCTTGGAGTTGAAGGTGTCCTTGATCTCTTGGGTTTTCTTGGACTTTCTTTTGGCTGCCCTGGTCAAGTTCTTCCTTGTAGACTTTGTTATCCTAGATTCTTTCTTCTCTCTAAGAGAATAGTGTCCCTTCTTAGAATAACCCTTATCACTCACCTTTGGCTCATCCTCACTACCTCCTATTCATCTTCATCCTCTTATTGAATGGGATCTATGGAGGGCAGTGTAACACCCGGCCCCTCATACCACCAATATTGTCCGCTTTGCTCACGAGGAGCTCACGGATTTGATTTTGGTTGCCTGGGTGAGAAACTTCCTAGGGAGGTCACCCATCCCTGGATTGCTGCAACCTGAGCATGCTTAACTATGGCGTTCTCCTCTCATCCACAACAAATACGCCCAAAACACGTTGGTGATATTAGAGACAAGACATTCCTTATGAACCAGGAATATCTCCTGTCCATGGCCGATGTAGGATATATGTAGCATGTTACAATCACCCCCTTTGGGCTCATCGTCCTCGATGAGCCAGAGAACTCACCATCCCCGATGAGGTTTGTCCAACCATCTCGAACCATACAGGAGTAGCTTTGATACAATTCTGTAGCACCTGGCCCCTCGTACCACCAATATTGTCTGCTTTGCCCATGAGGAGCTCACGGATTTTCTTTTGGTTTCCTGGGTAAGAACTTCTCACAGAGGTCACCCATCCCTGGATTGCTGCCACCTGAGCACGCTTAACTATGGAGTTCTCCTCTCATCCACAGCCAATACGGCCAAAATGCATTGGTGATATTAGAGACCAGACATTCCTTATGAACCAGGAATCTCTCCTGTCCACGGCTGATGTAGGATATATGTAGGGTGTCACATGCAGCTCATCTTGACAAGTTCCACACATTGGAGATCTTACAGATAACAATGTGTGTGGAGGAGCTATCTCACTTGAACCCAATCCTTGCCTGTTCTGATAAAAATCTTTGCATGCATGGATGAAGATATTATATGCTTGAAGGTTTCCTCTTTAAGAACATATTTTTTTGCCTTAACTTTGCTGATCACAAGCTCAGATTGGCATTCAGTTATATTTGTAATGAGATCCTTAATCTGAGTCCTGTAATTTATGTGCTCATGCTTAGGAGTTGAAATGGTTTTCTCCAAATCTTCTCTTTTAAGTTTATAGTCATTTTCAGCTCTTTTAAAATGTTCAAGAACTCAAGGTCAGATCTGACTTCCAAATTTTAGGACCTATACATGTTGACTTTAGCAATGCATTCTAGAGTACAGAGATGTTCTAATACCTTAGGTTCTTCATGATCAACCAAAAGTGCTTGGTTTGGAGAAGCATATTCTACCTGAAAGCTCCAATCAAAGCCTCCTTCTTCGATAGCAACAGTAACATGTTATTTGGGCTGGCTTGGCTACTCAGTTCTTGGAGCTGTATCAGTGTACTTTGGCCTGGGCTGTGCTTGGCCACCATTTGTCCTTGGTGCCTTGCACTCTCCAGTAAAGTGGCCCATTTGGTTACAGTTGTAACACTTCACTTTGCTTTCATCCAGTCCAAACTTTCCACAAGCCATATTACTGGGAAACTTTCTTCCTGTACTCTTGTAGACTTTTTGACTCTATGGGTAAGAAGACCCATCTGTTGGACTATCTCCATGTACTCTAGATCATCTGGATGGATGCAGTCCAAATCTTCAAGAGTGAAGAGAAACTTGCCAAAACTTTCGTCAGTAGACACAAAGGCTTGTGAAGAGCTTGTATCTTGGAATGGGCATCCTTGGATGTAGCCCTCCCTTGGTGTCTCGGAAAAGGTGATGATAGGACCCCTTTGTGAGTTTTTAGGGAAGCATATGAGATGATGCTGTGGTTCTATGCTATCCCTTTCAACCACATGAAGGGCTGAACTCTGTTGGTTGTTGGAAGAGCTGCTTGATGGATTTTGCAAGTTCATCTCCATCTAGTAACCACTGAGGATACCATACAGCTTTGTGAGAGTAAGAGTAGAGAGGTTCTTAGTTCTCTTGATGGTCACACAGTAGTAAGTCCATTGTCTGGGAAGAGGGAACATGAACTTCCTTACTATGTCCCTATTCTCAAGCTTTAATCCAACATCCGTCAAAGTATCCATAATGTTAACATACATAAAGTATTGGTGAGTCATGGTTTCTTCATGTCTTGTAGGTGATGTTTTTCAAACTCCTGCTTTATGATATCCTTCTTGTTCTCCTTGGCTTCCTCAGACCCCTCATACATCAACTTTAGTGCATCCTAGACCTGCTTAGTAGTCTTGCACTTCTTATAGCCTTTGTATATGGAGTTAGGAAGAACAGTTTGAAGAGCGGTCATGGCCTTCTAATCTACATCTATTCTTTTTTAGTCTTCTTCAGAGTAGTCAGCCATTTTTGTTGGTATCATGCCACCTCCAGCAGTGGTTTAAGAGGTGCATGGGATGGGAGGTCCTTCGACAACAGATCTCCACATCCTGTTGTCTTGAGACTTGATGAACCCTTCCATACGTTGGCACCAAGTATCAAAGTCATCAGGAGTGATTAGTGGAGACTTTGTCATAGTACTGGTTTCCATATCAGCCTTAGCAAGAGCTGCCATTTGAGTTGATAAGTGTCTTATGAAACTGAAGGGATTTAAGATGGTGAGATCTTACAATCAAGAGCCTGAAATACTCTGATACCAATTGCAGGACCGGTGAAGGGTAGTCAATGCAACAGTTTCACAAGGTGGAGAGATATGAAACACTTAGCAGATCATATAGGGAATCGGCTAGATGATACAAAGAACACAAGTAAAAGAACAAGAACACTCAAGTAGGGTTTTTGAAAATGATGTATGTTGCTCTTAAGTTCTTACGTGTTACAAAGTATACATGAAAGATACAAGTACTTGCGACACTTTATACTACATCCTACAGCCGGCCATACTTTGAAGGCCTGCTAGAAACACTAATCTAGACAACAATATCAATGCAAATTCAAAAGGCAGATTGCCTTTTGACTAGTGACTATGACATGCCATAGCTCACATCCTTATCTATTACAAAAAGGATAAAAGTACATAGTTGGAAAGTTACAGACAAAAGACCTTAATCTATAGTTGACAAAAGCATGGACTTTTCACCAACTCATATAAGTTGGTGAGTCATCAGAAGTGGCAGCGGAAAGTGGTTCAGCTTTTGTCAAAATATGATTCAGAAAAAGCATGTCTTCTCTGTCTTCAGAAGAAATTATTCTTTGGCTTTGGAAGACTTTGTCCTTCAGCTTCGAAAGACTTCATCTTTGGCTCCGGAAGATATGGTCTATTGGCTTCGGAATATTTGATACTTAGCATAATTCTTTGAGTTGTATCAAATCTTCCGAAGTAACTTCCATGTACTTCATTTTTGAATGCTAAGAGCTCTTGGTTGTTCTTTGGTTGCATTAGTCTCTATGTGTAGTCCTTACAGTGGCCACAGTCACCGTCGTTATCGATGTTAGCATTATTTATTGCGCACTACTGCGGTGACTTTTCCTTTTTCATCTCCTCCATTTGGTGTCCCTTTCTTATGGTCGTCATTCCACCAATCGGGATACCCAACGATCTTGAAGCATTGTTCTTTAGTCTGCTTTGTCATACCAATGGGTGCATTTGAGGTGAGTTTTATCCTCTTTGAGTGGTGGCCCATTCTTTTTACCTGCAATTTCTGCTCGGCGATACCCTTTGGATATGAACCATAACCTAACCGAATCGTTGGTAATAAGGCTTATCACTTGGAATTGTTCCTAGAATACTTTAGTGAGCAGCTTCATTTTAGACAACAGCATATGCCACCTTCGCGGTTGGAAGAGTGTCCCATAGAGTATATCCCGTTTGATGGGATCATACCTTCGGTCAAGGGCATTTAAAAATTGAAAGAGTTTATGTTCTAACCTGATTTTTGTATAAGCTTTGATGTCATTTGGACATTTCATGGGATTTGGATCGTTTCTTTTGATTTCTCCCCAAATCCTTTGTAATGAAATCCAAAAAGCTTCAAGAGATGTACCGTTTTGTTTAATCTTGTTGTCTTAGACATAAAGATTAAATGCTTGCAACTTATCTTTTCCATGGCTGTAAGTAACCACCAAGGTCTCCCACATTGATTTAGATGTGAGGTATTCGGTTAGGTTGCTTGCAATTTCTGGTTCTATATTTTGTATGAGCCATACGAACACGATCAAGTCGTCTTGCTCCTACTGCTCTGAACTTCTATCATTCTGATCTAGAGGGTCTGAGGTCAAGTGTTTCAATAGAGTTTTTGACTTTCCACCAATTTCGACTAGAATAATTTAGGTCCATAGTGCGTAGTTCTGGTTGTTAAGTTTGAGGTTGATCTGTAAACTATCAGATAGTTTGGGGTTTTGAGGCTGTGAATTTTTTAACAGGTTCACTAGTTGTAGAGATAAATCCAAACCTGACCTATTGTCTCTGGACATGGTGGCTTAGGTTTGAACAGAATGACTGGTAGGTGATGAGCAGCTTGGGTTTGAGAGCCTTAACATTGCTCTGATACCATCTCAACAAGTATCAAAGAATATTGAACAGAATTTGTATTGATTTCGATGATTTACAAGAGAAACACTACTCAATATTTATATGCATTTACAAGTGCATGTACAAGGAAATAAAGAATGGAAATGAGTTGGCAATTGGGAGGATGAAACCGTGTCCTCAACATATGGGAAATGATGATGCTAATTTGCCTGATCCCTTTAATTCCTCAAATCAAGATAATTTCTTTTTCTAACAAAGTATACTATGAGAATTTTCGTACGAGAAAGATAATTATCCCCAGCATACTGTAAATCTGCATACTTGCACTCAAAACTCATCTTTTAGTTCTTGTTTGCATCCACACTTTTGTGGGAGATTTTATACTCAAACATGATTGCGTGTAAATGACTACTCAGAATAATTATATCAATCCATTGTCGTCCTGGGTTGCAGGTAGCTGACTTTGCTTTATAATGAATCAAGAATGAACAATTAAAATTTAGACATATAACTTAGGGCAAGAAAAAAAGAAAGAGAAGTTATTAAGTATGTCTTGATGTGAATTTTATTTGGGATATTTCATTTAAACAAAACCATTTTATAAAAGTATTGTTGCTATCAAAATCCGTTTCAAGCATTGATGTTGGGTGGAGCTATGGCGAGCCTTGTCTAGCTGGTCTGGTGTAACGCCCCGAAAATTTCATGAAAAGAAGGGCATAAGAAGTTCTCGCGTGAGAACCCTAAGTGAAAAGTTGAACTGGGTATAAATAGTTGAGAACGCCCGTTTAACCCCATTAGTCGTGCAAAAAGTGCTGCTGGTAGAGAGAGAAAGCAGCTGTGTAGAGAGAGAGGGTGAAAAATCAAAGTGTATAAGGTATGTAACTCGTGTAGTAACTCGTGTTATGTACCAAGAATGGATTATTCATGAATGTAACACGTGAATGTGTAGTTCTCGTTCGGCAAGGGCTTTTGGGAAGGTAGTGTTTGTGTTAGATCTTCAAGAGGTGAGTTTCTAGCCCCTTTTTATGCAAGTTTTTACGTTTTGGGGCTATTATGCATACTAAATTGCTTGTTTATGCTTCTGATGATGTTGTTTATGGTGTTAAGCATGTTAGAACAGCCTTAGACGCGATAAGTTGTGTTTAGTCGGGAAATCTGTAAGTTTTCGCGCGAGTAGGTAGGATTGTAGGGTAGGAAATTTCAAATATGGTGAAGTTCTCACGCGATAAGTATGTTCTCGCGTGATATGTAGGTTTTCGCTCTACTATGTTGCTTGATGTGTAGGGTTTGACTGTAGTAAAGTTCTCGAGCGAAAGAGAAAGTTCTCACGTGAGATTATGTACTCGCATGGGTTAAGTTCTCGCATGACCTGCTGTTATATGTGTTATGTTATCTTTTCGCGTTTAACAGTTTTCAAAATGATATGTTTTATGATATGACTTTACTTGGTGTGTTATGTATATGTAAGTAAAGTATTATGTAAAGGAAGTGAAAGATAATGTTAACCAAAAGTGAAACGTAATGAATGAATTAAAGTCTTGCAAGCAAAATGAATGGAGGTGCATAACCATGTTGTTGTTAACTCAACTGAAGTGCGGCTTAGCTAGCCCATGAGGATGCGCTTCAAGGGTCCAATCCTTGAAATTGACCAAAATGATACGCTTTACCCCGGTACTGTAGTCAGCTTCGTGCACAATGTATGGGGGTTTATTTATAAGCCTCGGCGTAGTATGAGCTTCGTGTACAATGTTGGGGGTTTAGCATATGGCATTGATCTAGATATAGTGAATAATAGTTGGCAGGTAATTGTTGATGCTGAGGAGGTGCAGGCAATCCGGCATGGACATGGAAGCTACTGGGATAGTTCAAATCTGGCATCCATATTTTTAGGAATGTTATTGTATTAATAAAAATTTTAAAATGTAAATGAAATGACATGATATTTTGACACGAGTTTACTTACTAATGAAAAGTTATATTTTCTGTTGCGAATGTTATGTTTTAAATATTTTACGCCATGAATGTCTAGCTGTAAGCGTCCCGGGAACGGGGCCTTTCATCCGGATCTTAGAGAAGGTGACCCATGGACAGAGGTCCTAGTACACACTCTTACGCTCAAGTTAGTAATCCACGCAAGATAAGTATACAATGTACTTATAGTGTATATAAGTATATTTAAATGATAAGAGAGAATGAGGAAGAATGAATGATGGAAGAAGTTGGTATCTATGTGTTTTACTAAGGTAAATGAGATGATTTGTTTGAAACTGGGGCTTTGGCATATCAGTGATATATACTTTCATGCGATACAAGGAATTTCGGTCGTAAGTAGGACTTGCGGGAAAAAATATACATGTACATGTGAAATAGACATGGGCAAAAAAACCGGTTCGGCCAAAAAAACCAGAACCGGTTTTAAAGAAAAACCGGTTTGGCCTAAACCGGTCCGGAACCGACCCGAACCGTCGGTTTGTATACCGGTTTGGTAGCCCCACACTCAAAACCGGTTTATAAACCGGTTTAAAAGTTAAAAATCGGTAAGAAAAACCGGTTTGTAAAAAACACCTGTTTCAAACCGGTCCAAATCGGTTTGACAGGTTCGAGTATTCGGTGAGTCAAACCGGTTTGTAACCCGAACCGGTTTGAAAAAAAAACCAGTTTGACTCCATCACAAAAAAACCGGTTCGGTTTTGAACCCGAACCGGTTTTGGTAAAAAAACCGGTTTGTACACCTCTGATGTGAAACTTACCTTCTTTGCATTGGCGGAGCTTGGACATTCACGTTGGAGGGGCAGGGGTTAAATTTTTTTTAAGGGGGCGAACTCGATATTTATATAAGAATTTACACTACCAGACAAAAAATTTATATTACTGGACTAAGATTTAACACTACCGACGAAAAAAAGAGGGGGGCGATGGCCCCCCCGGCCTCCACTATCCTCCGCCAATGCTTCTTTGTAGAAACCGTAGTCACGATGACTTTCATTGGTTTTGATCCTAGTTCAACAAGAATCTCACTTTTTCCATTAGAACTCATTAGTACCTTCGTATAACATCATCTATTATGAAATTTATCGATCAGATGCAAACCTTAATGTGAAGTGTGAGGATGATGAAACTCGAATCCTTGATCTGTTTGATATCTAACAACACTTATGTAAATCAAACGAAACCAACACTTGAATCCAATGTATCGAATAAATGAAAGGATAAATTTCTAGTTAATCTTAGATACAGATAGACCATCAAGTTTAATTGAAGTGCAATGATTACTAAACCAAAGACACAACCACACCACCTAACCAAAAACCAGTTCTAAGATCACCACTCAAACGACACTTTTAATCTAGCAAAGAGGTTCATAATTTAACCCACAAACAATGAGAAAAATTACAGAAGATTTCGATTATCAAACACAACACCTTCATTCCTAAACAAAGTGAATACATAAAGAAGACTACCCTAACCCACATCCTAAACTACATGAAATTAGAAAGTGTTTTGCTACTTTCTTTACTAACTAGAAAGCTAAAAGTACAAAAATCAGTTTTGTACCGATCGGGATTGTTCGATTGTTTTATGTATTAAAATCAGTTTTCGTGGCAGTTGTAATTCATTTATAAACAATATTGTAATATTATTTCTGAGATCAAGTTAAGTTCAAAACTGAATCATTTTTTGATTCATAATATCGTTTTATAAATATTCTTATTCATATTACAAGCCACAATATTCAAAACTAGAGATATATCCATTTCAGCTTCCAACTTATATAATTCCAATATTTGAAATTAGATACATTTACAGAGTTTATATTATAGCATGTTCTAATTTCATATTCTGTTCAATCATTAATTACCTGTAAAATCTTTGAAAATACAATATCAGCAAAAAGCAGTGAATAAAATTCATCATACTCAAAACATTTTTATAAGCAAGCATGAGAATATTAATTTAGATTAACCACTTTTGTTGTACACTATGGGTTCACGTACCCGTGAGACCATCAATGCCTAGAAAGTTGTAATCCTTTGCGTACCAAACCGTTACTAGCCATACTTAGGCATAGTACCCTTTTCATCGTCCTACCCTTCACATGTGTATAGTTTTTTTATCAAACCACATGTAACATTTGAACCATTTCAAATTGTAATCCTGAACCCCACTGGGCTCAAGTATGTAAATGAAATTTATTATTGAATCATTTTATTTATGTTGGTGTTCAAATGCATTAATTTAATCATTCATTCAAATTATAGTAATTTTATAATTTATAAAATTAACTTTTATAAATTTATAGAGTTTTTATATTAATTATGAGATTTTAATTATATAATTAAAATAAATAATTAATTTACAAGTTTTCAAGATTTATATATTTTTATATATTAATAATTAGTTACTTATGAAAATTTAGGGTGTATTAAGTTTAGTGTTCAAATTGTAATTTCTAAAACTTAGTTTAAAAATGTTTTAGCATGAAATAACAAGCATATAGAACGCAGGGACCAAAGATGTAAATTCCTTTTAAACACTTTTCATTCCCGTTGATCACCTTTCCGGCCAACTCTCTGGCTGTCTCCGGCAACCACCAAAACAGTTAAGATCGATTGATACTCGCAACCTTGATTCGAACTTATAACCATAAAAAAATTCAAATTAATGTCGTTTGATGTTGATAACCTAAAAATTCCATAAATTAGTTTAAGTAATTGACTTAAAACGCACACACAATCTCTATGAATTTAAACTCCAACGTGATTGCGTTAGAAATCATACAATTAAGAGTTAATTACATAGATAGTCCCTGTGATTTATGAAAAATAACAAGTTTGTGTACTAAGCAAAAAAAGTAACACGTTTGGGTTTTGCAGTTTTAATTTGTAACTAGTTTGGGTATTAACACTAACTTTTATTAATTTTTCTGATAGGTTTAAGGGCATTTTGGTCATTTTATATTTAAGGGACTGATTATGTAATTTAAGTGAGGGGCTACTTCTGTAATTTACTTAAATATTATATGTGTTATTATGTGTATATATAAAATCTAAATTCTAATACCCCACTCAGATGCAAACACCCACCTACCACCATGGCCATCACCAACGCCGGCCGCCACCAACGTCGGCCCCCACCCAACATCTACTTCCTGAACATCGTCTCACCACCACCACCGCTAACCCCCACTACCACCGGCGACTCCCACCACTACCGACCAATGATGACCACCAGCCGCCACCACCATCACTACCGCCTGAACATCATCTCACCACCACCACCACCGCTAACCCCTACCACGACTAGCGACCCCCATTACTACCAATCCCCATCACTACCAATCATCGATGACCACCTGCCGCTACCACCATCACTGCTGCTTGATCACTACTAACGATTCCCACCACCACCGACCATTCAATTAGGGTTCAGACGGTGGTCACGCGTGGGTGTTTGATGATTCAGTGTTGTTTTACATCTAGGTTTGGGTTCAGATCTTGTGACCATTCAATTAGGGTTCAGATCTAGGTTTGGGTGCTTGTGGGTGTTGGGTGGTGGCTAGTAGGCAGGAGGGACAACCTTCTTCTTGTGACCATTGAGCACATTGTAGGTAGATGGTGGTAATGGTGGTGTCCGTGGGTGTTCGGTGGACACTGGTGGGTAGGAGGGTTGGGTGGTGGTTGGTGGGTAGGAGGGTTGGTGATTGAAGGTGGGTAAATGGTGGTGATGGTGGCTGGTGGTGATGGTGGCTTGTGATGATGGTGGCTGACGGGGATATACGGTGGTGATGATGGGTCGATGATGTTGATGGGGGAAGGGTTATGTATTTTAGTGTTATAGTAATTACAAAAATGGTCCCTAATAAAAGAGAAATATATAATTGTAGGAATAATAAATCCAAGGGTACTTTAGTCATTTCATTTAAATTTAACAGAAAAACTTAACATCCGTTAGTCTTAATACCTATTATTGTTACAAAATTAAAAACATAATACCTCAACCTGTTACAAAAAATATTTAGTACCCAAACCTGTTACTTTAAATAAATCACAGGGACTATTTATGTAATTAACTCTAATTTTTTTATCCAACCCGGTATTACACGGGTTATATCCTAGTTACTGAATAAAGAGATCCTTAAATAAGGATTACAACACTAACTAAAACATGGGATCATGGATACATATGCCCCACTACTACCTTTGTCTCTTCACAACACTATATAACAACACATTTGACAGAACAACATGCAATTAGTTAGAAAGAAGAATTCATGCAGCCATGACATGCACTTGACGCACATATCAATCCATCCCACTCGAACTCACCTTTGTCTCTTCACAACACTATATAACTCGAACCAGATGGCTTCATGTTAAGCAAGACAGTGTTGTGTTGCTATTGAAATTCTACCTTGGAGATTTTTTAGGGTTCTATTAGATCAACTTGGTTCGATACCACTAATGTGGATCAAATCGGCAATCAAATGGCAAAAAGAGCTTGAGAGAATTTGAGAGGGAAGTATCGAGGCAAGTCTTTTACCTGGCATTTCTAAACAAAGATATCCTTAAACAAGGATTACAAGCACTAATAAGAACATTGGATCATGGGCACTTGTGCCCTACTACTACCTTTATTTCCTCACAACACTAACTTACATGGACTCGCTACAACACATTTAATAAAATTAACATACAAAGATGCAATTAATTAGAAAGAACCCATGCAGCCATGATGTGCACCCGATGCACGTAGTGGCGGAGCTTGAACCAAATATAGGGGGAAGATGACGAAAGTAAATTTCTTTTACGATGACCCAAATCAATAAATATATACATATATACATATATATATATATATATATATATATATATATATATATATATGTATATAAGTTTAGACTTTTGAGAACCAAAATTAACACAACTGACAATAAAAAGTTTTCATCCATATCTATAGTCTTGTAAATTTAAATGAAACGTTAAGCTATTTTCACCTTTAGTTATGCTCTAAATATATACGAGTATTGTATTGCTTGGTTGAGAACTATATAATCATCAAGGTTTGCATTTGAATTTGATATTTGAAAATACGTGTTCTGTGTTCATTTTGATTATTTTGAGTGTGTCACATGCAATTTAAATCCTTCAAGCAAGCAACACTAATGAAAGACAATGAAATCGAAAAATCAGTTACAAATTCTATGAACCAATGTATATTAGTTTTTATCTATTCAAGATGTTTATATTGTATCGAGTGGAGATTGAGCAACCTCCAGGTCGTTGCCTTCTTCATTGTATGTGTCAGTGCTAAATTAAACTATTATAAAAAATAAGGTATAGAAAATATTAGTGGTGTTCAAATCACAAAGTGATATTATTATACAAAAATGCTCAGTTAATCATATACAAAATAATCTAATACATATGATTTCAAAAGTGTAATCTGTTGTCAATACAATCACAATGTTTAAAAAAGAGTCATTTTTTAGCGTAGAAATGTAAAATATATTACTTCGATGCGTGTTATAAGCTGATTATAAATGCTATTTTATTTCAAACTAGTTGTTTTTCGAGTCGCACGTTGCGTGATTTTTAAACAGATGTGTCTTTACTGTGCTCAGAATACAAACAACTGTGGCTACAAAGCAAAATCACTGCCAACAATTACATAAATCTACTTATTATATAATTAACCTTAACCTATATGTGGAAAAAGAAATCTGATTACAGTTTCATAAAAGTTTAAACATGGCTCAGAATGGATTCTGTTGCGGCTGCATGCTAAAATTGGCTGCCAAGCCAAGCTCACCGAGACCATTTTTCCAATATCATCATAGCCGTAATAATCAGAACAACAACATTCAAAACGCCTACATGATCAACAACATCAGACATAAGGCAAAAAATCGTTTCTTGGAACACCAAAGTCTTAGATGAACACACCCAGATCATCATCATTGACAACATGATCAACAAAGTCTCATGTGAGCTCTGGATCAACATCACCGATATGAGGGAAAAAAACTCGAACAGACACCACGATTGACACCACCAACGAAAGAACATATTAGGGTTTACACCAATAAACATATATAACCAGATGTTGTTTCCGGTGAGCTAAATGCCACCGTCATCAACAACACCAGATTTGTCATCTACAGAAATACACGGCGACGACGACAATCACAACATTTGGGTGACCACCAGACCACACTACCACACGGACGCCACCAAAGGTGGTCGGTAGACAACACCGGCGGCGTCCAAAGTGACCATCGGCTCCACCTCCGGCGCCAAAGCTAACGCCACTGCCACCCACCCAGGTCCCGACATGCGTCGTAGTTGAACCAAGAGGGTCGGTCCATAGGGACCACTGGCAACATCCAACAGCCCCAAAGGAGGTCCATAGTGAGTAGATCTGAAAACCCTAAATGCGTACCAGTTAGACAAAGAAGAGGAGGGGGAAACCACCAGCATCACCGCCTTAAACGTTGATGACACAAAGGCGCACAAACCACCTTCATTACGCCTCCATCACGCCAACGATTATCGTGGGTGTAGCGGTTGTCCGGCAACCCGGCGACGGTGGCGGCGACGCACCCACCCTTTCGCTGTCTAAGACAACCGGCGGCCACCACCGAGAACATATCGGGGAAACGAAAAAGGAGGCTGCAGGCCTTAAAAGCAGAGGCACAAAAACCAACATAAACGTGAAATACCAATTTTACCCCCTGATACTGTTCATCGCAGTTGCATTTTTAACATATAGGAGAATTAGTGGTGTTCAAACACACACATTTTGATTGTGATGGACATTTGTCTAGGAACCAACGATCAACCACGTCAAAACAACCACACATGTTTATCATCAATAACTGTAGGTTTGTTTCGCGGTTTGTGCAACAATATAATAGAGATATACTACCGTGTTGTTAATCCAAATTAAAAAAACATCATTACATCCAGATGTCAAGGTTCAAAGGCTCAAAATAGGTGTCTCATCGTGGCTGCAAACCGAAAATAGTGTCGCACTGTAAGGATCTTCAAATACAATTCAGATCGATCTCGTGAGAGAATGCGTAAAATATAAATAAACTTTAATGTGTATTGCTCTCTAATTCAAATGTTTACTAGTGTGAACAAAATTAGGAAATATATTTAGTTACATCAAAAGCAAACTATTTATACTAAACCAAAAAAAAGTCTCGCGCGAGAAGTAGGTTCTCGCGTGGATCTATAGTTCTCGCATGACTTTGATCTTCATTATATTCATTTGATTTTTCGAGCCTCTAGATTCAATCCCTACAATCTCCCCCAAGGCTCGGTGAGTCAACTCTTTAAAAGTCCACGTCTGCAACTTTGTAACTGCCCCCGTAAGCATACATCTTGTTATCCTGGGCCTTCGTGATCAACCAACCATACTGTGCTGCTAAAAAATGAACTGATTCATCAGCTGCAATTGGACAAGCCTGCAACTTCATCAAATCATCTCTTCCAAACTTGAGCAGATCCACAGGGTCGATGATACGATAATCCTTATCAACACAATGTATCACAACATGCCTAGTCTATTTTTCACAACCCCACCACATAAGCTTAGCCAAGCTGCTAACTGTTACCGGGGTGTGAATTTGAATCTTCCTGGCATATTTGGTATGCTTGTAAACCCGTATCTTCATAGGCTTGTTGGTGTTTGGATCTAAATGAGTCTCATCCTCAATCACTTTGGACTTAGCAGACTTAAAGTTCTTGAAATTAGATTTACTCTGCCACCAAATCATGTTCCTTATCTAGTTCGCCTTCCTATAATTGCTTGTATTAATAAATAGAACACAACCCATGGCATACAAATCAGAAGCTCTTAGTGTATGAAAGTCATGCTCATCTTGATAGTACTCTATTGCTCCAACTCGTCTCTTTATCACATACATCCTCTTCTCACCATCATAAGCCCAACTAATGATTGGCTCTGAATTTTCATACCGTGTGGAAGGTTTGGAATGCCTAAACGTATGTATATAGGCTGGCGGTGGTGGTGTATTAACTGTAATATTCCTGACGTGACGTACTGCGCTTTGTCTTGTATGATCATCAGTCTTGTCAGTCGTCTACCTAGCACCTGAATCATCTACAAATTTTCCTTCTTCAACCAAAATATATAAAAATAAATCTTTTAGACTATTCCCGAATACATCCGTGTAATCCACATCTTCTTCTAAGTCATCAAACGGTCCGAAATCTTCATTTGATTATTCAGTAAGAATTTTTTGCTGGAAAGTATAAAACTCTTTCTAGTATAAAACTCTTTCTTGTACATCTCCTCAGTAGCGGTATCCAAAGGTACATAGTCGCTTGTGTCATCAGGTCTTGGTTCAGAGACATTAGCAGAACTTGAAGAACCAGAATGACCAGCAGTCAAACCTATATCACCGCCCTGATCATCATCATCATCTCCTTTTTTCTTTCCTTTATCATCATCACCACCATCATCATCCTCATCATCCTCATCATCATTTTCTTCTTCCTTATCATAACTAAAACCATAATCAACTAGATCCAAACCATCATCATCATCATTAGCAGGCTCAGTATACTGTACATCATTCTCAGGCTCCACAAACACCTCTCAAGTATGAACTACGGGTTGATCATTAGTAACCTCATCAAGAACTATGTTAGTCGGTTCTTGATCAACACTGCTAGTCTCTATTGCTTTCTCAAATGAAACATGATCAACTATAGGCTCAGAAGCAGTAACAAGATCAACATGAGCATTAGGACCAGCACATTGTTATCCGCTAGACTCTCCAACTTTAGTAGTTTGTTGCTAAGTAAACGTAAAAGGAACTCTGGAAGTGAGGTCTTGGATGTTTTTCCTCTAGAATCTGAACGTAGCTAAACATAAATTGTTGTTGATGTTCAAGATTCTTGATCCTCTTATCCTTTTCATACATCTGCCTGTACAAATCATCAATAATCTGAGTCTTATCCATCATCTCTTCCTCCAAAGAGCTAACTCTCTTCTCTAGTGATACCTATGTGGGTGAATCAGATGATGTCTCAACATGCTGTCTTGGGTCAGGAGTAGTATTAATAAAGTCATCCATACCAAACATCTCATTAGGGCCTTGATCCCTTGGGGGTGTACTCATCATATCATCAGTAGTAGGTATAGCAGATGATGTTACAATTGTATATTCTATAACAATCACTGGTATATCATGGTGAATGGCTTCACTAACTATGACTTGTGTCTCAGATACAGGAATCTCAATACTCGTTGACACAGTAGTCATTGGGGTCTGACGCTTTCGCAGAACACCTTGTCCTCTGCCCTTCCTACATGGACTGTTCTCAGACTCGGCTTATTTCCTGGCCATTCTCTTCTTCCTGCTCTGGGTAGACGGCAAGTCCTCAGGAACAAAATCGGTATCCAAATCCTGAGAAGTGCGCTTTGTTGGTGTAACTGGTACTCTGGGTATCTCTTGCAAAATAAAAGGAACTTGTCCTATTCGATCACTGTCAGTTTCACTGTTAATAAACTAGGAATCCACCTCCTCATCAATAGCCATCCTAGTGGTCTGAGAACATCCTTGAGCATCATCAGGAGTTCTAGATGAAGGACCAGCTTCATCAATCTATTATGGCTCCGTATCATGCTGTTGATATAAGGTATGATCATCTGGTTGATAACCATCAATGAATCTGCCAAGTTTGGCAAAATGATCATCCTTCCATACATTCCCGTGTGATTCCATCAGATATGTAAATATGTTTTTCTTCGTCACCATAACTGCATAAGTGGTAGAATCAGACACGGCTAACTTAGAATGAGTGGCATTCATGATCATCTGGATGAACCGGGGATACATAATAAACTTCTTCCCAGTAGAAATAATAACATTCTTCAGCATCTCAACAAAGATGGCCTTGGATATGCTATAAGGTAAGTCATCGACTAGTGATACGAGTAGTGTTCCAAATATAGCACTCAGGCTATCTAATCCCGCCTTTAGATTACTCAGATAGTGAACAACCACATTGAACAGATACTTCCAGAATGGAGGTAAATCTTTCTTCTCCAACGATGTATATCGGTGATTTTACCCTATCCTCTTTAAACAGCCTCTAGTAACTTCACCATCTAACTTCACAGTGGCATTAAGTTGATCTTCTAATAGTAAGACACTGTTGATCACCTCTACAGTAATAACAATCCTCTTCTCTTTAACCTTAACAATAATACAAGGTTCTCCCTGAGAATCTCTCTCATTTGCAGTCGTAATCCAGACCTGATCAATGACATCAATATATATAGTAGGATTTGCTATAATAGCATGAAAGACACGTGAAGTCTTTAGCCCATCTATGAGTGATCTGAATAACACCTTATCTTCAGGTATATCTCCAAGAAATGCCACATTGTTATGGTTTTTATTGAAAACCATTGGCCTCGCCATCTGAAAATTTAATTAAACAAACTTTTATTAGTAGCACAATTAAAATTTTCAGACTTAGAAAATTTTTTAAAATTTCAAAATAATTCAAACTCTTCACACAAGTACAAACTATTCGCATGCAAATAGTTTAAATTTAAATTTAACTTCTCGTGTGACTAGTTGGTAGTAGCATGAAATTAATTTTGACCAGAAGTCAACCACTCTCGAGACAAGTCAAAGATTCCCATGCAATTAGTTCTGTGTGAATTTGAAACTTCTCACATCTGTTCATATTCATTTCAACATTTCACATGCAACAAGTTCAAATTTTCAGATTTCAATTCAAGCCATTTCAAGGTGTTTTAACTATTGAAATTTGTTTATTTATTGTCGATTATGTTTGTATTAAGGTTTAATATGATTAATTTTGTCCAATTTTAAGTGTATTTGTTCTTTAAGATTTGGTTACCTATCACAATCACTTAAAACTAAACAATAATCATTAGTGGTTTTGGTATGATAAGTAAACTAATCGCACAACTGTGCCTTTTATCTAACACCCGGAAATTTAAAAAGAAAAAGAAAGAAAGGTTAAATATCCCAAGTCAAGGGGTTAAAGTTGTGTAAGTGGCAAACTTGCCCATTATGGAATTTAAAAGAAGCAAGGCAGCCCACACTTCTTCTTTTACAGACTTTGCCTTCGGCTGCATAGAAGAGAGAAGAAGTTGCAATTGGTTTCTAGAGAGAGAAGGTGGAAGATCTGCTTGTAGGTGAGGTTTTCTTGTGTTTTTTGTTTGATTTCAATTGAATTCGAGCAGCTGGACTAATTTTTATGTGTTCTTTTATGTTTGGCTGCTTGTTTCGGTGTGTTTAGGTGCTAGAACTCCCAATTGCTCTCGGTTTGAAGAAGTCTTACTCGAAAGCTGCTAGAGGTGAGTTCTAGATTCCCTTATTTTACTTGTTTTAAACTTGTTTGGGGCTGAAATGCATATTAACTGAACTTTTACAACTGAAGCATGAGTTTTTTACGATTTGCATCTCATGTGTTTGCGATGTGTGTGTGTTTTGAATGTCTTCATTGATGTTGTGTTGTTGTAAGCTCTGTTTTAAGTATTAGACTGATAGATCTAAGCTAAGAATATGCTTAAAATGATGTATGGAGACTAGAAATGGAGTAAGTTGTATCGCAGGTGACAGACTTGGTGTCCGCTGGGGACACTAGCCCTCTGCTGGGGACACTAGCCCTCCGCTGTGGACACTTGAGACATTAGACTATCCGCTGTGGACTTTGCATGTCCGTTGTGGACACTTAGGCATTTAGACTATCTGCTGTGGACTTTGGCTGTCCGCTGTGGGCATTTATTCATCCGCATTTGTTAAGTGTTCATGCATATTTGTTAAGTGTTCATCCGCATTTGTTAAGAGTTCATGTGCATTTGTTAAGTGTTCATCCGCATTTTTTAAGTGTTCATGCGCATTTTTTAAGTATTCATACGCATTTGTTAAGTGTTCATGCGCATTTGTTAAGTGTTCATCCGCATTTTTTGGAGTTCATCTGCATTTGTTGGAGTTCATCCGCATTTACTGAGCATTCAACCACGTTGGTTTTATGTGTCACACCCTCAAAATCCACGTGCGGGGTTTTACCGCAAGGCGTGTGACATATCAGGATCTCAGTCATTAGTTACTCAGAACGACTCTATATGAACAAACATTCAAAATCAGAGTTTAACTTTAAAATATGCGAAAGCGTTTAATAAACCAGAAAGACCAAAGTAAAGTAACATAATGTAAAATGTGCAAACACACGCGCCCAAAGTAATACCAACAAATACTTAAATGTCTAATAACCAAACCAAAACAAGTTTCAATCATGTTGACAACTCAATGATGCTGACCCGTGCACATGCTCCTAGGCAATAGTTACCTCAACCTGAGAATAGGATACTAAAAGAGTCAACACAATGGTTGGTGAGTTCAAGAGTTTGCGTTAATCATAAATCAGTAATAACTGCAAAATATAAGAGTGTATTGAAATAGATAGCTAGTCTATGTTCAACAGTAATAATCATAGTGATTTCGCGATTGAAGCTGACTGTGTTACGTTTGTTGCCTCCCGTCACAACTTACCAGGTCGTGACGATGTTTGTGATAGGACAAAATTGCACCTGTTTGACCTCGAGTCGCACAGGTGGGGCTCGTCAAACCCAGTAGTACTACCCAAGATTTCCCGCTAATCATCATTATTAACAATCCAAAAGTGTGAGGACTTTCATGGTATTCAGCACTATATCATACTATACACAACTCATATAAAGTAAGCATTTGTAAAACCAGTATGCTATCTCCCCCAAAAAGAGAGTATGTAAAAGAGTGGGGCATGAACTCACCTCGTGTGCACAAGAAAGACTTAAGAGCTTAACCTCAAAGAGAGAGAGAGAGAGAGAGACAACCTTCAAAGGTCACCTAGAACACGCAAGTACATAAGTACGTGTACACAGATTCATAATGAAACCCTAAGTGCTCTATAACCCAACAACTCAAGGTTTTATAAAAAGTAAGACACATTGACCCAGTTGACCCATTTGACCCGTTGGTGACATTATAGGTGAAATTCCATTCAAACAAGCATAACAGTACATCACACATGATTTACATACAAACTGATCACATATGACACTTCATTAATCACATGTACTAACTAGATCATCATACAACCAGATTTCCCATACAAGTCATGCGATTAGCAGACAATTATCATGTTCAACATAGTTACAACACAACCAATGCATCATACATAGAATCAAATCATGCACGGCATGCCATGTGAAGTCACTCACGACTTCACACCCTAAACCCTGCCAATCCTACTAAGTAGGGGCCTCAGATTCGCACGCATGCATGATGACCATCAACATACCATTTAATCGAATTCTTATCACCCAAGATGTTCAACCATCATCAACTACAATCCAAACAATAGCCTATCATAACCCCTATGACCCATATCCATGTAATCCCCTAAACAGGCCAAACCTACCAATTAACCCAATAAACATTCATACACCCAAACAATACATTCTACTACCTTAGAAACCATCCATGAACATACTAGCATGATCCTAATGTCCCAAACATACTCAAACCATCATATTAAAGAATTTGTGCAAATAAAGTTTCCCTTTTGGGAAAGCACATCCCAAAATCCATCAAACACCCAATACATTCATGATTCCATTAACAATATACCAATTCAAACCCAAATTATCATCTAGACATGTTCTAAGCATCACATTCATCATGATTCATCAATCTTCAAAACCAAAAGTTTCTACTTTTAGTAACATATGAACTACAACATGCGTTCTTAGGTTTCTAGCATCAATATCATCAATCCATCATCCATATATCATCACAAACACATTAATAACATCATTTCATCATCAAATCACCATATCCATGCAATTAAAGTTACTATTATTAGTAACCTACAAAATCAAAGCTTTCTTGCATAATCAACGTAAACTAGCATCAATATGACCTAACTAACATCGGCCGAATGGGTTGGGTGGCTAGGGTTTTTGATTTTGTTTTAATTAATTAATCCTAATTAGCCTTTTTACCCTTAAAATTTGTATTTTTATAAAATTAATCTTTTTAACACTTTTTTTAAAAGGTTTTAACTTAATAATACAAACATTATTAACCAACAATAATAATCATAAGCATTATTTTCATAATTACACAATACACGAATTAAATACACACGTTTCCACGTTACGCGATAAAATTCACAAGTAAATATTTAAACCACGTAAACATATAAACACCACCTAATAATCACATAGAAATTATTTGTTTAACATTATTAATTATTATTAAGTCACCAACGTTCAACGACAACGAGTGTGTGCTCACGACACGTGTTTGCAAGACCTAACAAAAGTAACGGAGTTTGGTAACGGAAAATTACCGGATGTCACATTATGTTCCATAGATCAAGTATTTTGATCATCCGCATTTAGTATTGTTCATCCGCATTTAGACTTATTCATCCGCATTTGTTTCACCCTCACATCTTTAGACACTTAGAATATTTTCTGAGACTATCATCCGCATTTGCTGAACATTCAGCCGCATTGGCCTATGTTCATCAGCATTTCTTTGGGGACTTAGGATTTTCTAAAATCTTGGGAAGTAGAATGTTATGTTAAGTTCTGAAATGTTTTGATGGTTTATGCCTGTTGATGTTATGTATGTTTGAGGGCTGTTGTTACTGTTCTATATTACGTATTACTATGTGACTTTACGTGGTATGATATGCGTATGTACGCGAAGTATTATTGTAATGAAAGTGGAAGATAAAGATAATGAGAAGTGGAACATAATGAATGAATTAAAAGTCTTGCAAGCATATAAAAGGGGTTCACAACTCTTTATGGGTTGCCACCTCGATAGTGTGCTGAGTGCACACCTAACGGTCAGTCTTTGTGACTGATAGAAAAGTACGAAACAGGGTCTTTGCCACTTCCCCCAAGACTTTAGTCGCTTTGTGCACTGAGGATGAGGCATGGCAGGATCTAGATAGAAGTGGAAAGATAATAAAGTTCTAAACGAACGATTATGAACGATGATAAAGGATAATAAATGATTATTATCAAGATGTACTTATGATGTGTGATCACGAATGAAAGTAAATGAAAGGTTTTATTCAAAGTAAAGTATTTTATTATATAAACTAGAACTCTCTCAGCAACACTGACTTTTTATGCATTTTCAGTTGGCAGGTAATGCGGTTGCTGAGGGTGGCATGGAGTTGAAGCTACTTGGTAGGCAAAGACTAGCATCCATCTCATGCAAAAATAATATTGTTGTTTTGTAATACAATTTTTTTATAACTTTAATTAACGATGTATTACTTGGCAAACGTAGTTATTAATGCATGAAATGGCTTTTGATAATTCTTCCGCTGCAATATTTTCTTATGTTCATATATTTTAAATGAGTTTTAATAAGAAATGATGCTATGAATGACCAACTTTGGGGTCTCCGGGATCGGGGCCTTACACTTTTATAACCTTCTGACTTGTCGTGCGAGAAGTCAAAACTCGCACACACTTACCTTTCGCACCTGGTCTTTTGGAATTTTCAACTTTTTCAATTTTATTCATTTTGTTTTATCATTTTATTTAATATGTTTCATATCATGTTTAACCAAGTGTTAAAAATTAACCAGAAACCCTCAATTCTTAGAAATCTTTAGATACAAACTCAGCAAACAAATTTTCTTCAACCACTTCTTCACCATCTTTTATCTCTGCTAACAAAGTTGTAGATAGCTTGATATCTAAGATCTCCTTTTGGTCTAACCAATCATACTCTCCATCCGTCTGAGAGTCTAATGCTTTGTTGTTTGAGGAACTTTCTTTATCTCTTTTTGCTTCAACTTCGACTGTCACCATTTTCTTGCCACTCTCAGTTTGATTTGTCTTTGCCTCAGTACATTCTCTTGCAAAGTGACCTGGTTTATCACAGTTGTAGCATCTTAAATTTGTCTTGTCAAACCTGATCTTACTTGAGTTGTTTACTCCAAACATTTTTTCTCCCTGTTCTCCTTGCAAAGTTTTTATCTCTATACACCACCATTGCCATTCGGTATTTAATGTCCTTCTTTTCAACATCTTCTGGTTAAATAGCTACAAGTCATTAACAAGGATGTTTGGTCCACTTAATCTTCCAGCCTTGAATGCTTCACAGCTAATCATGAATGTAGTGAATAGAGCAAGATGTTCTTCAGCAATTTGGAGTTTTTTCTTGGATGGGTTGGAGTAGACAACAAAGGCTTGTTGAGTGGGTTGTGAGTGAGTTTATGACTGAGAGAGATGTGTTGAGACTGCATAAGAGATAATTGGTTTGGATTGGGGACTTGAAAATGAGGGACAAATGTCTCTTTGATAGTAGAATTGATAGGGTTTGCTGATTGCTATTGTTGACATATTTATGAATAGCTGACATAGTAATTAGGATTGCTAGCCATCCTTGCATATAGCGCAGTGGCTTCAGCTCCTATTGTGTTTAAGTGATTTGCAGCTCTTTGTTTATCATCCATCTCATATTATTTGATTGTAGAGATCAGATCATTGAGAGTGTAAGGACCTAGCCTTTATGAATTACAATATCAAGTGAAAAGAAAACACTCAAATCATGCGAGAAATACAAGGATGCAAGAACTCTAAGATGTTGGATAAAATGTCATCGCACGAAAACTTAAAGTTGTCGTGCAAGAACCTAATGTTCTCACGCGAGAACATTTGGATAGTATATATAGATGTTTTTCCATTGTATTTCATCATGTGTGGTCATTAGGTAAAAGTGCTCTTAGGGTGAGACAGCAAAGAGTTGTGTGATAGGCCGCCCAAGGGGAGCTCACCTCGGGTGGATCGAGCTTAATCAATGTAAACTCCTTTGGCATTATAACCATTTAATTAATAATATTCGATTGAGTTTGTTTGAAGTTCATTGATATCACACATGCACGCCTCCATCTTAATTTGATTATCAAGTGCAACAATATGTGGAACTGATCCTGATGAGTGCTTCATAGAGAGACAATGTAAGCAAATCTTTGGTTCTCTTGATTGTAGTGCAGTTATTGTTCCGGAGAGATATATTAAATCGCTTATCCTCTCTTGCCGCCAGGAATTCAACCGCTTCTTATTGACAGCTATATTTTCCAAAGATATTCATGCACTCTTCAACTTAGTGATGAGTTTAACAAATCTTGACATTTGAGCTTCCAATGTCTCACCCAGCACATGCTTGAATATATTGAACTCTTGGTTCAACATATATTTTTTGGCTTTCCCTCATGTCTTTGTTTCCCATGGTCAATTCCTCCATATCATCCCATAGAACATAGCTCCTCTGAACTCTTTGAATTTCTGTGATATCTTAGAGGTCAGTGCCATAGTGATTGCTGCATAAGCTTTGTCATCGAGTTCAAGCTTTTTCATATCGTCTTCATCCCACAGATGTTTAGGTTTTGGAACCATCTCTCCTATGTCGTTAGTATACACAGGAATATATGGTCCGAATTTGATCGACCGCAACATTCTTGGCTCGGTGTATATGACATGGTTCTCAAACCTATAAACCTAATCTAGATAATCATCTTCACTTAGAAGTCTCGAAGGTTTGGTGCTCGTACCAATTTCATTGTCAAGATTTATTGTAGCAGTAATGTTCTTTAGATTTTCTATTGTTAAAACTTGTAAGTTAAACTTTTAAGAAATTCTAGAAAACTGAAGTTCTTGCGCGAACAGAGCCTTCGAAAAATTTTCGCGTGAACTGTTCACAAAAACTTTTCACGCGTAAAGATCTGTAACTGACTTTTGCGAAGATGAGGTTCTTGCATGAAATAATATTTTTTCTAACAAACATTTTTGATTTGCTTACTTCTTGTAACACCCGAAAACTTAAAAAAAAAAAGAAAAGAAAAGTAAAGGGAGCAAACGGGATATTATATTGAAAGGCGAGGGGTAAAAGTGTACAAGGGTCAAACCGGCCCATAATGGGGTTTAAAAAGAAAATGACCGCCCATACTTTCACTCCTATGCACTCAACTTACGGCTAGTGAGAGAAAGAAGCTCCCATCCAGTTCTAGAAAGAGAAAGTGAGAAGTTCTTCAAGGAGGTAAGATTTTATGGTGTTTTCTCCTTGGATTCAGTTGGGTTTAAGCCTCTAGACAGTTTATACGTGTTTCTATGTGTTTAGTTTCTTCTTTATATGTGTTTAGGTGTTAGAACTCTAGGGTTGCTCTCGAGTTTATGGTGTTTTGCTTGAAGGATGTTTAAGGTGAGTTCTAGATCCCGTCTTTTACTTGTTTTCTACTTGTTCTGGGCTGATATGTGTAGGATGTGGCGAGGGTGTGGTGCTTACCTGGCTTATGTGAAGGATGTGGATGCTACCGTGCTTCAACTGTCAGATGTGCCAGTAGTATGCGATTTCCCTGAGGTGTTTCATGAATACCTTCCAGGGATCCCACCCGATAGAGAAATCGAGTTTTAGATTGACTTGATGCCAGGAGCGCAACCCGTCGTCAAGACACAATACCGGATGGCTCCATCTGAACTCAAAGAGCTGATGACGCAACTGCAAGATCTTTTGGATAAGGGCTTTATTCGGCTTAGTATCTCTCTATGGGGTGCTCCGGTTCTATTCGTGAAAAGAAGGACGGTAGTATGAGGGTGTGCATCGACTACCACGAGCTGAACAAGTTGTTTGTGAAGAACGGGTATTCGTTACCAAGGATTGACGACTTGTTTGATCAGCTCCAAGGTGCTAGTTGGTTCTCCAGGATAGACCTTTGATCAAGGTATCATCAAGTGAAGGTAAAGGAGCAGGATATCCCTAAGACAGTCTTTCCACACGTTATGGACACTACGAGTTTCTCATGATGTCTTTTGGTTTAACCAACATGCCAACTGCCTTTATGGATCTTACGAATAGGGTATGCCGACCGATGCTAGACAGATCGGTGATCGTATTCATTGATGATATTATGATCTATTCTAAGAGCGAAGAGGAGCACGCCTACCATCTCAAGGAGGTACTAGAGACACTTAGAAACGAGAAGTTGTACATGAAGTTCTCTAAGTGTGCATTTTGGCTATGAGAGGTTCAATTTCTTGGCCACGTGGTTAACCTCGAAGGAATAATGGTGGACCCTATGAAGGTCAAAGCTGTAATGCAACGGGAATCACCAAGGATGCCATCCGAGATCCGTAGTTTCCTTGGTTTGGCAGGTTACTACATAAGATTTACTCAAGACTTCTCTAAGGTGGCGACCCCGTTGAATAAACTGACTTGCAAGAATGTGAAGTTTGAACGGGGTTCCAAGTAGTAGAGTATGTTTAAAGAGTTGAAGACGAGGTTAAAAGCCCCAATCTTGACATTACCTGAAGGGAATAATGACTTGGTGGTATGCTGGTTGTGACACCGGATGTCATGGGTCAAATCAGAGAATTCCAAGATGAGTCACGGAAAGACGATAGGATCAACTCTGAACGGATGAAGGTGCAGGTAAAGGATTTAGGGGAGAACACCCTTGGTGTTAGAACCCGTTCCGGGCGAATGTGGATTCCTCGTATGGGGATCTACGGGGAAGGATTATGGATGAAGCTCACAAAACAAGATATTCCATCCATCCTGGTGCCACAAAGATGTATCATGACCTAAAGAAGGATTATTGGTGGCTAGGGATGAAGCGTGACCTGGTGGAGTACGTGAGTAAGTGCTTGACCTATTTACAAGTGAAGGCAGAGGATCAAAAACCATATGGGAGGATCCAACCCTTGGATATACCCGAATGGAAGTGGGAACGCATCACCATGGACTTCATCACAAAATTGTCTCGCACGACGAGAGGATGTGATACCATTTGGGTGGTTGTAGACCACTTGATGAAGAGTGCTCACTTCTTACCAATCCGAGAGACTTACTCGTTAGAAAGGTTGGTGGAGCTGTTCATCAAGGAGATTGTAACTCATCATGGCATGCCAGTGTCTATTGTTTCTGATAGGGACACTCAGTTCACGTCCAAGTTCTATAAGAAATTTCATGATGCGATAGGAACGAGGCTACATGTTAGCATGGCTTACCACTCTCAGACAGACGGTCAATCTGAACGGACCATTCAGACCTTGGAGGATATGCTCCGGGCATGCATTATTGATTTTGGTGGAAGTTGGGATGAACACATACCATTGGCAGAGTTCACCTACAACAATAGTTATCATGCCAGTACAGGCATGCCACCATTCAAAATGTTCTATGGGAGACAATGCAAAACCCTGGTGTGTTGGGGTGATATCGGGCAGAAGGAGTTGGGAAGTATCAAGATCATTGAGGCCACGTCGAAGAAGTTGGAAAAGATCAAGGTGTTTATAAAGGCTGCAAAGAACCGACAGAAGTCCTACGCTTATAAGAGAAGGAGGGCAATTGAGTTCCAAGTGGGAGATAAGGTGATGTTGAAAGTATCTCCTTGGAAAGGGATTATCAGGTTTCGAAAGCGAGGGAAGTTGAGCCCAGGGTATATTGGGCCATTCAAAATCATTGCCAGAGTTGGTGAATATATAGGCTGGAACTTCCCGATGAGCTACATGGGATTCATCCTACGTTCCATGTATCTCACATACGAAAGTGCTTGGAGAAAGGTGACGTTGTTATTCCTCTCACGGACATCGAGGTTGATGAAAGGTTGAATTACGTGGAGCAACCAGTGGCTATTTTGGACCAGAAGGAGAAATAGTTAATGAATAAAGTGATTAGTCAAGTAAAGGTGCAATGGAAGCATCGCAAGGGATCAGAGGCCATTTGGGAGTCGGAGGAAGAAATGAGACGGTACTACCTAGACCTCTTTAAGGAGTGACAGGTGTCGGGGATGAAACCTTTATAAGGGGGGTGGACTTGTAACACCCGAAAACATCAAAAAAAAAGAAAAGGAAAGTAAATGGAGCAAACGGGATATTATATTGAAAGGCGACGGGTAAAAGTGTATAAGGGCCAAGCAGGCCCATAATGGGGTTTTAAAAAGAAAATGGCCACCCATACTTTCTATCCTGTGCACTCAACTTACGCCTAGTGAGTGAAAGAAGCTCCCATCCGGTTCTAGAAAGAGAAAGTGGGAAGTTCTTCAAGGAGGTAAGATTTTATGGTGTTTTCTCCTAGGATTTAGTTTGGTTTAAGCCTCTAGACAGTTTATATGTGTTTCTATGTGTTTAGTTGCTTCTTTACATGTGTTTAGGTGTTATAACTCTAGGTTTGCTTTCGGGTTTGTGGTGTTTTGATCGAAGGGTGTTTAAGGTGAGTTCTAGATCCCCTCTTTTACTTATTTTCTACTTGTTTGGGTCTGATATGTGTACTGTAAAGAATGTTTATTTACCAAACTATGTTTTTCCATGAAAATATGACTGTTTACAAAAGATGCTTGTTTCTAAAAGATCTCTATGATCTTGAATGGTTGCTTGTTATGTTTTAATTATGTAATTGGTAGATCTATGCTAAGAATACACTTAAGATGATGTATGGAACTAGAAACTGCATAAGTTGGATTGTAAGTGTTGAACATGTTGTCCGCTGTGGACACTAACTGTCCATTGTGGACACTTGAAAATTGTTAGAATGTCCGTTATGAACACTTTAAGCGTTTATACTATTCGTTGTAGACACTTAAGTATGCATGCATGTCCGCTGTAGACACTTAAGTATGCATGAATGTCTGCTATGGACATTAGTCATCCGCTGTGGAACCTTTAAATACTTTAGACTGTCCGCTATGGATTATTGTTGTCCGCTGTGGACACTTGTAATGTCTAATTCATCCGCTATGAACCTTAGTCATCCGCTGTTGACACACTTAGTGTCTTATTCATCCGCTGTGGACCTTAGCCATCCGTTGTGGATTTTTGTCGTTCGCTGTGGACTTTGGCTGTCGGCTATGGGCACTTAGTACTTAAGTCATCCACTGTATACCTTATTCATACGCTGTGAACACTTAGGTTTATTCTGAAATTTTGGGAATAGAACTTAAGTGATAAGTACTTATGTATAAGGAAAGATTATACTTGTTTAATGTTTCTAATATTTGATTCTTTTCTTATGTGCTGCTATTATGAATATTAATATTTCATGTTATGTGATTCTAATAACCGGATACCTTAAAAGTATTATGCATAAACAAGTGGCCGCAAAGGAATAAAAGAAAGACAGTAGAACTTAATGAATATTACCCCCAGGCCCGTATGATGAGTTGAAAGCCTTGCAAGCAAAATGAATGGAGGTTCACGACCCTGGGTGTCGTTTGTTCAACTGATGTGCGGCTGTTTCAGCCCAAAGGATGCACATCTGGGGTCTAATCCTTGTGATTGACCAATGAATGAATGGGACCCGTATTCATGAGCAGACTTCGTGCCTAGCAGAGTTGGTCAACTGTCAGGGGTTAGCTACCATGATAAACGTGTACTGGCAGGGGTTCGACATTTGTTGCCAACCAACAATGTAGGCTCTTGGTTTGTGCAATCCTAGTTAATGAAAGAGAAAGATAATGAAAAAAAGAAAGATAATGAATCTTTAACGAATGGTTATGTATAATGATGGATGAACACCAAGTGAATCTTACAAAATGTATATTTTCTATATTATCAAACTAAAACTCACTCATCAACACTGACTTATCAGTTAGCAAGTAATGATGTTGCTGGGGATGGCATGAGGTTAAAGCTACTTGGAAAATAAAGACTGGCATCCATGTTATGCAGAAATGATATTCTAGTCTTGTAATACAACTAAATGTTCTTTTGAAACTTGTAACAACGATGTATTTCTTGGCAAAAGTTATTATTAATGCACGAGATGGTTTTTGTTTAACTATTCTGCTGCCATGATTTCTTATTTCAATGTATTTTAATGTGAAAAGTGCTATGAATGACTAGTTGTGGGGTTTCCTGGAATCGGGGCCATACACTTCTCGCGTGAATTATAAACTTTTCGCACGCGTAGAATGAATTTTCGCAACTCAATTCTATGCCATTTTGAAGTTACCAACCTCAATCTTATCACCAATTTTTTCAAAATTAAGTGGTTAAGCTTTAAATTAATAAATTAGGTTCTAATTTGATCATAATTGTCTCTAATTGATTCACTTAAGTTCAATTAAACCATGTAAACTCCATCACTTTATCAATTGAACTTGTTTCGGCACTTGACATATTTAAATTGATCACAAAATGCATAAATCAAAGCAATCTTCAATAGTAAATCGAATTTGTAGCTCAAAAACACTTCAAAACTTTTCAATCTTCAATCTAATCGATCTAGAGCACTTATGTCTCTTATACCAATTGTAAGGATTGTCAACAAAATGCAGATTGATCTCATGAGGAGAATACGGAATGTAATCGTTCATGGTAAAGTAACTGAAAGATTAAAATATGAGAAACACGATTTAGGCAACAAAATGTAAATAAACTTCAATGTGTATTGCTCTCTGATTCAAATGTTTACAAGTGTGAACAAAATCAAAAAAAGTACTTAATTACATCAAAAGCAAATTATTTATACTTAACCAAAAAAAGGTTTGGCATGAGAAGTAGGTTCTCTCGTGGATCTATAGTTCTCGCGCGACTTTGATCTTCAATATCTTCATTTGATTTCCTGAGCCTGTAGAATCGATCACCACATGCACCAAGCATTTCTAACCAATTTTGATATCATTACAACCTTTATGTACATCACATGAAGCAAAGTGCTACGAATAAGCAAATGTTCATCATCACTACGGATTAAAACAAGATCATAGCCTCAATGACACATGCAACACATCATCATCAACATATGACAATCATGAACATCAACAACCAGCGCCATGGTAATCTATAAATAGGTTCCATGACAATCTCTTAGATGAGCTCGCGCACACCATCATATACCCGACAAAATGCCTCAAATGAAGGACAGTCCATCATCATCGACGTAGGTATAAGCACCAAAAATCAGATGAAAAAATCTTGCCTTGCGCATTGGATGGATGGGTTAAATCAAGGCTTCGATAACAATGCCGTCATCGTAGCCTAAAACCAACCATCCTGTAACCCTGCCATGCCATAGATGGATTTTTACTCAATTTATTGTTGTGCATTTAAACTCATCATAGCCACACGAATCAACCTCACAAACCAAACTTATATAACTTAAAAAAACTAATGCCTGGCATAATCGGAGACATAATTTTAATGAACAAAAACGTGAATGCATTAGAGACCCCAAACAGAGCTACACAAAATCAAACTTAAAACCACAAAAAACACCATAAATGGTCAAAAGGCATGACCATCACAGGATGCAACATCGAAAACAATTATGAAATCACAACGGAGAAAGGAAGGAGCAGTTATCTATGTAATTACGGTCTTTGTTGGCGTGGGCGAGCACTCTCTTTTCTTTGTCAAATTCCGTCTTACCAAACAAGACTGACTTCTTACCAAACCGCGAAGGGTTGTGAGGCTGGACCAGGTATGAAGAATGAATCTATATCTGTGCACCCAAACTAGGGCAAAGGTAAAACACTAAGAAAAAAAACGTAAATGATCACAAAAATCATTGCTTAATTGGATTTAAAATAAAGCCATATTAATTGCCAAAAAAGACTATCTCAGATGAACATACTTGCATCATCATTAACTCAACTCAAATCATCAATGAGAGGCAGAAGTGAACTAGCCAATTTTACATCAACAGTAAACAGGAGATGGACCGGCATTCGTCTCAACCGCCTTCCCAACAATAATCGCAATTGGGAGGCTGAGTGGGCCTTGTGTCCACCGCCATCATCATCATCATAAACCATGCCAAGCAAAATGGCCACTGCCTCTGTCACCACTGACACCATTCCATAAAGAGGTTTTCTGTAGCAATACGAAAAGGGACACCCCATGCATACAAAGGAGATGGAACCGCGTTCCGCTCCACCGTCAGCAGAACGCCAACCCTACTTCAACCGTAAATAGGAGGCAAAGCCAGCGTAGCCTCCACTACCATTGCAACCATCACAAACCTCCTCAAGGGAAACGGCGAAAAGGAGGCGCTAAAAGGGCTGACCATCCTGACCGCCATTGCCATCGCCACCAACAACATCACGTAGAGAGGTTATATCAAAACCTAGAAAACACTCAAAAAATTGAAAACAGATATAAGGAAATGCATATGAAACTTGTGCCAAACACAAAGAGATATGCACATCTACAAGAAAGGGGGCACCGGACTGGCTGCCACTGCCATTACCACAGGCAACAACATCGATGAGTAGAAGGGGATCGGATAGGTCGCCACCGGCAACATCATACAAAGAGATTCTATGAAAACACTAAACACCCGTATAAACGGGAAATGAAGAGAAAGATTGCACTATAGTACATGTACAAAACACAATAAGATATGCATTTTACTGTTCATTTACTTTGGTAATTAATAGTATGTAATAATATCTACATCAGTCCGAAGATAAGTCGGGTCATTTGTTAGTCTATATTTTATCACGTTGCGTTGCCGCACAACGCTCGGCCGGTAAACAACCAGTTATGTTAATGTTCAAGTAAATCTTTATCATTAAAGATGTTAGGATATGGCAAGAAACGATTAAAAATACATGAAATGAATATTGTGTGGCGTAATTATATTACAAATGACAGAATTGTTTGTTGATTAATATATAGACGACGATCGTAGAATTATCACAAATTGATGGCACGTTTGTTGTGGTTTAAGACAGATGATGAAGTTGGAGAAAGCATTTTTAGTTGGTATTTGTAGCTATAAATCTCTTAGGTGTAAATGTAGTTTTAATATGTGTATATAAATGAAACATTGTATGATATAATATTTAACTTATTTATTATAAGTGTTTGTTAGTTTTAAAATTCATTCTACTCATCTTCGTATACTCACGCGGTTGGCAGAACGCCAACTCTACCTCAACCGTAAATAGGAGGCAAAGCCAGCGTAGCCTCCTGTCACACCCTCAAATTCCACGTGCGGAGTTTTACCGCGAGGCGTGTGAACATACCAGGATCTAAGTCATTAGTTACTCAGAACGACACTACATGAAACAATTAAAACAAATCTAGAGTTTAAAACTTTAAAACTGTGCGGAAGCGTCTTGTGAATTAGTCAAACCCAAAGCATTGAAAGTGTAACTTTGGCAAAACACGCGCGAACCCTATGTTTGTAAACATATAAATTGTAAACCAAATGTCAGGGCATAATATGAAGCTTTTAAATGCATGCTTGACTTGTGATGTGCTCCTACTAGCAACTGTAGTTAACGACCTAAGGATAGCATACTAAAGTGTCAACAAGACGGTTGGTGAGTTCAAGAGATGAGTATATCATAAACCATAGCAGTTGTAAAACATAAGTGTATCGATATAGATAGCTAGTCTATATTCATAAGTAATAAGCATAGTGATTTCACGATCGAAACTGACTGTGTTCGTTTGTTTGCCTCTCGCTACCAAGTCGTGACGAATGTTCGTTGTTTAGGACAATATTGCACCCGCTTGACCTCCAGTCTTACAGGTGGGGCTTGTCAGACCAAGTAGTACTATCCAAGATTTCCTGCTAGTTTCCTTAATTGACGATCCGAAAGTGTGAGGTCTTTCAATGATATATCACACTATGTTATACTATACACAACTTATATAATAAAGCGTTTGTAAATGAGTATGCTATCTCCTCCAAAAAAGAGTGTATAAAAACTGGGGCATAAACTCACCTGGTGCGCCAACAAACAGAATAATGCAAGCTATGAAGGAATGGAAAGACAACCCGTCAAAAGTTACCTAGAACATGTGAGTTTGTAAGTACAGACCAGAATTGGCTTAACAGATCCTAAGTGCTCAATACACAGGTTGACCCAAGTGATATGGTAAACAATAAAACATTTTGATCTAGTTGACCCGTTGGTGACATGTCAAGTTAGATTCTTGTTTGACCAAGTATAGTAATTCATAAATCATCATACCATCACAGACTACTATACACGTCATTCACATAAGCCACATTGCATCTCTTAAATCTCATCATGATCTTCATGCTAGCTTAGGTTGTCATACAACACATGCAAACCATTTCATCATACTAAACATGTTCACAATTAGATTCCTCTATCGTTTACACATTGGGTTTTGTCACTCACAACGTGCCATGTGAAGCCACTCACGGCTACACACCCTCACCCTGCCAATCCTACAAAGTAGGAGCCTCATATTCATACGCGTGTATGATACTTATCATCACATACCCAAATGCAATTCATACAAGCCAATAACCAACTTTTTAATATTCAGTTACTATATTGCATCACAAACTCATAAACTTGTACATAATGCCATACTTGTATATTTTCCAAGAACACCTAGATTTTCCCAAGGATTCATTAATTAACCAAATGACCCTATTATCATAATCTAACACATTAGACATCATCCATGATCCCTCTAGCATGCTCCTAACATCCCAATCATGATCATTGAAAAATCATGCAAGTTACATCAACAAAGTTTCCCCTTTGGGAAAGTGATATCCAAAATCTATATTTTCATTAATTTCAATCCCAAAGTCATCAATAACATCTCTAATCTAGTTCATAGCAATCAGAACAACCCCTTTAACATCCCCAAATCATCAAAACATGGATTCTTGAATTCAAAAGTTTCTAATTTGGGCAATATATGAACTAGATGATAATACCATGAAATTCTTGAATAATCCGCATAGACTAACATCAATACAACATCACTAACATTATAGAAACACCAAACAATCAAGGAATTCGACTTTTCTTCATCAATTTCGAACTAGGGTTCTTCAACTAACAAAAACCATGAAACTAATCAAAATCTAACCTTTTAATTTTGTAGAAATCAAGGTTTTCACTTGTTAGTCAGTTGTAATGCTTGAATCACAATAGAATTCGCTGGTTTCTTGTGGTAGCAAGATCAAAATCGTGGATGTGTGTGGGTATGGGTTGACGGCCGCGACAAATGGAAGGGTGGGGGATTAGGGTTTAATTTTTTTGATTATTTAGATTAATTACCATTACACATATAACCCTCCCATGTTAATATTTTATAAAAACTAATTTTTTTTTCTAACTTTTTAATTAGTTTTTAACCATGAAACACATGAATCATTACTAGCTAATAGAAATCAAGTATTTTAACTAGAAAACTTTACACATGAATCAGATAGTACACTTTTTCACGTTATAAAGTGAAATTCTCAAATAATACATACAATTCATAAATCATATAATTATGTGTTAATAACCAACATTACTAATAAAAGTTATTACTTGTTATCCAAAGTTAATTATTGTTAAGTCACCAACACCCAACGATAACTAGTGTGTGCTGACAACATGTGTATGCAAGACTTAATGAGACTAATGGGGTTTGGTAAAAAAAATTACTGGATGTCACATTATCCCCATGTTGAAAAAATTTTTGTCCCGAAAATTACGTTACATGGTTGTGTTACATCATCGGTCTATTGCATTGGCACAAGGAAATCGGGTTTGTTTTGGGTGAGTTGTCACATCATCCTCATGTTGAAAGAAATTTCGTCCCGAAATTTAATCATTACCTTCGTCAGTTGTTGTCGTTGTTTCGAAAAAATGAGGATACTTGAACTTCATCTGGTCCTCATGTTCCCACATGATCTCTGGTCCACGTTTTGAGTTCCAGCGAGCCTTGACAATAGGGATCTTGCTCTGCTTCAAGGTCTTGACCTCTCGGTCCATCACCTCAACCGGTTCTTCAATGAATCGTAATTGTTCGTCCACGAGTACTTCCTCGAGCGGTACAACCAAGTCTCGTTAGATAATCACTTCTTTAAATTTGAGACGTGAAAAACATCATGGATTCCACTCAACGAGTCAGGTAGACTTAGTCGGTACGCCACCGGGCTGATTCTTTCCAAAATCTCGAACGTTCCAACGTATCGCGGATTAAGCTTACCTCTTTTGCCAAATCGGATCACATCTTTCCATGGTGAGACATTCAACAAAACTTTGCCTCCGATCTGAATCTCTAAAGGTTTCCTTCGCTTATCAACATAGCTCTTTTGTTTGGTCTCGTGGTATAGCCGTATGATTTCATATCTGTACAATATTCTCTGTAGTTTCATGCACCAATTTGGGGCCATTCAATTGACTATCACCAACTTCTGCCCAAGAAACTGGTGATCTACACTTTCACCCATACAACGCCTCAAATGGGGCGCTTTAATACTGGTATGATAGCTATTATTGTAAGAATATTCCACCAAAGGTAGATGGACTTCCCAATTGTTCCCAAAATCTATCACACAGGCTCGCAACATGTCCTCTAAAGTTTGAATAGCGTGCTCGCTTTGTCCGTCAGTCTAAGGATGGTAAGCGGTACTTATGTCTAACCGTGTACCCAAAGATTTCTGCAATGATAGCTAGAAATGGGAAGTAAAACGGGCGACACGATTTGAAATGACCAAAATAGGTACATCGTGTCTAGATACTACTTCCTTCAGGTAGATTCGGGTTAGCTTATCCGTTTTGTCCGTTTCTTTGATTGCCAGGAAGTGAGCAGACTTAGTCAGTCGATCTACAATCACCCATATCGTGTCACAACCGCTAGGAGTTTTGGGTAATTTGGTAATAAAATCCATGGAAATTAGCTCCCACTTCCACAAAGGAATTTCTGGTTGTTGCAGTAACCAAGATGGCCTTTGGTACTCAACTTTCACCTTAGAGCAGGTTATACACTTGCTCACATAGGTAGCTACCTCCACCTTCATATTAGGCCACCAATAGTGCGCCTTCAGATCATGATACATCTTGTCAGAACCAGGATGTATAGAGTACTTAGACTTGTGTTCCTCACTCATAACCATGTCTCATAGATTTCCATTTGAAGGAACCAAAAGTCTATCCATGAAGTAACAGATTCCATCGGTTTCACCTCAAATTGCTTGTCCATCCCACTTAATGATTTGGATTCAACATTTTCTGCTTTCAAAACATCTATCGGAGCTTCCCTGATTTGTTCAGGAAATTGTGTGCTAATCGTAAGCTATAAAGCTCGCACTCGTCGGGGTTTAGGAGTCTCCTTTCTGCTTAAGGCATCAACAACCACATTTGCCTTTCTCGGGTGGTATTTAATAGCACAATCATAATCATTCAATAATTCTACCCAATGCTGCTGCCTCATATTCAGATCTTTCTACTCGAAGATATGCTAAAGACTCTTGTGATAGGTGTAAATGGTGCATTTGGTATCTTACAAGTAATTTCTTTAGATGTTCAAGGCAAAGACTACTGCATCTAATTCCAAATCGTGGGTAGTGTAGTTCTTCTCATGCACTTTTAGTTGCCTTGAGGCATAGACTATTACTTTGTCTCGCTACATTAGGACACAACCTAATCCTTGGATAGAAGCATTGCAGTAAACCACAAAATCTTCAGTCCCTTCCAGTAATGCCAATATCGGCGCACTACAGAGTTTCTGTTTCAACAACTAGAAAGCTGCTTCTTGAATCTCTCCCCATTTATATGTCACACCCTTATGTGTCAAGGCAGCGATAGGTTGAGCTATTTTGGATAACCCTTTAATAAAACATCGATAATATCCTGCCAGTCCAAGGAATTGTCATATCTTACTAGGTGTTTTGGGAACTAAACAATTCTTTATTACCTCAACCTTTGCAGGATCTACATGGATTAAGTTTTCATTAACAATGTGACCCAGAAATCGCACCTCTCGAATCTATAAGTCACACTTAAGAATTTGGCATACAATTGTTCTCTTTTAAGCAGTTCCAAGATTAGTCGCAGATGCTTCTCATGCTCCTCTTTGGTCTTAGAATAGATTAATATGTCATCGATAAACACAATAATAAACTGATCAAGGTAGGGTTTGCACACATGGTTCATAAGATCTATTAATACCGCTGGTGAATTAGTCAACCCAAATGGCATGACCAAGAATTCATAATGGTCATAACAAGTTCTGAATGTTGTTTTTGAGATGTCTTCCTCTTGAACCCTTAATTGATGATAGCCGGACCTCAAATCAATCTTGGAATAATAATTGGATCCCTGAAGTTGATCAAACAGGTCATCAATACAAGGTAAAGGGTATCGATTCTTGACCGTCACTTGGTTCAACTCTCTGTAATAAATACACATCCAGAATGCACCATCCTTTTTCTTAACAAAACAGACAGGAGCTCCCCATGGTGATGAGCTTGGTTAGATAAATCCTTTATCTAACAGCTCTTGAAATTGTACTGATAATTCCTGTAGCTCATTTGGTGCAAACCTTTAAGGTGGTCTTGTAATTGGAGCTGCTCTGGGGGTTAATTCAATCTAAAATTGAACTTGACGATGAGGTGATAATCAAGGCAGGTCCTCTGGAAACACCTCTGGAAAGTCATAAACTACTGGGATATCCTCTATCTTCCTCTCCTCTTGTTGCTTGTCGGTGACCAGGGCCAATATGGCTAGATGACCTTTGCGTAGCAATTTCTGTGCTTTCATAAATAATACAACGCCTATCACTGCACCACCCTTTTCACCCTTGACCGCAAGGATTTCACCTCCCTCGAGAGGAATACGTATGATCTTCTCATGACATACTACTTCTGCCTGCTTCTCAGGTAACCAATCCATGCCCACAACCACATCAAAACTCCCAAGCGTCACAGGCATAAGGTCAATGGCAAATACGTGTCTGGCCAGTTCTATCTTACAATGTTTGTGAATGTGCATAATGTGAATTTGCTTACCATTAGCTAACTCTACAGTATACGTGGCGTGACCTTTCGAATATTTGTTAACTAATTGTTACTTCCCGTTACCTCTTGTAAGTGCTAATTATGTCAATAAAACAACTATGAGGGTTCATCTTTGTGCATTTCTAATAATCTCGATTTATAATATCAGTTTTAAATAAATAAATTTTTGTAAAGTTTAAGTAGTAATTATGAGTTTTAACGAAAATAAAATGTTTATTTCAATATTTATAAACTATATAAAAAGATTAACTTATTTTCATAAAGTTCGGGTTTAAAACGTTATTTGTGAAACTGGATTAAAAGATTTTGGCATAAAATAATAAATTTCAAAACCACAGGGACCAAAGCTGTAAATTCTTTTTAAAACAGCCCCCCCATTTTTCTTCTCGATTTCCCGGTGGCCGGCCGGTGAGTCTCTGGCGTGGCACTGGCGACCATGAAACACCCAAAAAACTTAGCCTTTTAAACTCCAAACCGCTTCTAAACACTTCGGTAACCCGTTTCGAACACGAAGATGTGTTTTAATTCGATTTTAAATGCGGTTATGAGAGACTTTGGACACGAAACCGAACCCCATCAATACCAAATCCGTTTCTACACTTAAATCATATTATGAATCTAATTAATCGAGCATAAGCGTTCATATAATCATTTAGAAGTCATTAGTATGTTTAATTTTATATGAAACTGTAATTTGCATTTCGAATTCTACCCGTAAGCCCCGAACTCAACTCGAACTCATTGAACTCAAAACAGTTCTAATCGAGGCTATTTAACAGCGGGGAAAGGTTCTATTCGACTTCTTCCAACTCTCGGTAACCTTAATTCTTAAAAATCACACACACATCGCATTTGGATCAAGACCCAGTTGTGACTTGTTCGAATCTGTACGAGTCGATTCTACATCGAATCAGGTAATTCAAAAGGGCTATACACTCGATTAATCAAGGGGAGACAAAGCCCTATGGTTAATTCCAGTAACATCAGTGATTGGGTGACCAATTGGATCGATTTTGATTCTAGGGTTCATGGTGCAATTGGGGGTTTTATTGCGTGAGGTTTTAAAAATGTAAAACGGGTTTATGACAGGCCCAGTCTACCTAGCCTACCGGTAAAACCACCACACCATAACCAGGAGGTCTCCGGTTCTAACCTGGCCACTTGCAAATCTTTTTAAAGTTCTTTTTTTTAATTTTCTATAATTCCAGAAAAACTTTAAAATGTTATTAAATTGATATAAAAACCATCTTGATACTACATCAAAACTCATCTAGTAATTTCTAAAATATTTCTGCAATTATAATATGATAAATTCTTTTCTTTAGATTTCAAAAGTTGTAAAATTATTATAAAATATATTTACAAGTTTTAGATTGTATAAAAATTATTACAAATCAAATAGGAATTATTTCAAGGTATAGCTAATATTTCATAAATCATTTAAATAATTAATCATTTTCTTTCACCAATTGATCTCATTAGTAAAGTATTTACTTTTTTCTACACTTTGTATTTACACTCTACTTAATTATTTTTCATCATTTCAAATCAACCTTATTTAATCAATCTTTAAAAACTTAATATTTGTACACTAACACATTTTATTATCTAACATGTTCAAAATCAATTGTTACCAATCTATAAATCAATTTTTTTATATTAAAATTTTAAACCCCTAAATGGAACCGTATTGTATTCTTATTCTTTAGACCTTAATTGTTCTAATTTAGGTTACCACTCTTAGGTTAACCGTGAGGAAAACCGTTGGTACCTATTCTCGTATTCTTATTTTAAGTACATCTTGAATCATGTGAGTTTCCATACCTCGTTTTTACTTTATTCCACACTTTTTGAGGTGAAGCATGTTAACCGTATAAATATACACTTGTAAACTCTTTAAATACTTGTAAAGCACATGCAATTCATCTTATTAATTTGTCATGGTTATTGGAGATATTGGTGAACAATATATGATAGTCATCTTGTGCAAACAATCATTAACTATTGCTAGCCTAGCAACGTCATAGATCTATGGGCTTGAAAAGCCTATTTGGTGCTAAAGCCGAGGTTATTGCCGGCTCCTGATGACGTATTCTTGTTCATCAAGGGAAGCAAGTACACTTAGCTAATCATATATTTCGTTGTGGCCATATTTTGTCAAGGTTTGATTGTATCATCATGCTATCAATATGTTCTTGCATTATTTCTTAACCTATGACTTGAATTGCCCCATAAAAGGTTTTATATATGTATGTACAAACCTATGGGAACTCACCAACATCATATGTTGACTGTATTTTCTAACATGTTGCAGGGAGTGCACAAGCTTAAATGTTGATCTTGAAGATTGGAAATTATCTTGGACTGGACCTAGAAATAATAAAGGATTCACTTTTAATCTGGACGTTTTAAATTAGTTTATGTTATGGTTGCTTGTTTGAGACTCATGAATGTAATGTTACAATTTGAACCTTATATTTAATGATATTTACACTTTGAAGTAGCGTTGTGTGGCTTGAACAATCGTAACCCTCACATCTCAACGTTTCTGTCGTTAAGGTTGGGGTGTTACAGATTGGTATCAGAGCCCATAACTAAAGGGATTTAGGTTATTAGCAATAGTGACCTAGACTATGGTTAATATAGGGACCTCTACATGAAAATTCTTTATGATCTTGTAAGTTTACTTATATGCATACTACAAGATGCTACATGTTACATGATAAACTCCCTTATGTGCTACTTGATTCTAATTAGTTGAAATTGTACCTTAAGTGGTTAACTTGAATGAAGAAACCTCTAGACTTGTATATCTCCAACTTCTTAATCATCTTCACCCGTCCCTAGTTTCAACGCGCCTTTGTCTTTTTCTTAAACTTATTCTTGACTACACGCAGAATCGTGTGCATTATATCGAGTGGTTCAACTCTTTAGACTTTATGTCTAAACTTTGAAAATCTCATCAAGATTTTAATTCTATTAGTCTATACGGAAAATGTGTGACACATAAACACCTTTATCCTGGATTTCCTGGCAAAAAGCCTTCGGGCTAAGGTAAGCATTTTGCATAAATCCAAATCAATTGCGAGACCAGTTATGGTTACCTGGGACTTTGGGATGAGTGATAAACTATGGTCAAAATACACAAATTTCCTAAGACAAATTTGAGTTATGTTACCTTGACATGTTAATGTTCCTATTGGCTGTGTGTTACCAAACGGAACCATCCTGTATGTGTTTTATAAGTCCAGAAAAAAAAATTATTGTTTTATTGAATTGGCTTTACTTCAAAATTTCTATGTCTAACCTATTTTTGTATCAAGAATGTCTCGTCATCATGGAAAGCGTGGTAGCTCCAATCGTAAAATCGCCAATATGATCGCCCGACAAATGGCTTCCGTTCTTCCTACAATGGTCGTTGAACTGAGTAGCACCCTAATGGCCAATGCTAGCAATAATGCTGTAAGGAACATCTGAAGATTAAAGGCTGATGCAACCAAAGGATACCAGAACAACCAAATCTTCCCGCATGCACTAAGGAACAAGAATGAACTAGCTTCGGAAGTCTTACACTCACAAATGAGTCTAAGTGTAAGATCTTCCGAAGCCAATAGTTCACAAGAAGTTGCTTTGGAAGTTTCACACTCTTCAGAAAATATTACAAGTGTGAAATCTTCCGAAGCCAAAGACCCTTTTCTTCCGAAGCCAAAGATGATGTCTTGTGAAGCTTCATAAGACAAAGTCTTCCGAAGCAATTGTGATGAGAAGACTGATTTCTTCCGAAGACAGAGAAACTATGCTTTCTCTGAGTTACTTTTTGATAAAGCTGCTATACCTTCCACTGCTGCTCTGAAGACTCATCTGCTTTTCATAAGTTGGTGAAACTTCCATACTTTATCAAACTGTAGAATAAGGTCTTTGACTGTAACTTCCCATAATTGTTCCTGTAGACTTGTCTTATTAGATAAGGTCAGTGAGCTATGGCATGTCATAGTTACTAGTCAAAAGGCAATCTACCTTTTGACTGTAGATTGATCTTGTTGTCTAGATTGGTCAAATCCCAGCTGTCTTTTGTATACTGACGGTTGTAAAGCTTCACACATCACTTATCTCTTCAAATGGCAGCTATCTCTAAGGCTGATATGGAAACTAAAACTATGAAAAAGTCTCCAGTGACCACTCCTGAGGATTTTGACACTTGGTGCCAAAGAATGGAAGGCTTCATCAAGTCTGAAGATTTCAGGATGTGGGAGTCTGTTGTCAATGGTCCTCATGTACCATACACCACTTCAGCTGCTGCTGGTGGTGATATGATACCCAAAGAAGGGGCTGACTTCTCTGAAGAAGACCGGAAGAAGATTGACATTGATCAGAAAGCCATGACAGCCCTTCAGACTGCTCTTGCAAATTCCATCTACAGAGGTTTCAAGAAGTGCAACACCACTAAACAACTATGGGATGCACTGAAACTGATGTATGAGGGGTCCAATAAAGCCAAGGAGAACAAGAAGGACCTCTTGAAGCAGTAGTTTGAAAAATTCACCTTCAAGACAGGTGAAACCATGACTCAACAGTATTTCATGTATGTTGAGATTATGGACATTTTGGCTGATATTGGAGTAACTATTGAGAATAAGGATATTGTTAGAAAGTTCATGTCCTCTCTTCCCAGAAAATGGACACACTATTGCGTGGTCATTAAGAGGACTAAAAACCTCAAGACCCTGACTCTTACTGAGTTATATGGAATACTCAGTGGATACCAGATGGAGATGAACATGCAAAACCCATCTGATAACTCCAACACTCACCAAAGTTCTGCCCTTCATGTGGGTGAAAGGGATAGCAAAAAACCACAGCACCATCTTATCTGCTACCCTGAAACTTCACAAAAGGGTCCTTTCATCAACTTCCCAGAGACACCGAGAGAGTGCTACATCCAAGGAAGCCCATTCCAAGAGACAAGCACCGCTCAAGCCTTTGTCTCTACTGATGAAAGTTCAGGAAACTTTCTTTTCACTCTTGAAGACCTGGATTGTATCCATCCAGATGATCTTGAATACATGGAGATAGTCCAGCAGATGGCTCTTCTCACTCACAGAGCCCAAAAGTTCTACAAAAGGACAGGGAGAAGGTTTCCCAGCAATGCTGCCAGTGGCAAGTTTGGATTGGAAAAGAGCAAAGTGAAGTGTTACAACTATAACCAGATGGGACACTTTTCCAGAGAATGCAAGGCACCTAAGTCAAATGGTGGCCAAGCATCATCCAGGCCAAACTTCACTTAGGGAGGGCAATAGAATGAGAAGCCAAGACAGCAAGCTGTTGTTGCTATTGAAGAAGGAGGCTTTGACAGGAGCTTTCAGGCTGAAGATGCTTCACCAAATCAAGCACTCATGGCTGACCATGATGAGGCTAAGGTACTAGAACATCTTTGCTCTCCTGAATGTATTGCTAAAGTAAATAGATACAGGTCCTACAACTTGGAAATAAGATCTGATATTGAGTCCTTGAATATCCTAAAAGCTGATTTTAAAAGAGCTAAAAATGACTATAAACTTAAGATAGAAGATCTGGAGAAAACAATTTCAACACTTAAACATGAGCAAACAAATTGCAGGACTCAAATTAAAGATCTCATTACCAAGTTGACTGAATGCCAGGCTGAGCTTGTGATCAGCAAAGCCCGGGCTGAAAAATGTGTTATTGAAGAAGAGACCTTTAAGAACATCATATCCTCATCTCTGCATGCAAAAGTTTGTTATCAGAATAAGCAGGGACTGGGATCTATTAAGAAAGCTCCTCCACATACTCTATTATCTGTAAGATCTCCAAGGTGTGGAACTGGTGAAGATGAGCTTCCCCTTATAGACCCTAGTGTTGAAGAGGAAGAAGAGAAGATGGTGAGGGATGACTCTAAAGTAAGTGAAGAGAGTCAATCCAAAATGGGTCACCATGCTCCTTAGGAGAGTAAGAAGGCTGGTCTGAATAAAACAAAGAAGAAGAACTTGATCAGAAGAGCAAAGAGAAGATCAAAGAAGGCTCAAGAGATCAAGGCCACTTTTGACTCCAAGCAGAAACAAGTGTTCATCTCTGCAGGGTTTGAAGTGGTAAAGGCTAAGGAATCAACTACAAACTCTAGTACCAGGAGTTTTAGTATTGTTCCAACTCATTCCAGCAAAGAGAAGGCTGAATTGATGTGTACCACTACTACACAGCCTGAACCATCCTCCTCCAAGAGCAAGTCTCTCCCTAAGAAGCTTGCTACATCATCTATGAAGAAGATGCTAGAGAAGGAAAGTGGTCAAGCTCAGTCTTGCTTTTAGAAGAAGACTCCTAGAAGGAAGCAAATGGACTGCATCATGTGTGGTAGAACTACTCATCTGGCTAAGGATTGCATCTACAATCCCAAAAGCACTATCCACATGATCAAAGAGAAAGCTTCTGGGAAGAAGAAAGAAAATCTAGCTTCAGAAGGAAAATTTGTTTCCTTTGGAAGCTCCAAAGTGAAAAGGAAAACATGTGGTAAATTGCCTTCGGAAGGAAAAATGGTCTTGGAAGAAAGGAATACTTCCGAAGCACCTAAGCCAGCTGCAGTGAAAGCTAGATCTTCCGAAGGCCGAATCTCCAAATCTTCTGATGTTGTTAAAACTTCCAAAGCTTTAAAGGTCAAGCCCAATCTTCAAAAGGTGATGTGGAAGATGAAGGAAGTCCAAGTGACTGAAAGTTCATCATCAGCAACAATAAATGATCCTCAAAGCCTGAACATAGGATCACTTACTGTTTCATTATCTTCTATTCACTTTGACAAACCCAAGACCAATGAGGCATGGATCCCCAAATGTAACTAAATCATCTCTTTTTATGCAGGGGCATCTCAAAACCAACAAGAATGTATGGATCATTGATAGCGGCTGCTCAAGGCACATGACAGGAAATCGCTCCTTGCTTCAAACCTTTGAGAAGTTTGATGGAGGGCCAGTTGCTTTTGGAGGAGATACAGGAGGTGACATCACTGGCAGGGGCATGGTCTTAAATGGTAAGCTCAGCATTGAGAAGGTAAACTTTGTCATGGAGCTTGGATATAATCTTTTGAGTGTGTCCAAATTTTGTGACCAAAAACATCACATGCTCTTCACTGAGCATGAGTGCATTGTTCTCAAGCCTAGGGTGGTTATTCCTAAGGAGTACATCCTGTTTAGAGCCCCTAGGAAGGAAAACATGTACAAGATGGATCTACAAGAAACAACTCCCTTCGGAGAAGTGTCTTGCTTTCTATCTAAAGTAAATAGTGATGAGTCTTTCCTCTGGCATAAAAGAATTTGTCATGTAAACTTTAAAAACATGAATAAATTGATTAAAAATGATTTGGTAACTGGAATGCTAAAGAAAGAGTTTACAAGTGATGACCATTGTGTTGCATGCCTGAAAGGGAAGCAACACAAAGTGTCTCACAACCCAAAGGAAACCAACTCCATCACTACTTCCCTTCACTTATTACATATGGATTTGTTTGGCCCCACCAGTGTAATGAGTCTAGGAAGGACCTCTTATTGTTTAGTGATCACAGATGATTTCATAAGATTCACTTGGGTCTTCTTCCTTAGAACTAAGGATGAGACTCCTGAGATCTTGAAGAACTTCATATGGCAAATTGAGAATCAATGTGATCACAAGGTCAAAACCATAAGATGTGATTAGGGAACAGAATTTAAAAACCAATTCCTTGATACATTTTGTGATGAAAAGGGTATTTCAAGACAATATAGTGCTCCAAGGACTCCTCAGCAAAATTGTGTTGCTGAGAGGAGAAACATGACACTTATTAAGGCTGCTAGAACCATGTTGTCTGACTCTAAACTGCCTATCACCTTCTAGGTAGAGGCTGTCAACACAGCCTGCTATGTGCATAACAGAGTTTTAGTGGTTAAGACTCATAATAAGACTCCTTAAGAGCTGTGGTACAAAAGGAGACCATTCATTGGTTTCCTCAGGTCATTTGGATGTCCCTGCACCATCTTGAATACAAAAGATCAAGTAGCCAAGTTTGCTGAGAAATCAGATGATGGACATTTTGTTGGATACTCTTCTTAAGCTAAGGCTTATAGAGTATACAACCTCAGAACTAGAGTAATTGAGGAGTCAGCCAATATGACCTTCAATGAAAATACTCCCAGTGTTAAAGGTTCTGGTCCGGATTGGCTGTTTGATCTTGATTTAGTTACCAACTATTTTAACAAGTCTTTTGAGAATGTTTTAGGATCTATAGATAATATATCAACAGGTGATCCTAACCCAAGATTTAAGCTGAGAAGACCAAACAAGAATACTACTTCACCTCTAATGGTAACTAACCCTACAAGTGAAGCTCCTATCAGCACAAGCATGACAAATACTACTGATTCATTTGAGATGCCTTCAAATTCCAGCTCAGAGGCTACAAACCCAGGTGAAGGAACTTCAAATGCAGAAGGAGATGGAGGTGGTTACAGTGATAAGGAATTTCTTGATGTTGATAACCATTTCATAAAAGGCAACATTAATGATGTAACACACTCATTGGATCAAGCTTCTTTTGATAAGTGTGTTGAAGTGGTGGGTAGCACTTCATTGCTAGATCTAAATTTCTCTAATATAGATCTCTCAAATCAACTTGCTGTGATCCCTCAACTTAGGATCCACAAGTCACATCCCACTACAAACATCATTGGAGATGTTGACACAGGGGTGAGAACAAGAGGACAAACACATGAGAGCAATGTTTGTCTGCATTCTTGTTTCTTATCCTAGATTGAGCCGAAGAAAGTTGATGAGGCTTTGAAGGATGGAAGCTGGATTGAGGCAATGTAAGAAGAGTTGGTTCAAATCAGAAGACAGAAGGTGTGAAACCTATGTCCTCTTACTCAAGGTAAGAGTGTCATAGGAACCAAATGGGTATTCAGGAACAAGACTGATGATAGAGGGATTGTCATCAAGAACAAGGCTAGACTGGTTGTCTAGGGGTACACTCACGAAGAAGGAATTGACTACACTAATGTCTTTGCTCCTGTAGCAAAACTTGAAGCTGTAAGAATATTCCTAGCTTATGCTGCATCCAAGGATTTCAAGGTCTGCCAGCTTGATGTAAAGTGTGCCTTTCTTTATAGGGTGATAGATGAAGAAGTTTATGTCAAACAACCACCTGGATTTGTAGACCCAGATCATCCTGATTATGTCTGCAAGCTTGATAAAGCTCTATATGGACTGCATCAGGCTCTAAGAAAGTGGTATGAGACACTATCAAAGAATCTTTGTCAACATGGATACAAAAGAGGTACTATTGATGGGACTCTCTTCATCAAAGAAACAGGGAATGATATAATCCTAGTTCAGATATATATAGATGACATCATCTTTGGTTCAACTAATCCAAAGCTCTGCAAAGACTTTAAGAAGCTGATGAAGGATAGATTTGAAATGAGTGCTAAGGGGGAACTCAACTTCTTTCTAGGAATTCAAGTGAAGCAGGTTGAAAATTACGTCTTCATTATTCAATCAATGTATGTACAAGACATTCTTACAAGATTCAAGATGACTGATTGTAATGTTGCAAAGACACCCATAGCCAGAAACCACTCCCTTGGTCCTGATCTTGAGGGTGAGTGTGTTGATGAACATCTCTCCAAGGCTATGATTGGGTCTCTTATGTACCTCACTGCTAGCAAGCCTAATATTATGTTTGCCACATGAATATGTGCAAGATATCAAGCCAACCTCAAGATGTCATACCTAGTTACTATGAAAAGAATTCTTAGATACCTCAAAGGTGCTCCTAAACTAGGCCTTTGGTATCCAAAGAATTCAGACTTTAATCTGTATGCTTATATAGATAGTGACTATGGTGGCTACAACATGACTGCAAAGTCTACATCTGGGGGATGTCAATTCCTTGGTGGAAGGATAGTCTCTTGGCAATGCAAGAAGCAATCCTGTGTGTCTGCATCAACTGCTAAAGCTGAATACATTGCTGCTGCAAGCTGCTATGCTTAAGTGCTTTGGATTCAGAATCAGATGCTAGACTATGGATTCAATTTCGAGACTCCTATCCACACAAACAACAACAGTGCTATCTCTATTACAGAGAATCCTGTGCAGCACTCAAGGACCAAACATATCAACATCATGTATCATTTGATTAGAGATAATTTTGAGAAAGGACTAATCAAACTAATCAAAGTTAACACAAATAAACAATATGTTGATCTGTTCAATAAATCTTTTGATGAACAGAGGTTTAAATATCTTATATCAGCTATTGGGATGATTAACTTTGAATAGATTTTCTTTAAACACTTAATCAACTTTATTTGTAAAAAAAATTGTGTGTCCTAAGTTGTCTATATTATCACCTTCATAAGCCCAGTTCTCTTTGGAAGTAAATCAAATTTTTTCAAAAGATATTCCTTAGATTTGGGAATATTTATTATTTTGTCTCGGAAGAACTCAAATTGCCTTCGGAAGAAATTTATGTCTTTAAATAATTTAACTACTTATAAGAGATTACCTTCGGAAGAAATTCTTGGAATATCTTCTGAAGCTTAAACGTGCTTATAAGTACTTAAATGCATTCAAAGAACAAATATCTTCCTAAAGCAATTTAGTCTCGGAAGATTTATTATCTATGGATAATAATTTTCTCAGACTTAGTTCTTCCGAAGCAAAATTTATGTCGAAAGAAATTTCTATAAGTATATTCCTTCCGAAGCCAAATTTTCACAACTCTTTGAAATATCTTCCGAAGCAAAAAATATCTTCGGATGATTTTCAACTTCGAAGAAAACTAACTTTTTGGACTCTTTTTCAGAAGTGGGACCCATTTGTGAATTTCAAAGTTTATCTTTTTGTCCTAACTTTGTCTCAAATTCACTGCATATATCTTCCCAACGGTTCCATTTCTTCTCTCTACTCTCACAATCTTTAACCTAATTTCACCCCAAATTCACTTTCTTCTTCCTTTCTTCACTGATAAGCTTCACCAAATGGCCAACATCGATCGCAGAAACGACCCTTATTTCACCATGCACCTACACACGCAACACAATCAAGTTGCCCTGTTGTACTCTGAGAAGGATCCAAGCTTCTCAAATGTTTGCAGGTACCTTTCTTCGTCTCACTACTTCACCTCCCTTATAATCGATCCTCCTCTCTATGAGGATCAGTTGCTTGAATTCTAGCGGACCTGTCAAGAGGTCACCATGGATGGGAAGAATGCACTATCTGCTACGGTGCAGGGGAGGACAGTTTTCATCACTCCGGTCATCAAACACCCATTTGCAGCTGGATGATGAAGTAGGTGAACTATCCTTTCCAAAATCTGCTATCAACCATTCCTTCTAGCAGATGGGCTGTGAAGGTGACTTCTCAGTCAAAACCTTCAGGAAGGGGAAGGTCTCATCCCAGTGGAAGTACCTCCTCCATGTCATCATACACAGCTTATCTAATAAACATAGAGGATGGGATCAAGTTCCAGAAGACCTCTCCTTCATAGTCCATTGGATGGTACAAGGGGTCAAGTTCAGGTACTCTCAGTTTGTTTATACAAATTTACTTGCTAACTTGGACTCCTTAGAGTATTACATGTTCTCCAGGTATGTTCAACACATTCTCAACTATGAATTGGGACCACAGTTGAAGGGAACAGGTAATATTTTTAAATTGGGACAGATGAGGCCTGGTATTTTCAAAATCTTGAAGAAGCCAACTGTTGGCTTCTCAGGGGTAGAAGCAGGCCTTGTCCCACAAATGTTTGAGCTCATTGCTTAGGGTGACAACCTAGCAGCACCAGTTAGAGTTGATCCCACACCCTCCACTTCTCAACCACCTCAAACACAGCCTACCATCACCATCACCTACAAAAGAAAATCCAAACGAACCCCTGCACTTGCTACTGAGCATGTACAGGCCCCCATATCATCACCTATATAGGAGGAAGTGGAATCTTGAGCTCCCACTTCCCCTGAGGAGCAGACCACTCCCATCTTTGAAATGATCAGTGCTGAGGTTCCTGATGCTCAGCCTGATGACCTCACAGCCCCACAAACAGCTTTAAGCTATCACTCTGAGTCTCAACACTCTAGTGATCAACCTTCTGGGGAAAGCTACCATCCCCAACCTCTAGATCTTAACCGCCCCATTCCCACCCTTGACTTCTATTTTGATGAAGATTTGGGCTTTAGTGAGTTCCATGAATCTCTCCTCTCTTCCCACACTCTAGGAGAGATGAGTACTCCTGCTTCCCCTACTTCTAGCTCACATCAGCAACCCCCTATTGAGGTGGATCTCCCTGAACATGTTCAGGAGACCCATATGGAACAGGCTCTAACTTTTGCAAGTGATTACATAACTAGGACCTCAACCATGGCAACCCAGCCTATTTACACATCTCTGGATGTTGTCATGAGGCAGGGGAAATCCAGCAGCCAAGAACCATATGCTGGTGGTAAGGAAGAAGACTTAGGTCCAATTCTCTCATCCCCCTATGATTCTTCATCTGAAGATGAGGGGAGTCTGCAACAAAGAGTACACCTACTGACAGATACATGCACTTATTTAGTTTTAAAGATAAGTCACTTGGAATCTCAAGTGACTTTATTACTGAAGAAGGTCAATGACCAGTAGCTTGAGATCACCAATCTCAAGGGCAAGTTAGCTGAGAGACCTATGAGGAAACTCAACCAGGTCCACAAGAACCTGTGGATGTTATGGATCAATCTCCCAGCTTACCTATGCATGAGGGTGATGCTACCAAAAAGGGGGAGGAAATCCTGATAGTCACAGAATCTGGGAGTTCTTCCCAGAGTATGGACCTAGAGGACTCACCATCCCCTCTTGTAGTTGTCCATACTCAACAACCTCCTCAAGTTAGTGATCTAGACTTGCTCATCCAACAACTGTTTGAGGAGGGAATACCAAGAGCAATGTCTGCCCCTTCTGAGAACCTAATAATGGGTTGGGGGTATGACAGTGACAGGAGAGCTCTTGTGATCTCTAGAGCTTAGGGTCAACAACAAGTTTTCAACATTTCTAGACTGAGCTACTATGAGAGTATAGATCTGGTGAATTTGCCACTTGTCAACCCAAGCAACAATAGACAAGCTGCCAGATTAGCTGACCGGATACAAGCCAGGGTGCTAGAAGAGTTTAAATTGAGATCAAGACTATATAGACAGAGGCTAGCAGGTAAGACCTTTGGTCAACTGGAAGTTGAGGTGGACCCTAAGATTAGCTTCGAAGGGAAATCCTTGACTGAAGGCCAGAGGTTGAGCCTGTGAACCTTGAGACGGGATCTCCTTCTTCACCCTTTACCCTAAGTGAAACAGTAGCTGGTGATGGTGCTTCACAACCTCTCTCTGGAAAGAGCTTAATAGCTGAACCAAGCAATGAAGGCCAAAGCTCTCTCCAGCATGAGTCACCAAGGCCTGTAGTTGACAAAGGCAAAAGGAAACTGACTCCTGAGGAGATTGAGGAGGAGAAAAGAGAGAAGAAGAGGAAGTTGAGGGAAGAGTGTTCAGCTGGTTCCTCAGGGTTTATGCAAGCTACAATCAGGGCTGCCCCTAGGCTAAACACTCAAGAAGATGAGTTAAGGGCAGCCAGGCTGAATTACTTGGGAACCAGAAACTACAATATTGATGAACTCATCTCTCTCCCCTTAGAGGAGCTGAATGAACTGGCTGACATGAATTGTCAAAAGAGAGGAAGGAAGTAGAGGGTGCAGAATTGCTCCTCAAAATCAAAGAAGAAAGGAGACTTAAAAGACTCTACAAAGATGCTCCTGTCCTTTCTCCAGTTCAAGAAAGTCCAAAGACCCTTTTCTTCCAAAGCCAAAGATGAAGTCTTCCGAAGCTTCACAAGACAAAGTCTTCCGAAGCCATTTTGATAAGAAGACTAATTTCTTCCGAAGGCATAGAAAATATGCTTTCTCTGAGTTACTTATTGATAAAGCTGCTGTGAAGACTCACCTGCTTTTCATAAGTTGGTGAAACTTTCATACTTTATCAAACTGTAGAATAAGGTCTTTGACTGTAACTTCCTATAATTGTTCCTGTAGACTTGTCTTATTAGATAAAGTCAGTGAGCTATGGCATGTCATAGTCACTAGTCAAAAGGCAATCAACCTTTTGACTGTAGATTGATCTTGTTGTCTAGATTAGTCAAATCCTAACTATCTTTTTGTATACTGACGGTTGTAGGTTGTAGTATATAAGATTCTCAAGTTATTGTAACTAACATATACTTGAACACACTTGTAATAGAACTAGAGAATCAATATACAACTTCCTTAATAACTTTATCTTGTGTTCTTGTGATTTTGTTCTTGTTTCACTTACATTACTTGTGTTCGTTAGTATCTTCTAAATAGTTACCAGTTCCCTATTTGAATTGTTAAGTGATCTAAAGTTCTCTCCTCCTGTGAAGCTAATTGCAAACTTAAGCACCCTTAACCGGTCCTGCAAATGCAAATGGGAATAATGGTGGTAATGGCAACAATGGTTAAGGAGAAAACAACGGTAATCAAGGAGGGAATAACCAAACCTGCACGTTCAAGCACTTCAACTCTTGTAAGCCAACCAGTTTTAGTGGGAAGGAGGGAGCCACTGGACTCCTCGAGTGGCTCGAGAGTATGGAGAATACCTTCATCAACAGTGAGTGTCCAGAAGCACTCAAGGTTCGTTATGCCACGAGTGTCCTCTAACAAAGGGCACTTACATGGTGGAATAGTGAAAAGAGGAATAGAGGTACTAAAATTGCACTGGCTCTACCTTGGGAGGAGTTTAAGGATATTGTGATCCAAAAGTTTTGCCCGAGGAGTTAATTACAAAAGCTTAAGGAAGAGTTCTGGAACCTTAAACAGGATAGTGGGAATCATTTGGCTTATTCAACTAGGCATCACGAACTAAGCATCCTCTTGCCCCACATGGTTTATACTGTTCCTCGTAACATTGAGAGTTCATCAAAGGGGTACCACCTCAAATTCAAGATGCGGTAGTGGAAAGCAGACCCACGACTCTGGAAGAAGCAATCAACATCACTGCCCAGCTCACTGAAAATCACATCAAAGTCGGCACCTTGATTGTAAAGGATGCTAAAAAGACTGAAAAGGTGGTTCCAGAGACTACCAAGGAGGTGAAGGCTGAATCCTCGTCTAGCAGCAACCAATGCAGCTCAGAAAAAAGCTGCTACTACTAATAAAGCACCTGTTGCTAGAGCTTACACCGGTCCACATCCGATGTGTAACATTTGCAAATATCATCATGCGGGAAATAACCTATGTCGCATCTGCTCACTTTGCGGGAAATATGGTCATTTGGTTGTTACGTGTCACCGTGCGCCAAACAATGCTGCTCTAGTTAATCGAGCTTACTACAACTATAGGGAAGCTGGCTATTTTTGCCTTCAATGTCCCCGTCTCGTGGGTAATGTTCCATAAGCTCGAGGCCGTGCTTTCAATATTAACACAAATCAAGCCTAGGCAAGTAATGACATGGTAAACAATACGTCATTTTGTACTAGAAATTTTATTGATCAAATTTTACCTTGCTTTCCTGTACCAATAAAAGTCCTGTATCTGAACAGGTATGTACCTTGTTAATAATTGCTATGCCTCTGTCTTGTTTGATTCGGGCGCCGATAAGAGTTTTGTCTCCTTAGAATTTGAACCCATACTTGCTAAGTCGCGTAGTAAGTTAGAAAAGTCTTTTACGGTTGAAGTCGCCAATGGAAAATCCATCATTATTGACGTCGTTGTTCGTGGGTGTATCTTGAGTCTCAATGAGCATGAGTTCTCTATTGATCTTATTCCTATGCAACTCGGAAGTTTTGACATCATTTTCGGCATGGACTGGTTAGCCAAACATTATGCGGAAATTATCTGCTTCGAGAAATGCATTAGGATTCCTTTACCTTCGGGGGATACCTTGAAAGTCTTTAGTGAGAAATCATCTAATGGACTAAAACTTATGTCGTGTACTAAGGCTCGAAAGTGCCTAAGTAAGAATTACATAGCCTTTTTGGCTTATGTAGTCAACACGAAGGTCAAAGGGAAGGAACTTAAGGATATTCCCATTGTACGAGATTTCCCAGATGTATTTCCCGATGATCTTAGTGGTCTACCTCCCATTCATGAGGTTGAGTTTAAGATTGACTTGATTCCTGGTGCGAACCCTGTGGCTAAGTCACCTTTTCACCTTGCACCATTGGAGATGTAGGAATTAGCCAATCAACTTCAAGAACTGTCTAACAAGGGGTTTATCCGTCCTAGCTCATCGCCTTCGGGTGCACCTGTATTATTTGTTAAGAAGAAAGATGGTTCGTTTCGTATGTGCATCGACTATCGGGAGCTTAAAAAACTCACAATCAGGAACCGATACCCACTTCCTCGGATCGATAATCTCTTCGACCAACATCAAGGAGCCACACAATTCTCAAAAATCGAGGCTATCACCAACTGCAGGTTCATGACAATGATATTCAAAAAAACGCATTATGTACTCGTTACGGGAACTATGAGTTTATGGTTATGCCTTTTGGTTTGACTAATGCTCCTTCTGTCTTTATGGATCTCATGAATCGAGTATGTAAACTCTATCTTGACAAGTCTGTGATTGTGTTCATAGATGATATCCTCATCTACTCGATGACAAAAACCGATCACGAGCTTCACTTGCAACAAGTTTGGAACTTCTGAGGAAGGAACGATTGTACGCAAAGTTTTCTAAGTGCGATTTTTGGCTTGTGGAGGTCTAATTCCTAGGGCATGTGGTGAATAGTCAAGGGATTCATGTGGATCCTGCCAAAATCAAAGCCGTGAAAAACTGGAGTGTTCCTAAAACTCCAACCGAAGTTCGTTCTTTTCATGGACTAGCAGGTTACTATCAACGATTTATTGCCAATTTCTTGAAGATCGTGAAACCACTCAAGGCTCTAACTTAAAAGAACAAACTCTTCGAGTGGGGACCTGATCAAGAGGAGGCCTTCGAGACTCTAAAACACAAGTTGTGTAATGCTCCTATCCTAACCCTTCCTGACAGGAATGATGATTTTACCGTATATTGTGATGCATCTAGTCAAGGCCTTGGTTATGTTCTCATGCAGCATGGAAAGGTCATAGCTTATGCATCAAGACAATTGAAGGTTCATGAGGTGAATTACACAACACATGATCTTGAACTTGGGGCTGTGGTTTTTGGCTTAAAAATTTGGAGACACTACCTTTATGGGACACAATGTATAGTCTACACTGATCATAAAAGCCTTCAACATGTCTTCAACCAAAAGGATCTAAATATGAGACAACGTTGTTGGGTCGAGTTGACTAGTGACTACGACTGCAACATCCGTTATCATCCAAAAAAAGCGAATGTTATAGCCGATGCTTTAAGTTGCAAAGTCCATAACAAGACCATCTTATTTCAGGAAATTCGAGATAGACGACAATGCTTTGACACCCTGGGAGAATTTGACACGGAGATTCACGTAGATGTCAACGAGACTACAGTTATGCTTCAGAATATAAGGATTGATAGTGACCTTGAGTATTGTATCCGAAAAGCTTAGCAAGCTGCCCTAGCTGAAGGAAAGGAGCATGAAGAGTTGGCGTACAGTGTTCGGTCATAGCTTGAAACGAAACCGAATGGTATGTTGTATTTCTTAAATCGATTCTGGATTCCAAATCGTGATAATCTTCGTACTTTCATCATGAACGAAGCTCATCAAACTCATTATTCTATTCACCCTGGGTCCAATAAGATGTATATGGACCTACGTGGGCAATACTGGTGGCCAGGGATGAAGAAAGACATCGCTTCTTATGTATCCAAATGTCTTACGTCTGCAAAGGTCAAGGCGGAGCACCAACGACCTAGTGGATTACTTGAGCAACCCGAGATCCCTATGTGGAAGTGGGAACACTTATCCATGGATTTTATAACTATGTTACCTCGTACTCCTCGTGGTCATGATAGTATATGGGTGATTGCCGAGCGTCTGACCAAAACAGCGCATTTCATACCCATACGTGACACTTACAAAACTTCAAAGTTGGCTCGCATTTACATCGATGAGATTATGAGCCGTCACGGTGTACCCTTGCACATCATATATGATCGAGATGCTCGTTTCACTTCATACTTTTGGACATCAATGCAAGAACTCTTGGGTACTCATCTTGATTTAAGCACAGCTTATCATCCCCAAACGAACGGTCAAACTGATCGAACTATTCAGACTCTTGAGGATTTGCTACGTCTTTGTGTCCTTGACTTTGGTGGTGACTGGGACACGTATTTACCGTTAGCAGAATTTTCTTATAATAATAGTTATCACTCAAGCATCAAAATTTCACCATTCAAAGTTCTTTATGGTCGTAAATGTCGTTCCCCGATTTGTTGGACGGACATCGGTGAAAATTTCATCACCGGTCCTGAACTTATTCAAGAAACGACCGATAAAGTTTCTAAAATCCATAATAACCTTGAGGTGGCTAGGAGTTGACATAAGAGTTACTCGGATAAAAGACGCAAGCCATTAGAATTCCAAGTCGGTGATATGGTTCTTCTTAAGGTCTCACCATGGAAGGGAGTTATTTGCTTTAGGAAGAATGGTAAGTTAGCACCACGGTTGTAGGACCTTTCAAGGTTCTTAAAAGAGTCAGGAAAGTGGCCTATAAACTAGAACTAGCCTCTGAACTTAGCGGGGTCCATCTCGTTTTTCATGTATCAAATTTGAGAACATGCATGGCTGACGAAAGTCTGCATGTCCCTTTGGATGATATCCAGATAGACGATTCATTGCAGTTTGTTGAGAAACCCGTCGAGATCATGGATCGAACAATGAAAAAGCCCAGAACGACTACCACTACAATCGTCAAAGTTCGTTGGGAAAATAAACGTGGAGCCGAGTTTACCTGGGAACGCGAGGATTACATGATGAAGAAATATCCTAATCTGTTTACCTAGTCTCATCTTTAATTTCGGGATGAAATTCCTTAAAGTTGGGGAGACTGTGACCTTTCGAATATTTGTTAACTAATTGTTACTTCCGTTATCTCTTGTAAGTGCTAATTATGTCAATAATACAACTATGAGGGTTCATCTTTGTGCATTTCTAATAATCTCGATTTATAATATCAGTTTTAAATAAATAAATTTTTGTAAAGTTTAAGTAGTAATTATGAGTTTTAACGAAAATAAATGTTTTTTTCAAGATTTATAAACTATATAAAAAGATTAACTTATTTTCATAAAGTTCGGGTTTAAAACGTTAATTGTGAAACTAGATTAGAAGGTTTTGGCATAAAATAAAAAAATTCAAAACCACAGGGACCAAAGCTGTAAATTCTTTTAAAAACAGCCCCCCCCCCCCCATTTTTCTTCTCGATTTCCCAATGGCCGGCCGGCGAGTCCCCGGCGCGGCACCGGCGACCATCAAACACCCAAAAAACTTAGCCTTTTAAACTCCAAACTGCTTCTAAACACTTCACGAACCGTTTCGAACACGAAGATGTGTTTTAATTCGATTTTAAATGCGGTTATGAGAGACTTTGGACACGAAACCGAACTCCATCAATACCAAATCCGTTTCTGCACTTAAATCATATTATTAATCCAATTAATCGCGCATAAACGTTCGTATAATCAATTAGAAGTCATTAGTATGTTTAATTTCATATGAAACTGTAATTTGCATTTTGAATTCTACCCGTAAGCTACCTAGCCTACCAGTAAAACTACCACACCATAACCAGGAGGTCTCCGGTTCTAACCTGGCCACCTGCAAATCTTTTTAAAGTTCTTTTTTTTAATTTTCTATAATTCCAGAAAAACATTAAAATGTTATTAAATTGATATAAAAACCATCTTGATACTACATCAAAACTCATCTAGTAATTTCTAAAATATTTCTGTAATTATAATATGATAAATTCTTTTTTTTAGATTTCAAAAGTTGTAAAATTATTATAAAATATATTTACAAGTTTTAGATTGTATAAAAATTATTGCAAATCAAATAGGAATTATTTCAAGGTATTTTAAGCTAGTATTTCATAAATCATTTAACTAATTAATCATTTTCTTTCACCAATTGATCTCATTAGTAAAGTATTTACTTTTTTTTTTACACTTTGTATTTACACTCTACTTAATTATTTTTCATCATTTCAAATCAACCTTATTTAATCAATCTTTAAAAACTTAATATTTGTACACTAATACATTTTATTACCTAACATGTTCAAAATCAATCGTTACCAATCTATAAATCAATTTCTTTATATTAAAATTTTAAACCCCTAAATGGAACCGTATTGTATTCTTATTCTTTAGACGTTAATTGTTCTAACTTAGGTTACCACTCTTAGGTTAGCCGTGAGGAAAACCGTTGGTGCCTATTCCCGTATTCTTATTTTAAGTACATCTTGAATCATTTGAGTTTCCATACCTCGTTTTTACTTTATTCCACACTTTTTAGGGTGAAGCATGTTAACCGTATAAATTGTTAGGATCAGTGATCTAAGTTTGATCGATTAGAGTTAAATCGCAGCGGAATTAGAACAAGAATTAGACAAATATAGCAAGAACACAATTAATATTCAATGGAACAGTGCACGGTTATATAGAGATAGGGTTTTCTGCAAAGGATGATAACATTCATGCACACATGCTTTGGTAAGGCGGCTGCTAGGTTTTTCAAGCTGCACAGATTACAATTAGGTCACCATTCCTTATATAAGGGAATGTGACGTCTGCTGATGTCACTTGATAGTGACATCTAACAGAATTATTACAAACAACTGAAAGTAAGCAAACTACTGAGAATGTTCACAACTGAGAACATCTCAGAGTATGCTAAGTACAAGAAACAGAAAACTACTGAAACTACAAGTACTAAAAGGAAAATACAACTACTGAAAGGAAACCATCACAACTACTGAAGAGGTCTTCTTCAGCTGTTGTGACATCTGAAACTTGGTCTTCAGTCTTTGTCTTCAGCTTTTGTCTTCAGACTTTGTCTTCAGTTCTTTATCTCCAGACTTTGTCTTCAGCTCTTTTACTTCAGACTTTGTCTTCAGCTCTTTCACTTCAGACTTTGTCTTCAGCTCTTTCACTTCAGACTTTGTCTTCAGCTCTTTCACTTCAGACTTTGTCTTCAGCTCTTTCACTTCAGACTTTGTCTTCAGCTCTTTCACTTTAGACTTTGTCTTCAGACCTTGTTATCAGCTGATGTCTTCAGCTGTTGCAGACTACTTCAGTTGTTGTAATGTTCGTGGGACTTAAAGGTTTTTCTGATCAGGCTCATTGGTTCTTTTTGTCCAACAAACTCCCCCTGAACCAATGCAGCCAAAACCTTTAAGCTTATTGAGGTCCCACTTATTTTTGGCAGAAATACTCTCTTGATCAGCTTCAGAGATATCAGATAAGCACAGGCCGGGGAGCAGGTTTCAGTAGATGTGAATGTCAAGGATGGAAGGGAACTCTGTCTTGGGGAACTGGACACAGAGCCGTTATCCCAACCATGAAACCTACTTCCCATTGATGAGTCTATACGACTCTCTGACGTAGGCCTCAAGGAGAACAACTTGTTCCTCCTTAGTGAGTTCTTCTGCTTCTCCTTCGAAGAAGAACTCTGGGCCATAGTACTCTGATAAGTACTTTATCGTCTTTCCATTTTTCAACTCAACAGTTGTTATCTCTCTGTAAGCAAATTCATCTGGGTGAGTCCCTTCTAATAACAACTGGAGTTCATTTTTCTTGATCTCTTCAAGCCTCTTGTATAACAACCCCTTCTTGACCATTTTGTTCTCCATTAGAGTTTGAGGGGTCATCTTTGACTTGTAGGCTCTCTTGAAGTCTTCAAGTATTTCCCAGGGTGAGACTACAATGGCCAACATAATAGCAGCATCTATTGTCTTTCTCACTTGGCCATTGTATCTACTTGGTATGGATTTCTTATGAATTCTAGAACTAACCCTGGGGTCTGGCCAAATCCTTACTCTCTCCTTTTGATATTGAAAGGTATACCTGAGAGCATACAGCCTTTGAGCGTGTTTCTTCATGGCTTGTATAGATGATGACTGAGGAAACTCTTTGTCAATCATCTTCAAAAGTTGCTCATCGTGCTGTTTCTGCTGTTCTTCTTCTTCAATCTTAACTTTCACCATTTGCCTCTGAAAGTCTGGTGTGATCATTTGTTGACTTCTGGGCTCAGGTAATTTTAGAACAGCAGAGATTGGCAGACTGTCTTCTTCATCATCTTCTTCTTCTTCTTCTACCATCCTCAACACCCTTCTCCTCCTTCTGGGTGCATCACTGGATGTGGTTTGAGGTGGTTTTGGGGTAAGGGAGTTGGTTTTGAGGGTTCAGTTGGTTTGGAGAGTTGTGGGGTTGGTTGTTTTTGAGTGGGAGTTTGGAAAGGCTGATCTAGCATTTTTGTGGTAAGTTTGGCTTTGGAAAGCTTGGCCATATCAGTTCTCTTCCCAACCCCTGCTTCATCTAATGCTTCGATGATCATCCCCTTATTGAATGCTTCAGAAGCACAGATTCTGGTGGTTATTGCCAGAATACTGTCTCTCGTCCATGATTTAATCTCAATTAATGATCTTCCCAAATATTTTGCAATAAATCTGATCATTATCTCCAACCTCTCCCTTTCCATTACACTATAACTGGCCCATCTTTCTTGTATCTCATTGATCTCCAGCCTTCTGATCTCAGTGTCTAATGTGGCTGTATCAAAGCCCTGTCTGAAGAGTTGGTCTATTATTCTGTCCATTGATCTGCTGTGAGCTTCATCAGCTTCTTTAATCAGATCTTCCAATGATTTCCCTTCATCAGGCTTTTGAGTTTCAGCACTTTTCTTTCTTTTGTATGTGATCAGCTGTTTCTCCTTTTCTAACTCCTTTTCTTTTTCTTCGTGTTTCTCATCTTCCACTCTCTTTCTCTTTCTTTCTTTCACTGCCTTAGACTCCCCCTTTTTGGGTGCATTGGGTTCAGGGGTTTGAATGGCAGAAAGTTTCTTTTGCACGGCATCATCAACAAGTGTTTTTAGATCTGAGGAGATTTTCTCATCAATGGCTTTATGCACAATTTCATTGATGATGGGAGTGATGAGAGGTAAGGAGGTTTGAAAGGTAGCAACCATCTGCTCAGAGGGGTTCTGTCCCTGAGAGGTGGTGCCAACAACAGTGGCTGGTGGCTCAGTTGAGTGTAGTGGCGGAGTGTTTGGGGAACCTTCAGAAGAAGGTGCCATCTGTGGGTTTATTGGGGCAGATGGACTTTGATCCTGAGACATTTTGGCAAGCAGTTCTTTGAGTCTGCTCACCTCAGCCTCAAGGATTGTGTTATGGGCTAAGACATCGTAGAAAAAGCCCAGGTCATCATCAGTCTTTGCTGAATCACCTGACCTCCTGATTGAATCAGGATGGACATGCTCTGAGTGTAGATCAGTTGTAGCATGTGCCCCTTGTTCTTGGTTCTGGGGACTTCCTGCCTCAGGACTGAGTCCTTCATCGGCAGCTGCCTCTGGTGAGGTCTTAGAGATGTTACCAACTTCATCCCGGTCATTTGCTGAATCAGTAGAAGTGGCAGCCTCACCAGATGTTCTAACCTCCTCCTCTACACTGGGAGATTGAACATTATAACCCCTGTGCTGTGGGTTATCAGCAGCATTTTGGTCCTCTGCCTCAGCTGTTGAGGTTCTCCCTATTGTAATTGGTGTCTGGGGAGGAGGAGAGGAATGCAGCTGACTCAGCACTTGTGCAACAATAAAGGTTGGGCTTTGAGGGGCGGTTGCATTTGGAGATAGGTCTGAAGCAGATTGCACCCGGGGTGACTGGTGCTCTTCAATGGTAACCTTCTCAATTGAGATAGGTTCCAGCATTGTGGTATCCCCAATTTTGGTTGCATCAGGATCCTGTGGAGAGGATGCCTGAGCGGCTATGGCTGGTAGAGTCTTTGACACTACTGGGGGGTTAGAACCAGTAAGTGTAACTGTATTGGTGGTACAGGGACATCCTCAGGGGACTCATCTCCCTGAGTAGTCTTTTTGGGCTTTTTGGTGTTGGGTTTAGTGGGGACTTTGGATCTGGAGGTGGAGGCTGTGGGTTCCCGCTGCTTGGGTTTTAGCAGCCGGGCAGCCGTTTTCATTGTAGGGTTAGAGTTGTGCCTGGAGTATACTTCAGGCAATACAGCCGGAGCAGGGACTCCAAGGCCAACAAGGCCATCTGTTTTTAGCTGTGTTAAAATTATGGCCATGATAAACCTGGGATATAATATCCATCTGTTTGCCACAGGTTTCAAGGCCAGATCCTTTAGTTCCATAAGAGCTATCTCAGAAAAATTTAGAGTTTGTCGTTCAAAGATAGAGTATAATACCTGTTGCCATCGGGAGGACATCTGATCCCATGAGGAGGTTTTTGATGCGAGGCAGACATTTACCATGTGGAATATAAGACGTTCAGCATCATGGAAGTGCTTCTTCATAATGGTGGTAGCACTTAAGTCTCCTTCATACCCGTTGTTGAGGAAAGACATATCGGTTGTGCCTTTCGGGTATTCTGTGACACAGGTGGCATCATGTAGATCTAGGGTTTGTCGAATGATGTCGGAAGTGATGACCACCTGTTTCTGGTTAACCAACGACTGGAGAGTGATTTGGCTATTATTCTCACCAGGTTGCACAGAGACGTTGGTCCAGAATTGGCTTAGGGAATCGGGGTATATGGTAGGATTCAGAAGAAAGGCGGTTCGGTACGGGGAATCTACCATAAGATCGATGGCGTTATCAAATTTGTTCCAGAAGGCCGATTTCGAGAGGTAGGCAACACAGTTGTGTCTGGGTTTGAGTTTCATGGTCGCCATTGTTGAGAGAGTGAAGGACGGAAAACGGCTAATGAAACGTTTGAAAGTAGGTTTAGGTATTTATAGGGTAAGAAAAGGCTGATATAAAACGACTGAAAGCGTGGGTGCTGTCATCAGTTGTTTGAAAACAACTGAAGACCTATTTTTAACTTTCAGAAGTAACAACTGAAGACTTGGTATTAGTCATCAGTAGTTGTGAAACTACTGAAGACATGGTTTTGGCTTCAGGTGTTGTAAACAACTGAAGACTTGGTGTTAGTCATCAGTAGTTGTGAAACTACTGAAGACATGGTTTTGGCTTCAGTTGTTTGAAACAGCAGTTGAAACAACTGAAGAGAAATTTCTCATCAGCTGTTGTCGTCAATTCATAGCTCATCAGCTGTTTCATTCTGACCTCAACACTTATATCAGACGTTGTCTGATTTTCAGATGTTTCATTGGTCGTCAGTACTTATCTGTTATATTGACATCAGTAGTTGTAACTACATCAGTTCTTTTCAACAGATAGAGTACTTCAGTACTTTTAAGCAATTTAATCTTCAGTAGTTATGAAAACTACTGAGGATAAAAGAACTTATCAGTACTTATTTTTGACAATAGTATACGAATGCTCATCAGTACTTGTTAACTGAGATCATCAGTAGTTGTCACTTATTCTAGCTGCAGCATACCAAGCCTTAACACTAGGTTTTGGAAAGTTGAACTGTCCAAAGGCTTAGTAAATATGTCTGCAAGCTCATCAGCACTAGGAACAAACTTTGGATCAATCAGACCTTTTTCAAAACAATCCCTGATAAAATGGTGTCTAATTTCAATATGTTTGGTCCTAGAGTGCTGGACTGGATTCTTGACAATACAAAGAGCAGAAGCACTATCCATTAGTAATGGAGTCTTAGTCTCTGTAATGCCATAGTCCAATAATTGATTCTGAAGCCAGAGTACCTGAGATGTATAACTTGCAGCAGCAATGTACTCGGCTTCAGCAGTGGATGTAGCAACAGATGTTTGTTTCTTACTCTGCCAAGAAACCAAACAGTTGCCTAGGAATTGACATCCACCAGAAGTTGATTTTCTAGTTAATTTACACCCTGCATAGTCACTATCAGAAAAAGCAACTAATTTGCAAGAGTGCCCAGTGGAATACCAAAGACCTAGAGATTGAGTACCTTGCAGATATCTAAAGATCCTCTTGACTGCAATCAAATGAGACTCTTTAGGAGCAGCCTGAAATCTAGCACAAACACAAGTTGCAAACATAATATCTGGTCTAGAAGCTGTTAAGTACATCAAGGACCCAATCATACATCTGTAAAGTGTTTCATCAGCAGCTTTACCTTTCTGATCTGCATCCAGTTGTGTGGTGCTGCACATGGGAGTAGAACAGGGCTTATAGTTTTATAAATCAAACTTTTCCAAAAGACTCTTTGTGTATTTTGACTGATGAATGAAAGTTCCATCAGCCTTTTGTTTGATTTGCAAACCTAGAAAGAACTGTAATTCTCCCATGGCACTCATTTCGAATTTTTGTTGCATCAGCTTTGTAAAAGCATCACACAACTGTGGATCAGAGGATGCAAAAATAATATCATCAACATAAATTTGAACAAGGAGCTTATGCTGACCCACTTTCTTAATGAACAAAGTTTTATCTATGGAGCCTCTAGTGAAATTATTCTGAAGAAGGAAATTTGACAGTGTTTCATACCAGGCTCTCGGAGCTTGTTTCAACCCATAAAGAGCCTTATCAAGTTTATACACCCAATCAGGATGTTTATTATCCTCGAAACCTGGTGGTTGACACACATAAACCTCTTCTTTTATTTTACCATATAAAAATGCACTTTTGACATCCATTTGAAAAACTTTGAGATTATGGAATGCAGCATAGGCTAAGAACAATCTAATTGCCTCCAGTCTGGCTACAGGGGCAAAGGTTTCATCATAATCAATACCTTCTTCTTGTGAAAACCCCTGGACAACCAGTCTGGCCTTGTTCTTGACAATTTGCCCATTTTCATCTGTTTTATTCCTAAACACCCATTTAGTGCCTATTGCACACTTACCTGGGGGTAGAGGAACCAGTTCCCACACTTGCTGCTTTTTGAACTGAAGAGCTCAAGCTGCATGGCATCAACCCATCCATTGTCTCTTAATGCAATATGATAGTTCTTTGGCTCTTGCTGACTGATAAAAAGAGCATAGAAGCAGAAGTTGGACAATTGACTTCTAGTTGAGACACCAGCATTGATATCACCAATGATTTGAGACGTTGGGTGATTCTTCAGTTCTTGGTACACTATAAGATCTGTGCAAGTGTTTGTAGCATGCTCAGCAGCAACAGATGTTGATCCAGATTCTTGAAACCAAGTATTAGATGGCAAGTCAAATGAAGTGGAGGATTCAGAAATCTCATCAGCATTTGTTGTGGATGGTGCTACTGAAGCCACAGGAACATCAAGTTGAGTAGACTCAGGTAGTTGATCACTAAACTTGAAAAGGTGAGTACTGGGATCATCATGAACATCAGTACCACCAGATGGATGACTAGCTGCAGAAGGTGATGAGTTCACATGATCTGCAACGGCTGGAGGCTGATAAGGAGCATATTGCAGTATGTCCAGATCAAACAACTCCACAGGGTTTTGTGGGATTTTGTCCTTAGGAGATTCATTGAACTTCACATGCAAGGTTTCTTCAACCATCTTTGTTCGGCAGTTGAATACTCTGTAAGCCTTGCAGGTGGATGAATACCCAACAAAATACCCTGCATCCACCTTAGAATCAAACTTTTGGAGTTGATCCTTTGTGTTGAGAATGTAACAAGGACACCCAAATGCTCTGAAGAATGAAATTAGAGGAGCCAAATGATGTAGAACTTCATAAGGAGTCTTCATCAACCTCTGATTCACTAAAGCTCTATTTTGCACATAGCATGCTGTGTTGACAGCTTCAGCCCAAAAGGTCAGTGGCAAACCAGAGTCAGCCAACATGGACCTTGCAGCTTCAATTAGGGTCCTATTCTTTCTCTCCACTACTCCATTTTGTTCTGGAGTCCTTGGGATGCTATACTGCCTCTTGATTCCTTTTGAAAGGTAGAAATCATCAAGTGTATGGTTTCTAAATTCAGTTCCATTATCACTTCTTATACACTTGACTGATAGGGAATACTGCTTCTCAACATACAACACAAAGTTAATAATTGTCTGAGCAGCCTCATCTTTTGAATGCAAGAAGAAGGTCCATACAAATCTGGAGTAATCATCCACAATTACCAGACAGTATTTCTTCTTTGCCATGCTCATTACTCTCACAGGACCAAAGAGATCCATGTGCAGTAATTGCAAGCAGGCAGTGGACTTTGGTTCTTCTATAGGAGGGAATGAGACTTTGTGTTGTTTTCCTTTTAAACAAGCAGTGCAGGTTTCATCACAGAGGAACTCCTTTATTGGTAGACCTCTCACTAAACTATTGTGGATCAGCTGATTCATGTTTTTGAGATTAACATGACCCAGCCTTCTATGCCACAGTTTAGATTCCTGAGGAGAGGCCTTGGAGAACAGGCAAGGATGACCTTTTAAAGCAATCTTCTTTACAAATCCAAGGCATATACTCTTCCTATCCTGTTGGCCTTCAGGAGAGTATGTTCATCCAATACCTTGTCAATCAGCCTCAGAACTTTGGAAGACAGAATCCGGCAGTTCTGGCTTGTGAAAAGTGCAACATGCCCTTTATCACACATCTGACTGACACTCAGTAGATTATACTTGAGATTCTCCACATGGTTAACATCATCAAATCTGATTTCTCCATTTGACACAAATCCTTTCCCGATGATGTAACCCTTAGCATCATTTCCAAATGAGACAAATCCCTCTTTCCTTGAGAGTAGTCATTAAGAAGAGAACTGCTCCCAGTCATATGCATAGATCCTCCACTGTCTACATACCAGATGCTCTTTGGCATGCTGAAGAACCCTGCATTTATCATAAGAAACTAGTTAGCTTTAGAGACCCAAACCTTTTTGGTTTTGGGTCTGTTTTCATCAACAGATTTAACCATAACTTGTTTCTCATGATTAACAGCTGATGAAGGTGGAGATGGTGCTGAAATGGAATTCTTAGATTTGGGCTTGGATTTCCTTTTCAGTGGTTTGATCACAGGTGCATCTAGTTGGTTAACTCTCCCCAACAAATGCTGAACCATCATAACAAGTTGTGTCTGATTTGTTGCTAAAGCCTTCAGCTCATTTGACACATCAGTACTTGTTTTTGATGAGTTCCTGTGACCCACCATGTCCTCCTTGAAATTCACAGACTTCGTCTGATGTTTATCATGAGGAACACTATCAGCTGTTTTCAGATAACCCCATCCTTCTTTTTGGATTTTGTGAGGCCTTGGGTTTATCAGTTTGAGATGACTGTGGTACAAACTTGGTCTCAAACTCATTTTTCATTTTATTAATCTCTTCTTTAATGAGCTTATCTCTTTGAGTTTGGAACCCTTTTTGTACCAGCAATCATCAGATAGATGATTGAATTTACCACATATTTCACATGGCTTATTCTTCATCTTGGATTGATCAACTGCTGAAGTGGAAACTACTGAAGGTGTGATCTTCAGTACTTTCCTCCTTTCAGTACTTGTGTTAAGTACTGAAGGATCGGTAACAACTGAAGACTTGTTCTTCAGCTGTTCTCTATCCGTCCTGAAAGACTGTATGATAGATTCCTCAGCAGTTGTTAATCCTTTTATTTCATCAGATTTGAAATGCTTTTCAGATGTTGTGACTTGCCCTTCAGTACTTGGAGTACTTTGAGGGACAACATCTGAATTTCTCAGCTTCATGTGTTTATCAGCATTTAAACCATCAGGCAATTGATTTGCTGAGATCTTAACACTGACTTCATCCTCTAATTTTGTATTATCATTTGAGGATGAATCACATGATGATGTGGTTTGGAAATTACTTTCACCTTCAGATTTTACTATTGATTTTGAAGTAAAATCAGTAGGTGGTGCAGTATGATTGTAACCTATTCCAAACTTCACATTTGAAGCTGTTTGCTTGCTGAGAAGCATTTCAAATCCCTTGCAGGATGTTACCCAGCGGTCACACTCAACTTGGGTAGCTGCAAGTGTCTCTTTGAGACTTCTGTGGTTCTCGAGTATGACCTCTACCTTAGCCTTTTCATCATTAAGTTGGCATTTAAGCTTGTAAATCTCATCATCTTTGTCATTAAGTGCAGACACATACTCATCTTTTCTTTTGGAAATAGTTTTCTCAAGCTCAAGATTTTGATTGATTAAAGCTACATTTGCCTCTCTAATAGAGACAAAGGCAGCTATGCATGATTCAGAACATAACTTGGCTTTAGCCTCAGAAGATACCTGGGTTACCTGTGAAGATGAAGCATCGGAGCAGGAACCCTCAGTAGACTCCAGGGCCATGAGAGCAAGATTCCAAAAGGATGTTCACCACCATGTTGACCAGCACCAGCAGATAATTGCTCATTGAAACCAGAAAGATCATCTGGTAAGCTGCTCCAGTCAACAACTCCTGGTGTGAAGAAGCTGTGATGAGGTTGAGATTGTGATGGAGATGGTTGAGGCTCAGGTAGGGCTTGAGGTTGTTGTGCTATAGGGACTTGAACTGGATTTGGCTGTGGCATGTAATAGCAGGGATAAGGATATGGCATTGGACCCTGAGGACAAAATATGCAGGAGATTGAGGTTGTGAGTGATGACCAGAACTAGCAGGATGTTGCCCTTTGTTTTGTGAACTATTGCTTGGAAAGTCACAAAGGGTGCAGAGGAGTTAGATCCAGTTGATCTACACTCTCTTGCAAAGTGCCCAAGCCTGTGGCATTTGTGACACCTCAACTTACTCTTGTCAAAACCAACTTTGGTTTTGCCAGAGAGTCCTGGAAATTTCCTACCAGTTCTCTTGTAGAACTTTTGAGATCTGATATTGATCAAGGCCATTTGGCTCAAAATATCCATCTCTTCTAAATCATCATCAGCAATACCCTGCAAATCATCCATGATAAAGCATAAATTATCACTATTACACCCAGAATGACTGTCAACACCAACAAATGCATGATCAGAACTGTTTGAAGAGAAATCTATATGCTCATCATAATGACTTTCTGATCCAGCATATTCTGACTCATGACCGACCAAGGCAGTGTTACCTGGTACAAAGTCATCAGAGAGCTTTCCTGATGATGCCAGTTTCCTTTTCTGCTCTATCTCTCTTTCAAATGTAAGCAGTTTCCCATGGAGTTGGGTGAGAGATAGGCTATCCAGATTTGCACTGGAGCGTAGGACAATGGTATATGTGTCCCATCTCTCAGGCAGTGATCTGAGGAATCTGTTATTCATCTGGCTGTTAGTATACTCATGCTTGACCATTTTCAGCTCAGAGATCAAGCAGGAGAAACGCTCAAACTGTTGAGTCAGTGTCTCACCCTTCTATGAGAATGTCTCATATTGTTGGGCGAGGATTTCTCTATTGTTTGCTAAGACCTCATCAGTTCCTCCGAATTGTTCCTTCAAAGCATTCCAGAGGTCATGAGCAGTTTCATGATGCATAAGCCCAGAATAGATTTCATTCGGCAGTGCCATGGCCAGAATTCCATGGGCTTTAGCATCAATCTCAAACAGTTTACGATCTTCATCTGAGTATTGCTCCTTCTTCTTCGGAACCATTTGGTTGGTCTCCGGATTGTTCACCATAGGCTTGTGTGGACCATGAACCACAGATGTCCAACAACCTGAACTGTTAACAGACAGGTGATGGAGCATTCTTCGTTGCCATATGTTATACTCACTCCTAACCAGCATCGGAGGCTTGGTTGAGGAGCCAGTATTGTGAGGGTCATTAGATGGAGTAGTCATTCTCAGATTCAAACCAAATCAATCAAGTTTCAAAAGATTTAGCACAAAAACAACAAACTCAATAAGAACCAAGAAGAAACTCAAATTAAATAACCAGAAGCAGCAGAAAATCAATCTCTATAACCAATTCTTGCAAATATGCTAATTCGATCAAACTTTAGATATCAAAATAGCAGTTTCAATGATCAATTGTTAAACCGATCAATGATTAACCAGCTCTGATACCATTTGTTAGGATCAGTGATCTAAGTTTGATCATTAGAGTTAATCGCAGCGGAATTAGAACAAGAATTAGACAAATATAGCAAGAACACAATAATATTCAATGGAACAGTGCACGGTTATATAGAGATAGGGTTTTCTGCAAAGGATGATAACATTCATGCACACATGCTTCGGTAAGGCGGCTGCTAGGTTTTTCCAAGCTGCACAGATTACAATTAGGTCACCATTCCTTATATAAAGGAATGTGACGTCTGCTGATGTCACTTGATAGTGACATCTAACAGAATTATTACAAACAACTGAAAGTAAGCAAACTACTGAGAATGTTCACAACTGAGAACATCTCAGAGTATGCTAAGTACAAGAAACAGAAAACTACTGAAACTACAAGTACTAAAAGGAAAATACAACTACTGAAAGGAAACCATCACAACTACTGAAGAGGTCTTCTTCAGCTGTTGTGACATCTGAAACTTGGTCTTCAGTCTTTGTCTTCAGCTTTTGTCTTCAGACTTTGTCTTCAGTTCTTTATCTCCAGACTTTGTCTTCAGCTCTTTTACTTCAGACTTTGTCTTCAGCTCTTTCACTTCAGACTTTGTCTTCAGCTCTTTCACTTCAGACTTTGTCTTCAGCTCTTTCACTTCAGACTTTGTCTTCAGCTCTTTCACTTCAGACTTTGTCTTCAGCTCTTTCACTTCAGACTTTGTCTTCAGACCTTGTTATCAGCTGATGTCTTCAGCTGTTGCAGACTACTTCAGTTGTTGTAATGTCCGTGGGACTTAAAGGTTTTTCTGATCAGGCTCATTGGTTCTTTTGGTCCAACATAAATGTACACTTGTACACTCTTTAAATACTTGTAAAGCACATGCAATTCATCTTATTAATTTGTCATGGTTATTGGAGATATTGGTAAACATTATATGATAGTTATCTTGTGCAAACAATCATTAACTATTTCTAGCCTAGCGATGTCATAGATCTATGGGCTTGACAAGCCTATTTGGTGCTAAAGCTGAGGTTATTGCCGGCTCCTGATGACGAATTCTTGTTCATCAAGGGAACCAAGTACACTTAGCTAATCGTATATTTCGTTGTGGCCATATTTTGTCAAGGTTTGATTGTATCATCATGCTATCTATATGTTCTTGCAATATTTCTTAACCTATGACTTGAATTGCCCCGTAAAAGGTTTTATATATGTATGTACAAACCTATGGGAACTCACCAACATCATATGTTGACTGTATTTTCTAACATGTTTTTGGGAGTGCACAAGCTTAAATGTTGATCTTGAAGATTTGAAATCATCTAGCACTGGACCTAGAAATAATAAAGGATTCTTTTTAATCTAAACGTTTTAAATTAGTTTATGTTATGGTTGTTTGTTTGGGACTCATGAATGTAAGGCTACAATTTGAACCTTATATTTAATGATATTTACACTTTAAAGTAGCGTTGTGTGGCTTGAACAATCTTAACCCTCACATCTCAACATTTCCGTCGTTAAGGTTGGGGTGTGACATGTGGATTCTAACGTAGAAGGCATATCATCTAAAAGACTACTGAACTTAGTGGAAATAAAGCTCCTATCGGCTCTAGTATCAAATAGTACAGTAGCATATCGACCATTAATAGGAAATTTACTAGTAACAACAGTGGTATCGTTTAGGGCCTCACCTGAACCAAAGACAAAGGCCCTTCCCTTGGCTCCACCATTGTACCCACCATTGTTGTCCCCGTTGCTTGTGTTGTTGTTATTGTTCCCGCCATTTCGATTACCATTTCCATTCCTCCTTAATTAAGGACAGTTCCTATTGTAATGCCCTTCTTTTCCACACTCAAAGCAACCTTTTGGTGTTTCTTGTGTTTGTTGTGGCTTCTTCATCAATTTGCCACTACAATCTTTTGTTATATGCCCTAGCTTCCCACAAAGCTGACATTTGAAGTGGTCACACCTGCCGGTGTGATGATAGTTGCATCGGTTGCACCTTGGATACTTACCCACGTATCCACCTTGTCCTTGGGTTGTCGAAGCTGATTGGTTGTAACTCTGATTGTTGTCAAATTTCCTTTGCCACTATTGCTGAGGCTGGTGGCTTGATGATGAACCTTTGTTACTTGAACAATCCCACTTACACTTGTTATCGGGTATGCTCGCCACCGCACCCCATTTAGGTAACTTTCCTTGCTCCACCGCCTGGTCGGTCAGCTTGTGTGCTAACCGGATGGCATGTTGTATGGTAGAGGGATTAGAGGTTGTCACCATACTCTGAATCTTAAGCACCAAACCACGTAGATACAACTCGATCATCTTATGCATCGGGTTCACCATCCCTGGGCATAAGGTTGCCAACTCGTGAGACCTGGTGGCATAGGCCTTGATCTCGGACTCTTGCATCTTCAGTTGCCAAAGCTAAGCTTCCAACTTTTGCACCTGATCATGAGCGCCATATTCTTCAGTCATCATCATCTTGAATTCTTTCTACGATAAATCATTGGCCATTGCCTGGCCTAGCATCTGGACCTGTGCATTCCACCATGAGAGTGATGCGCCCTCAAGAGTTCTTGTTGCATATTTCACCTGGTCAGCTGGCGGGCAGTTGCATTTCGCAAAGACTGACTCAGTCTTCTCAAACTACCACACCAACCCTACAGCCCCTTCAGTTCCACCGTAGATATGGGGATGAAGATAATGATGATGCCATACTATAGTGTACGTGGCGTGTATGCCAATGAGTATACAGTGAGAGAATAAGTAATTAGTAACTAACTAACTGTGTGCAGTTATAGACTAGTGTGTATGCAACCTAGTTTCCTATAACCAATGGCTCTGATACTAATCTGTCACACCCTCAAATTCCACGTGCGGGGTTTTACCGCGAGGCGTGTGGACATACCAGGATCTAAGTCAATAGTTACTCAGAATGACACTACATGAAACATTTAATAAAAAATCCAGAGTTTAAAACTTTAAAACTATGAGGAAACATCTTCTAAATAAGCCAAACCCAAAGCATTGAAAGTGTAAATGTCAAGACATAATATGAAGCTTTTAAATGAATGTTGGACTTGTGATGTGCTCCTACTGGCAATTGGAGTTAACGACCTGAGGATAGCATACTAAATTGTCAACACGACGGTTGGTGAGTTCAAGAGATGAGTATATCATAAACCATAGCAGTTGTAAAACATAAGTAAGTGCATCGATATAGATAGGTAGTCTATATTCATAAGTAATAAGCATAGTGATTTCACGATCGAAACTGACTTTGTTCATTTGTTTGCCTCCCGCCATGACATACCAAGTCGTGACAAATGTTCGTTGTTTAGGAAAATATTACACCCGCTTGACCTTCAGTCTTACGGGTGGGGCTTGTCAGACCCAGTAGTACAACCCAAGATTTCCCGCTAGTTTTCTTAATTAATGATCCAATAGTGTGAGGTCTTTCAGTGGTATATCACACTATGTTATACTATACACAACTTATATAATAAATCATTTGTAAAAGAGTATGCTATTTCCCCCAAAAGAGAGTGTATAAAAAGTGGAGCATGAACTCACCTAGTGCGCCAACAAACAGAATAATGTAAGCTACGAAGGAACGGAAAGACAACCCATCAAAGGTTACCTAGAACACGTGTGTTTGTAAGTACACAAGACCATAATTCGCTTAATAAATCCTAAGTGCTCAATACACAGGTTGACCCAAGTGATATGGTAAACAATAAAATATTTTGACCTAGTTGACCTGTTTTACCCATTGGTGACATGTCAAGTTAGATTCTTGTTTGACCAAGTACAGTAATTCATAAATCATCATACCATCACAGACTACTATACACGTTATTCACATAAGCCATATTGCAACTCTTAAGTCTCATCATGATCTTCATGCTAGCTTAGGTTATCATACAACGCATGCAAACCAATTCATCATACTGAACATGTTCACAATTAGATTCCTTTACCGTTTACACATTGGGTTTTGTCACTCACAACGTGCGATGTGAAGCCACTCACGACTACACACCCTAACCCTGCCAATCCTACAATGTAGGGGCCTCAGATTCGCACGCGTGTGTGATACCCTTTATCACATACCCAAATGCAATTTATACAAGCTAGTAACCAACTTTAAAATATTCAATTACTATATTGCATTACAAACACATAAACTTGTACATAATGCCATACTTGCACATTTTTCAAGAACACTTAGATTTTCCCATGGATTCATCAATTAACCAAATGACTCAATTAACATAATCTAACACATTAGATATCATCCACGATCCGTCTAGCGTGCTCCTAACATCCTAATCATGATCAAATCACAAAATCATGCAAGTTACAACAACAAAGTTTCCCCTTTGGGAAAGTGATATCCAAAATCTATATTTTCATCATTTTCAATCCCAGATTTATCAATAACATCCCTAATCTAGTTCATAACAATCATAGCAACCCATTTAACATCCTCAAATCATCAAAACGTGGATTCTTGAAATCAAAAGTTTCTAATTTGGGCAATATATGAACTAGATGACAATACCATGAAATTCTTGCATAATCCACATAGACTAACATCAATACAACATCACTAACATTATAGAATCACCAAACAATCAAGGAATTCTACTTTTCTTCATCAATTTCGAACTAGGGTGTTCTTCAAGTAACAAAAACCATGAAACTAATCAAAATCTAACCTTTTAATCTTGTAGAAATCAGGGTTTTCACTTGTTAGTCACTTGTAATGCTTGAATCACACTAGAATTCGATGGTTTCTTGTGGTAGCAAGATCAAAATCGTGGATGTGTGTGGGTGTGTGTGTGGGTGTGGGTGTGGGTTCACGGCCGCGACAGGGGAAGGGTGGGGGATTAGGTTTCAATTTTTTTGATTATTTAGATTAATTACAATTACACATATAACCCTCCCATGTTAATCTTTTATAAAAACTATTTTTTTTACTTTTTAATTAGTTTTTAACCATGAAACACATGAATCATTACTAGTTAATAGAAATTAAGTATTTTAACTAGAAAACTATACACATGAATCACATAGTAGACGTTTGCTCGTTATAAAGTGAAATTCTCAAATGATACTTACAATTCATAAATCATGTAATTATGTGTTAATAATGAATATTACTAATTAAGTTATTAGTTGTTATCCAAAGTTAGTTATTATTAAGTCACCAACGCCCAACGACAACTAGTGTGTGCTCACAACACGTGTATACAAGACTTAACGAGACTAACGGAGTTTGGTAACGGAAAATTACCGGATGTCACACCTTCACCGCCATTGCAACCGTCACAAACCACCTCAAGGGAAACGACGAAAAGGAGGCACTAAAAGGGCTGACCGTCCTGACCGCCATTGCCATCGCCGCCAACAACATCACGTAGATAGGTTATATCAAAAACTAGAAAACACTCAAAAGATTGAAAATGGATATAAGGGCATGCATAGGAAACTTGTGCCAAACACAAAGAGATATGCACGTCGACGAGAAAAGGGGGGACCAGACTGGTCGCCACTGCCATTACCACCAGCAACAACATCGATTAAGAGAAGGGGATCGGCCAGGTCGCCACCGACAACATCATACAAAGAGATTCTACAAAAACCCTCAACACCCGTATAAAAGATAAACGAATTGAAAGATTGCATTATAGTACTTGTACAAAATACACTGAGATATGCATTTTACTGTTCATTTACTTTGGTAATTAATAGTATGTAATAATATCAACATTACTAAAGCTTAATGTTCTACAAGTTAGAAGAACTCTATCACAGTACAATTTAATTAGTATGGACCGTGACAATAAACCGAATTCAAAATAGGAAAAAGGAATGGTTTCAGTGTTTATTTAAACTCTATTAAGAACCTCATGTTGCAAAGGGGAATAAAACCGTAAAACATTAACGTTGAAGGTTAGCCTCGTCCGTTAAAGAGACGTTGATAACAGACGTAAGTTTATATAAGAAAATAGAATTCTATATGTTGTTGATAACATTGAAAACCCGATATAGAAAGACAAGACACAACGTTACGTCAGAAATGTCGCAAAGTCACCGCGAACCTGCACATTGAATGGGTCGTTGATAATATATGTCAAGTTTATATTGGGAAAAGAAACATGAACACGTTTAATAAAATTCAAAAACTTTATAAAAAATAAAATAATTTGTTACAAACTCATGTGTTTTGGCAAGTCTTTTCATGAGTATTGAGTATTTTATATAAAAAAATAAAGCTGCTAAAAAAGCCATGTTAGAACATTGATAAAGGAAAACAGGTCGCAACGTAAAATAAAGTTAATAAAAATAAATATGTTAAAATTTAGATTTTATAAAACATCTTATATTTAAACTAATAAGAAGAAAAAAAAACTATAATAAAATCAAAACTTTTAATAAATTTTAACGACATGTATATTTTCTGTGTTCGATTACTTGTACATGATGACGCACAACTCATTATAAATGAAATTCGCACCATAACATAAATAAAAATAATCATGTGATAACGGTATATGAATTTTTATAAAACATTAAATTTTAAAACTTACATGATAAAAACAAAAAACAACAGAAATTTAATGAGTGTGTCCAAAAAAATAATATAAGTTATAAAGTGTATTTGTAATTAAGCTATGGAGGGCTAAATATACTTTTTCAATGTTTAACATAGATCATTCCATTTTCATGTATTAAAAGCTTATGATTTGTGCATTCTCACTTTCGATAATAGAAAGTAAGGCATGTTTTCAATTATAGTTAAAATGTAAAATGTATTTAATGTTTATTTGAAAATAATTTACACGTGTTAAATGGACCATGACAATTTACATTAACAAGCATGTAACATGTGCTTTTCAGTTTATGTAACTTGCGACTTCTAACCTTGTTTTACATATCGATATGTTACATGTGTTAGAAGGACCACATTTGCAACAAGATCATTAAACATGTACGACATTATTGAGGAAAATTCATGCACCGTGTTTAGCCAGTTATGACCAATTTTTTCTCACAATGTATGGACGCGGGACAATGCATTGTCGTATTCAATATCAAATCACTTTTGAAGGTGATATTAACATAGAATATAAATCTGACTTGTTTTTTGTTTTAAAAAAGTAAAGCATGTATCAAAATTGGGGAAATTTCAAGAGAAAACTTTTTATTGTAAAGAAAACTAAAAACTACTTCCATTGTTCTTTACTCTTTATTGTAATGAAAACTATAAAACTACATTCATTGTTTTTTAAATATTAATAACTTTCTAATACGATATTATTATTAAAAAAGATCATTAAACAATTAGAAAATGTTCAAACAAAAGTACCTTTAAAAATAAAAAGTATAAGAAGTTATCTCAACTATCAATCTTATTAATTAATAATTAAGATCAAATCATAGATAAACATTTATGAGAGTTGTACTTTAGTAATAACTATTTTTGTTGTCTTTTTACAAGTTCTCCAATTTTTTTTTTTAAATCTTCGTAACTTTTATATATGACATTATTTTTTATAAAAATTAAAACTAAAAAAAGAGCGTTTTTTATATCTTTAAAATAAATATAGTATTATTATATAAAAAGATAATAAATTCTCTTATGTTTTTAGTTTATATCTGATCATTTTGCATTTAGTGCAGTTTATTGTATATTTTTGATAGTTATTGTGTTTTTCAAAATATTATTGTCTTTTTCTAAAATGATGAATTTTAATAAAAAACATAATCATTGAATAACATCATTGTATATCTTTGATATGTAAAACACAATAATAAATTAATAATTAATTAATCTAATATATTAAAAACAATAACAAAATAATACAATATCTATTTGTTTTCTTTAATCGTCACTATGTTTTTCTTAAACACTATAAGTTTTAAAAAATACATTGGTGAAATCACATCATTGTATACTTTTAATTATAAAATATAATGATAGATAACAATAAATTTATATAATCTATAAAAAACAATGACAAAAATAACATATTATGTTATCTTCAACACTATGATTATTAAAAAATATATTAGTGAAAGTATATCATTATGTACTTCTAATTGTAAAACATATTGATAGATATCAAGTTTATATAATTTATAAAAACATTGACAAAAATGATACAAAATGATCCTAAACTTTAAACATAATGATAAATAAATATAACAAATGATATAAAATATATGACATAATGATTTGATATTTGACAAAACGAATGTATAAGACACAATAAGCTGATCTATTTGAGACGATAACCAAAATACCATCTTTTTTTAAATAATAAAAGGATATGTGTCAAGCTAAAAATCTTTCTTAAGCTTTTTAGATTAAATAGCCTTTTCACTGTAACCATACCCTATAAAATTAAGATTTTTATCCTTTATTTTAGTATAATATTTCTATATTAAAAATTCATTATTTTTTTATCCATTTTTCTTCTACACTATTGCATATATGTTGTATGTTGATACTATGTATGTCTAGTATGACAACACTGCATACATGTTGTATGGAAATTGTTATATTGAGAACTCATTATATTTTGAAAGCATGTCATGCAAGATAACTAATTGATCTATGAAACTTTTATCACTTGATCCATTATTTTCCTTCAAGTTAAACAATCTTAACATAGCACCAAGTTTCGAAAAATTCTCACAACCTTTATATAATGGTTTTTCTACATCAACAAATAGGTTTTTAATCTTTCTTTGTTGTTGTCAACAAGATTATTGTTTGAATGTCATTTAGAATTTCATAATTTAAATTTTCATTTTATGTATTGTCATTAACATAATTTAAGTTATCATTTTCCATATCATCTAAATTAACTGATGTCGTAGTACAATCAACTCGCGATTTCCCATGCTTTAACCAACAGTGTATCTGGGCATAAGACCATTTATAAACAAATGATACTCTATTTCATTAATATTGTCAAATATTTGGATATTTTTACAAAATCTCACATGGACACCAAATCCATTTAGAGTCAACATTCATCCGATTAGCTTCAACATTCTTAATAAAACAGCATTGTTAATAAAACTATAAATGTTTTCAGTATATATTTCAGTAGCACATCCATTTTTTATACATCTAATATTCTCTACCATCCATCTAAAAATTAAATAATTAAATAAGTGATATGTAATTTATGTACATGTTTAGGCATTCTAAGGTTGTGGATCCTAACCCACTTTTTGAGTATAATATCTCATATGTATACATTTTAACGTGTGACTACTTAAGAAAAAATCGGCAACATTTCTTTTTAACTCCCCTAGTATGCAAATAAACTTCAAACTCGAAATAGTTAAAAGTAAATAAAACTGATTTTTTTTTCTTAAATAGTCACCCGTTAAAATGTATACACATCGTAATGAGATTTAATACTCAAAAACCAGTACTAAATAGGGGATAATCCAAAATTCATAATATTAGATAAATTTCAGCCGGGTATAATTTTATGTGTTTAATATTGTCAGGATCAGTGATCTAAGTTTGATCGATTAGAGTTGAATCGTAGCGGAATTAGAACAAGAATTAGACAAATATAGCAAGAACACAATAGATATTCAATGGAACAGTACACGGTTATAGAGAAAGAGGGTTTTTTGCAAAAGGGATAATATCATTCATGCACAAATGCTTCGGTATGGCGGCCGCTAAGCGTCGCAGGTTATAATTAGGTCAACATTCCTTATATAAAGAATGTGACGTCTGCTGATGTCACTTGATAGTGACATCTAACAGAATTATTACAAACAACTGAAAGTAAGCAAACTACTGAGAATGTTCACAACAACTGAGAACATCTCAGAGTATGCTAAGTACAAGATGAAACTAAAACTACTGAAACTACAAGTACTGATCACAAGAAACATAAAACTACTGAAAGGAAACCATCACAACTACTGAAGAGGTCTTCTTCAGCTGTTGTGACAACATCTGAAACTTGGTCTTCAGTCTTTGTCTTCAGCTTTTGTCTTTAGACTTTGTCTTCAGTTCTTTAGCTTCAGACTTTGTCTTCAGCTTTTTCACTTCAGACTTTATCTTCAGCTCTTTCATCTCAGACTTTGTCTTCAGTTCTTTAGTTTCAGACTTTGTCTTCAGTTCTTTAGTTTCAGACTTTGTCTTCAGCTTTTTCACTTCAGACTTTGTCTTCAGCTCTTTCACTTCAGACTTTGTCTTCAGACCTTGTTATCAGTTGATGTCTTCAGCTGTTGCAGACTACTTCAGTTGTTGTAATGTCTGTGGGACTTAAAGGTTTTTCTGATCAGGCTCATTGGTTCTTTTGGCCAACAAACTCCCCCTGAACCAATGCAGCCAAAACCTTTAAGCTTATTGAGGTCCCACTTATTCTTGGCAGAAATACTCTCTTGATCAGCTTCAGAGATATCAGATAAGCACAGGCCAGGGAACAGGTTTCAGTAGATGTGAATGTCAAAGGATGGAAGGGAACTCTGTCTTGGGGAACTGGACACAGAGCTGTTATCCCAACCATGAAACCTACTTCCCATTGATGAGTCTATAAGACTCTCTGACGTAGGCCTCAAGGAGAACAACTTGTTCCTCCTTAGTGAGTTCTTCTGCTTCTTCTTCGAAGAAGAACTCTGGGCCATAGTACTCTGATAGGTACTTTACTGTCTTTCCATTTTTCAACTCAACAGTTGTTATCTCTCTGTAAGCAAATTCATCTGGGTGAGTCCCTTCTAATAACAACTGGAGTTCATTTTTCTTGATCTCTTCAAGCCTCTTGTATAACAACCCCTTCTTGACCATTTTGTTCTCCATTAGAGTTTGAGAGGTCATCTTTGACTTGTAGGCTCTCTTGAAGTCTTCAAGTATCTCCCAGGGTGAGACTACAATGGCCAACATAATAACAGCATCTATGGTCTTTCTCATTGGCCATTGTATCTACTTGGTATGGATTTCTTATGAATTCTAGAACTAACCCTGGGGTCTGGCCAAATCCTTACTCTCTCCTTTTGATATTGAAAGGTATGCCTGAGAGCATACAGCCTTTGAGCGTGTTTCTTCATGGCTTGTATAGATGATGACTGAGGAAACTCTTTGTCAACCATCTTCAAAAGTTGCTCATCGTGCTGTTTCTGCTGTTCTTCTTCTTCAATCTTAACTTTCACCATTTGCCTCTGAAAGTCTGGTGTGATCATTTGTTGACTTCTGGCTCAGGTATTTAGAACAGCAGAGATTGGCAGACTGTCTTCTTCATCATCATCTTCTTCTTCTTCTTCCATCCTCAACACCCTTCTCCTCCTTCTGGGTGCATCATTGGATGTGGTTTGAGGTGGTTTTTGGGGTAAGGGAGTTGGTTTTGAGGGTTGAGTTGGTTTAAGTTTAGGTTTAGGATTGGTTTGGAGAGTTGTGGGGTTGGTTGTTTTTGAGTGGGAGTTTGGGAAGGCTGATCTAGCATTTTTGTGGTAAGTTTGGCTTTGGAAAGCTTGGCCATATCAGTTCTCTTCCCAGCACCTGCTTCATCTAAGGCTTCGATAATCAACCCCTTATTGAATGCTTCAGAAGCACAGATTCTGGTGGTTATTGCCAGAATACTGTCTCTGGTCCATGATTTAATCTCAATTAATGATCTTCCCAAGTATTTTGCAATAAACCTGATCATTATCTCCAACCTCTCCCTTTCCATCACACTGTAACTGGCCCATCTCTCTTGTATCTCTTTAATCTCCAGCCTTCTGATCTCAGTGTCTAATGTAGCTGTATCAAAGCCCTGTCTGAAGAGTTGGTCTATTATTCTGTCCATTGATCTGCTGTGAGCTTCATCAGCTTCTTTAACCAGATCTTCCAATGATTTCTCTTCATCAGGCTTTTGAGTTTCAGCACTTTTCTTTCTCTTGTATGTGATCAGCTGTTTTTCCTTTTCTAACTCCTTTTCTTTCTCTTGTTGTTTCTCATCTTCCACTCTCTTTCTCTTTCTTTCTTTCACTGCCTTAGACTCCCCTTTTTGGGTGCATTGGGTTCAGGGGTTTGAATGGCAGAAAGCTTCTTTTGCACAGCATCATCAACAAGTGTTTGTAGATTTGAGGAGATCCTCTCATCAATGGCTTTATGCACAATCTCATTGATGATGGGAGTGATGAGAGGTAAGGAATGTTGAAAGGTAGCAACCATCTGCTCAGAGGGGTTCTGTCCCTGAGAGGTGGTGCCAAAAGCAGTGGCTGGTGGCTCAGTTGAGTGTAGTGGCTGAGTGTTTGGTGAACCTTCAGATGAAGGTGCCATCTGTGGGTTTATTGGGGCAGATGGACTTTGATCCTGAGACATTTTGGCAAGCAGTTCTTTGAGTCTGCTCACCTCAGCCTCAAGGATTGTGTTATGGGCTAAGACATCGAAGAAAAAGCCCAGGTCATCATCAGTCTTTGCTGAATCACCTGACCTCCTGATTGAATCAGGATGTACATGCCCTGAGTGTAGATCAGTTGTAGCATGTGCCCCTTGTTCTTGGTTCTGGGGACTTCCTGCCTCAGGACTGAGTCCTTCATCGCAGTTGCCTCTGGTGAGGTCTTAGAGATGTTACCAACTGCATCCTGTTCATTTGCTGAATCAGTAGAAGTGGCAGCCTCACCAGATGTTCTAACCTCCTCCTCTACACGGGGAGATTGAACATTATAACCCCTGTGCTGTGGGTTATCAGCAGCATTTTGGTCCTCTTCCTCAGCTGTTGAGGTTCTCCCCATTGTAATTGGTTTCTGGGGAGGAGGAGAGGAATGCAGCTGACTCAGCACTTGTGCAACTATAATGGTTGGGCTTTGAGGGGCGGTTGCATTTGGAGATAGGTTTGAAGCAGATTGCACCCGGGGTGACTGGTGCTCTTCAATGGTAACCTTCTCAATTGAGATAGGTTCCAGCATTGTGGTATCCCCAATTATGGTTGCATCAGGATCCTGTTGAGAGGATGCCTGAGCGGCTAGGGCTGGTGGAGTCTTTGACACTACTGGGGGGTTAGAACCAGTAAGTTTTCCTGTATTGGTGGTACAGGGGCATCCTCAGGGGACTCATCTCCCTGAGTAGCCTTTTTGGGCTTTTTGGTGTTGGGTTTGGTGGGGACTTTGGATCTGGAAGTGGAGGCTGTGGGTTCCCGCTGCTTGGGTTTTAGCAGCCGGGCAGCCCCTTTCAGTGTAGGGTCAGAGTTGTGCCTGGAGTATACTTCAGGCAATACAGCCGGAGCAGGGACTCCAAGGCCAACAAGGCCGTCTGATTTTAGCTGATTTAAAATTATGGCCATGAGAAACCTGGGATATAATATCCATCTGTTTGCCACAGGTTTCAAAGCCAGATCCTTTAGTTCCATGAAAACTATCTCAGAAAAATTTAGATTTTGTCGTTCAAAGATAGAGTATAATACCTGTTGCCATCGGGAGGACATCTGATCCCATGAGGAGGTTTTTGATGCAAGGCAGACATTCACCATGTGGAATATAAGACGTTCAGCATCATGGAAGCACTTCTTCAGAATGGTGGTAGAACTTAAGTCTCCTTCATACCCGTTATTGATGAAAGACATATCAGTTGTGCCTTTCGGGTATTCTGTGACACAGGTGGCATCATGTAGATTTAGGGTTTGTCGAATGATGTCTGGAGTGATGACCACCTGTTTCTGGTTAACCAACGTGATTTGGCTATCATTCTCACCAGGTTGCACAGAGATGTTGGTCCAGAATTGGCTTAGGGAATCAGGGTATATGGTAGGATTCAGAAGAAAAGCGGTTCGGTACTGGGAATCTACCATAAGATCGATGGCATTATCAAATTTGTTCCAAAAGGCCGATTTCGAGAGGTAGGCAACACAGTTGTGTCTGGGTTTGAGTTTCATGGTCGCCATTATTGAGAGAGTGAAGGACATAAAATGGCTAATGAAACGTTTGAAGGTAGATTTAGGTATTTATAGGGTAAGAAAAGGCTGATATAAAACGACTGAAAGTGTCAGTGCTGTCATCAGTTGTTTGAAAACAACTGAAGACCTGGTTTTAACTTTTAGAAGTTGTAACAACTGAAGACTTGGTATTAGTCATCAGTAGTTGTGAAACTACTGAAGACATGGTTTTGGCTTCAGGTGTTGTAAACAACTGAAGATTTGGTGTTAGTCATCAGTAGTTGTAAAACTACTGAAGACATGGTTTTGGCTTCAGTTGTATGAAGTGAAACAGCAGTTGTAGAAACAACTGAAGAGAAAAGTTTCTCATCAGCTGTTGTCGTCAATTCTTAGCTCATCAGCTGTTTCATTCTGACCTCAACACTTATCAGACTTTTTGTCTGATTTTCAGACGTTTCATTGGTCATCAGTACTTATCTGTTATACTGACATCAGTAGTTGTAACTACATCAGTAGTTGTAACCACATCAGTTCTTTTCAACAGATAGAGTACTTCAGTACTTTTAAGTAATTTAGTCTTCAGTAGTTATGAAAACTACTGAGGATAAAAGAACTTATCAGTACTTATTTGTGACAATAGTATACGAATGCTCATCAGTACTTGTTGACTGAGATCATCAGTAGTTGTCACTTATTCTAGCTGCAGCATACCAAGCCTTAACACTAGGTTTTGGAAAGTTGAACTGTCCAAAGGCTTAGTAAATATGTCTGCAAGCTCATCAGCACTAGGAACAAACTTTGGATCAATCAGACCTTTTTCAAAACAATCCCTAATAAAATGGTGTCTGATCTCAATATGTTTGGTCCTAGAGTGCTGGACTGGATTCTTGACAATACAAAGAGCTGAAGCACTATCCATTAGTAATGGAGTCTTAGTCTCTGTAATGCCATAATCCAATAATTGATTCTGAAGCCAGAGTACCTGAGATGTACAACTTGCAGCAGCAATGTACTCGGCTTCAGCAGTGGATGTAGCAACAGATGTTTGTTTCTTACTCTGCCAAGAAACCAAACAGTTGCCTAGGAATTGACATCCACCAGAAGTTGATTTTCTAGTTAATTTACACCCTGCATAGTCACTATCAGAAAAAGCAACTAATTTGCAAGAGTGCCCAGTGGAATACCAAAGACCTAGAGATTGAGTACCTTGCAGATATCTAAAGATCCTCTTGACTGCAATCAAATGAGACTCTTTAGGAGCAGCCTGAAATCTAGCACAAACACAAGTTGCAAACATAATATCTGGTCTAGAAGCTGTTAAGTACATCAAGGACCCAATCATACATCTGTAAAGTGTTTCATCAACAGCTTTACCTTTCTGATCTGCATCCAGTTGTGTGGTGCTGCACATGGGAGTAGAACAGGGCTTACAGTTTTGTAAATCAAACTTTTCCAAAAGACTCTTTGTGTATTTTGACTGATGAATGAAAGTTCCATCAGCCTTTTGTTTGATTTGCAAACCTAGAAAGAACTGTAATTCTCCCATGGCACTCATTTCGAATTTTTGTTGCATCAACTTTGTAAATGCATCACACAACTGTGGATCAGAGGATGCAAAAATAATATCATCAACATAAATTTGAACAAGGAGCTTATGCTGACCCACTTTCTTAATGAACAAAGTTTTATCTATGGAGCCTCTAGTGAAATTATTCTGAAGAAGAAAATTTGACAGTGTTTCATACCAGGCTCTAGGAGCTTGTTTCAACCCATAAAGAGCCTTATCAAGTTTATACACCCAATCAGGATGTTTATTATCCTCAAAACCTGGTGGTTGACACACATAAACCTCTTCTTTTATTTTACCATATAAAAATGCACTTTTGACATCCATTTGAAAAACTTTAAGATTGTGGAATGCAGCATAGGCTAAGAACAATCTAATTGCCTCCAGTCTGGCTACAGGGGCAAAGGTTTCATCATAATCAATACCTTCTTCTTGTGAAAACCCCTGGACAACCAGTCTGGCCTTGTTCTTGACAATTTGCCCATTTTCATCTGTTTTATTCCTAAACACCCATTTAGTGCCTATTGCACACTTACCTGGGGGTAGAGGAACCAGTTCCCACACTTGCTGCTTTTTGAACTGAAGAAGCTCAAGCTGCATGGCATCAACCCATCCATTGTCTCTTAATGCAATATGATAGTTCTTTGGCTCTTGCTGACTGATGAAGAGAGCATAGAAGCAGAAGTTGGACAATTGACTTCTAGTTGAGACACCAGCATTGATATCACCAATGATTTGAGACATTGGGTGATTCTTCAGCTCTTGGTACACTATGAGATCTGTGCAAGTGTTTGTAGCACGCTCAGCAGCAACAGATGTTGATCCAGATTCTTGAAACCAAGTATTAGATGGCAAGTCAAATGAAGTAGAGGATTCAGAAATCTCATCAGCATTTGTTGTGGATGGTGCTACTGAAGCTACAGGAACATCAAGTTTAGTAGACTCAGGCAGTTGATCACTAAACTTGAATAGGTGAGTACTGGGATCATCATCAACATCAGTACCACCAGATGGATGACTAGCTGCAGAAGGTGATGAATTCACATGATCTGCAACAGCTGGAGGCTGATAAGGAACATATTGCAGTATGTCCAGATCAAACAACTCCACAGGGTTTTGTGGGATTTTGTCCTTAGGAGATTCATTGAACTTCACATGCAAGGTTTCTTCAACCATCTTTGTTCTGCAGTTGAACACTCTGTAAGCCTTGCAAGTGGATGAATACCCAACAAAATACCCTGCATCCACCTTAGAATCAAACTTTTGGAGTTGATCCTTTGTGTTGAGAATGTAACAAGGACACCCAAATGCTCTGAAGAATGAAATTAGAGGAGCCAAATGATGTAGAACTTCATAAGGAGTCTTCATCAACCTCTGATTCACTAAAGCTCTATTTTGCACATAGCATGCTGTGTTGACAGCTTCAGCCCAAAAGGTCAGTGGCAAACCAGAGTCAGCCAACATGGACCTTGCAGCTTCAATTAGGGTCCTGTTCTTTCTCTCCACTACTCCATTTTGTTCTGGAGTCCTTGGGATGCTATACTGCCTCTTGATTCCTTTTGAAAGGTAGAAATCATCAAGTGTATGGTTTCTAAATTCAGTTCCATTATCACTTCTTATACACTTGACTGATAGGGAATACTGCTTCTCAACATACAACACAAAGTTAATAATTGTCTGAGCAGCCTCATCCTTTGAATGCAAGAAGAAGGTCCATACAAATCTGGAGTAATCATCCACAATTACCAGACAGTATTTCTTCTTTGCCATGCTCATTACTCTCACAGGACCAAAGAGATCCATGTGCAGTAATTGCAAGCAGGCAGTGGACTTTGGTTCTTCTATAGGAGGGAATGAAACTTTGTGTTGTTTTCCTTTTAAACAAGCAGTGCAGGTTTCATCACAGTGGAACTCCTTTATTGGTAGACCTCTCACTAAACTATTGTGGATCAGCTGATTCATGTTTTTGAGATTAACATGACCCAGCCTTCTATGCCACAGTTTAGATTCCTGAGGAGAGGCCTTGGAGAACAGGCAAGGATGACCTTTTAAAACAATCTTCTTTGACAAATCCAAGGCATATACTCTTCCTATCCTGTTGGCCTTCAGGAGAGTATGTTCATCCAATACCTTGTCAATCAGCCTCAGAACTTTGGAAGACAGAATCCGGCAGTTCTGGCTTGTGAAAAGTGCAACATGCCCTTTATCACACATCTGACTGACACTCAGTAGATTATACTTGAGATTCTCCACATGGTTAACATCATCAAATCTGATTTCTCCATTTGACACAAATCCTTTCCCGATGATGTAACCCTTAGCATCATTTCCAAATGAGACAAATCCCTTCTTTCCTTGAGAGTAGTCATTAAGAAGAGAACTGCTCCCAGTCATATGCATAGATCCTCCACTGTCTACATACCAGATGCTTCTTTGGCATGCTGAAGAACCCTGCATTTATCATAAGAAACTAGTTAGCTTTAGAGACCCAAACCTTTTTGGTTTTGGGTCTGTTTTCATCAACAGATTTAACCATAACTTGTTTCTCATGATTAACAGCTGATGAAGGTGGAGATGGTGCTGAAATGGATTTCTTAGATTTGGGCTTGGATTTCCTTTTCAGTGGTTTGATCACAGGTGCATCTAGTTGGTTAACTCTCCCCAACAAATGCTGAACCATCATAACAAGTTGTGTCTGATTTGTTGCTAAAGCCTTCAGCTCATTTGACACATCAGTACTTGTTTTTGATGAGTTCCTGTGACCCACCATTTCCTCCTTCTTGAAATTCAGACTTAGTCTGATGTTTATCATGAGGAACACTATCAGCTGTTTTCTGATAAACCCCATCCTTCTTTTTGGATTTTGGTGAGGCCTTGGGTTTATCAGTTTGAGATGACTGTGGTACAAACTTGGTCTCAAACTCATTTTTCATTTTATTAATCTCTTCTTTAATGAGCTTATCTCTGTTGAGTTTGGAACCCTTTTTGTACCAGCATTCATCAGATAGATGATTGAATTTACCACATATTTCACATGGCTTATTCTTCATCTTGGATTGATCAACTGCTGAAGTGGAAACTACTGAAGGTGTGATCTTCAGTACTTTCCTCCTTTCAGTACTTGTGTTAAGTACTGAAGGATCGGTAACAACTGAAGACTTGTTCTTCAGCTGTTCTCTATCCGTCCTGAAAGACCGTATGATAGATTCCTCAGCAGTTGTTAATCCTTTTATTTCAGCAGATTTGAAATGCTTTTCAGATGTTGTGACTTGCCCTTCAGTACTTGGAGTACTTTGAGGGACAACATCTGAATTGCTCAGCTTCATGTGTTTATCAGCATTTAAACCATCAGGCAATTGATTTGCTGAGATCTTAACACTGACTTCATCCTCTAATTTTGTATTATCATTTGAGGATGAATCACATGATGATGTGGTTTGGAAATTACTTTCACCTTCAGATTTTACTATTGATTTTGAAGTAAAATCAGTAGGTGGTGCAGTATGATTGTAACCTATTCCAAACTTCACATTTGAAGCTGTTTGCTTGCTGAGAAGCATTTCAAATCCCTTGCAGGATGTTACCCAGCGGTCACACTCAACTTGGGTAGCTGCAAGTGTCTCTTTGAGACTTCTGTGGTTCTCAAGTATGACCTCTACCTTAGCCTTTTCATCATTAAGTTGGCATTTAAGCTTGTAAATCTCATCATCTTTGTCATTAAGAGCAGACTCATACTCAGCTTTTCTTTTGGAAATAGTTTTCTCAAGCTCAAGATTTTGATTGATTAAAGCTACATTTGCCTCTCTAATAGAGACAAAGGCAGCTATGCATGATTCAGAACATAACTTGGCTTTAGCCTCAGAAGATACCTGGGTTACCTGTGAAGATGATGCATTGGAGCAGGAACCCTCAGTAGACTCCAGGGCCATGAGAGCAAGATTCCCAAAAGGATGTTCACCACCATGTTGACCAGCACCAGCAAATAATTGCTCATTGAAACCAAAAGATCATCTGGTAAGCTGCTCCAGTCAACAACTCCTGGTGTGAAGAAGCTGTGATGAGGTTGAGATTGTGATGGAGATGGTTGAGGCTCAGGTAGGGCTTGAGGTTGTTGTGCTATAGGAACTTGAACTGGATTTGGCTGTGGCATGTAATAGCAGGGATATGGATATGGCATTGGACCCTGAGGGACAAAATATGCAGGAGATTGAGGTTGTGAGTGATGACCAGAACTAGCAGGATGTTGCCCTTTGTTTTGTGAACTATTGCTTGGAAAGGTCACAAAGGGTGCAGAGGAGTTAGATCCAGTTGATCTACACTCTCTTGCAAAGTGCCCAAGCCTGTGGCATTTGTGACACCTCAACTTACTCTTGTCAAAACCAACTTTGGTTTTGCCAGAGAGTCCTGGAAATTTCCTACCAGTTCTCTTGTAGAACTTTTGAGATCTGATATTGATCAAGGCCATTTGGCTCAAAATATCCATCTCTTCTAAATCATCATCAGCAATACCCTCCAAATCATCCATGATAAAGCATAAATTATCACTATTACACCCAGAATGACTGTCAACACCAACAAATGCATGATCAGAACTGTTTGAAGAGAAATCTATATGCTCATCATAATGGCTTTCTGATCCAGCATATTCTGACTCATGACCGACCAAGGCAGTGTTCCCTGGTACAAAGTCATCAGTGAGCTTTCCTGATGATGCCAGTTTCCTTTTCTGCTCTATCTCTCTTTCAAATGTAAGCAGTTTCCCATGGAGTTGGGTGAGAGATAGGCTATCCAGATTTGCACTGGAGCGTAGGACAATGGTGTATGTGTCCCATCTCTCAGGCAGTGATCTGAGGAATCTGTTGTTCATCTGGCTGTTAGTATACTCATGCTTGACCATTTTCAGCTCAGAGATCAAGCAGGAGAAACGCTCAAACTGTTGAGTCAGTGTCTCACCCTTCCTATGAGAGAATGTCTCATATTGTTGGGCGAGGATTTCTCTGTTGTTTGCTAAGACCTCATCAGTTCCTCCGAATTGTTCCTTCAAAGCATTCCAGAGGTCATGAGCAGTTTCATGATGCATAAGCCCAGAATAGATTTCATTAGGCAGTGCCATGGCCAGAATTCCATGGGCTTTAGCATCAATCTCAAACAGTTTACGATCTTCATCTGAGTATTGCTCCTTCTTCTTCGGAACCATTTGGTTGGTCTCCGGATTGTTCACCATAGGCTTGTGTGGACCGTGAACCACAGATGTCCAACAACCTGAACTGTTAACAGACAGGTGATGGAGCATTCTTCGTTGCCATATGTTATACTCACTCCTAACCAGCATCGGAGGCTTGGTTGAGGAGCCAGTATTGTGAGGGTCATTAGATGGAGTAGTCATTCTCAGATTCAAACCAATTCAATCAAGTTTCAACAGATTTAGCACAAAAACACAACAAACTCAATATGAACCAAGAAGAAACTCAAATTGAATAACCAGAAGCAGCAGAAGATCAATCTCTATAACCAATTCTTGCAAATATGCTAATTCGATCAAACTTTAGATATCGAAATAGCAGTTTCAATGATCAATTGTTAAACCGATCAATGATTAACCGCTCTGATACCATTTGTCAGGATCAGTGATCTAAGTTTGATCAATTAGAGTTGAATCGCAGCGGAATTAGAACAAGAATTAGACAAATATAGCAAGAACACAATAGATATTCAATGGAACAGTACACGGTTATAGAGAAAGAGGGTTTTCTGCAAAAGGGATAATATCATTCATGCACAAATGCTTCGGTATGGCGGCCGCTAAGCGTCGCAGGTTACAATTAGGTCAACATTCCTTATATAAAGGAATGTGACGTCTGCTGATGTCACTTGATAGTGACATCTAACAGAATTATTACAAACAACTGAAAGTAAGCAAACTACTGAGAATGTTCACAACAACTGAGAACATCTCAGAGTATGCTAAGTACAAGATGAAACTAAAACTACTGAAACTACAAGTACTGATTACAAGAAACATAAAACTACTGAAAGGAAACCATCACAACTACTGAAGAGGTCTTCTTCAGCTGTTGTGACAACATCTGAAACTTGGTCTTCAGTCTTTGTCTTCAGCTTTTGTCTTCAGACTTTGTCTTCAGCTTTTTCACTTCAGACTTTGTCTTCAGCTCTTTCACCTCAGACTTTGTCTTCAGCTTTTGTCTTCAGACTTTATCTTCAGTTCTTTAGTTTCAGACTTTGTCTTCAGCTTTTTCACTTCAGACTTTGTCTTCAGCTCTTTCACTTCAGACTTTGTCTTCAGACCTTGTTATCAGTTGATGTCTTCAGCTGTTGCTGACTACTTCAGTTGTTGTAATGTCTGTGGGACTTAAAGGTTTTTCTGATCAGGCACATTGGTTCTTTTGGTCCAACAAATATGCTAAAAGATATGCATACTAATATATATATATATATACACATATATATATGTATATACACATATATATATGTATATACACACATATATATGTATACACACACACACACACACACACATATATATATATATATATGGTAGGAATTGAACCTAGAGGCTCGAAAAATGAAATCAAGATTATGAAGATGCCGCGCGAGAAGTTGCATCTCGCGCGAGAACTAGAAAGTCACGAGAGAACTACACGAGAACTTCTAGTTTAGTATGATAGTTGTTTTGTAATGTAATTTAAAGAGCTTTTGTCATTTCCTGATTTTGCATGTACTTTATATCTTTCAAATCAGAGAGCAATAGAATTTGAAGTTTTTTTTACCTTTGTGTTCATCATTTGCTTATTCAATCTTGTTTCCGTGATGATGACATTTCGCATTCTTTTCACGAGATAGATCTGATTCGTAAAGTGTTGATCCTTACAATTGGTATCAGGGCTTGGTATGCTCTAGATCAATTGATTTGAAGATTGAAGAGTGTTTTTGAAGTGCTCTTAAGCTCCAATTTGAATTTTGTTGAAGATCTACTTGTTTTCTACTGTTATTGATTACTTTTGAGGATGTTGAAGACTATTATGCTGCTGATTGAAGTTTTAGTGATGTTTATATGATTAAACAAGTTAATTTGAATCAATTAGAGACACTTAGGATCAAAATCTGAACCTAAATAACTAATTCAAGACATAATTAATCAATTTTGAACAAATTGGTGAAAGATTGAAGTTGGAATCATCAAAATTGGAATGAAAATAGATCGGGCGAAAACTTGCTAATCGCACGCGAAAAGCTCATATTCGCGCGAGAAGTCTGTAATTCGCAAAGGTTTGTTGAGAAGTTTGTCACAAAAGATTCCATTCACGCAAGAAGTTTACTTTTCTCAAAATTCAGTTAGAAAAACTATCCGCACGAAAAGTTTGATGATTGTTAGCACGAGAACACTGATCTTCGCGCGAAAACTTCAAGTTTGAAATTTTTTAAAGTTTGATTCTTGATTTTCAAGATGGCTAATTTGAAGCATAGTACTGCCCCATAGACTTCTCAACGAAGAAGACTATCCCGACTGGGTTTACCGTTTCGAGAATCATGTTATTTACACCGAACCCCAGATGATGCGGTCAATCAAACAAGGCATGTATATCCCTATGTATAACAATGAGAAGGGAGAGTTAGTGCTAAAACCGTAACACCTCTGGGATGAGGAAGACATGAAGAAAATGGAACTTGATGACAAAACGTATGTTGGTTATAACCATGGCACTTACAACTTAGATTGCTCGAAAGTTCAAAGATTATAGAAAAGATAAAGACTTATAGGATGTGATGGAGGAATAGATAATCGGTAATAAAGATATGAGGGAAAGCCGAAAGGGCATGTTGAACCAAGAGTTTAATATGTTTAATCACAAACCTGGTGAAGCCTAGGAGGCTTAAATGTCCAGGTTTGTTAAGCTGATAACAAAGATGAATTGTGCTGGAATTACCTTGGAAAATATTGTTCTAAACATGAAGCTATTAAACTCATTACCTTACAGTTTGAACAACAACTACACTACCATCAAGAGAACCAAGGATTTGTTCACCTTGTCCCTCAGTTATCTAATTTCAACCATCAAGTCATATGAAATGGATGACAAGCAAGGAGCTGCTAATTGCATTAACACAATGGGAGCTGAAGCATCAGCATTATATGCCAAAAATGGCCAGTAATCCTAATTATTATATCAGCTATTCCCAGTTATGTCAACAACAAGCAGCTAACTCAGTTAATGCAAATGTCAAGGATCTATCTATTCCTCAGTTTCAAGCCTCTCATCAAAACCTTTACAATCCTGTACAATCTCAACCACAACCTAAGATCTACCCACAGAGTCAATCCACTCAACCCACACAATAAGCATTTGTTGTAAATTCCCACCCAAACAAGCAAACCATTCAAATAGCTGAAGAGCATCTGGCTTTATTCACCACTTTCATGAACAACTATGAAGCTTTCACAGCTGGAAGACGCAGTGCACCCAACATTGATGACTTACAACAAGTTAATCCTGATGATGTTGAAGAAAATGATATCAAGTATCAAATGGCTATGGTGGTGTATCGGGCTAAAATTTTTTCAAGAAGAACGGGAAGAAATATGTTTGTTCTAAACAACTCGAGCAAGATTGGGTTTGATAAGTCAAGTTTGAGATGTTGTAACTGTGACAAACCTGGTTACTTTGCAAGAGAATGTAGTGAGGGAAAATCAAATCAAACTGATATTAAAAAAGAGGATGGTGACTGTGAAGGTTGAATTAAAAGGGGATAAAGCAAGCATGTCAAACAACAAAGCCTTGGTTTCTCAGACCAATGAAGAATATGATTGGTCAGACCAGATGGAGATTCTAGTTATCAAACTATCTACTACTTTTATAAGGGGATAAAGCAAGCATGTCAACTACTGAAGACATGTTGAAGAAAATATACTTAATGAGTATGTGTCTGATGACTTGATGAAGGGAATTTTTACTGAAAAGGTATGCGGGAATGTTGAAAAGGTGCCAAGAGAAGAAGCTGTTAAGATTACTCCAGCTCATTTAAAGATGTTTGTAGAAGGCAAGAAAGAAATTGAAGAAGAAGCTGTTGAGTTTACTCCAGCTAAAAATGAAAAGACTATGAATGCTGTTGAGGAAACTCTGGCAACTGCTTGTGAAGACTCTGTCAATGCTGTTGAGATTACTCCAGCACCCAAAGCAGCAGAAAAGAAGGTACTGAAAGCTTTTATGGTAAATGTCATACCTTAAGAGAAGAACAAGCAAGAAGAGACTGAAGAGGTAAATAATAATCTTTGTTCAAATACATGTATAGAAAAGGTTCAAAGATACAGAGTTGACAACGAACACTTGATTTTAGAAGTTGAACAACTTCAATATCAAGCTCGTAAATATAAAAATGATGAGAAAATTTTTATAGAAAAGATAGAAGGATTAAAGAAATTGTTTTATCAATCAAAATTGATTCTTCATGATAAAGATTGTAATATTGAAAACATGTAATAATGAACTATCTTTAGAAATCAATAAACTTAATAATGAACTCTTATCTACAAAATTGACTGTTGAAAATTTTGAGTTGTCCTTAAATATGGTTAAAGGTATAATCAAGTCTCAAATGATTCAAAAAATTAATGGTGGTAAAAGTGGAGTTGGATTTTTCAACATAACACCATTGATCAATCATGATTATACATGTTTTCCTTCATAAATTACCACTCCAGATGAAGAGACCTATGGATTAAGTTTTCAACAAAATTCAGAGTTAATACCTCCTGGTAATGTTTCACTGACTATTGACCCTATAATAAAAACTGAAATTAAAATTAATCATGACAATTCTTTTAAAGAAGTGTGAAGCAAGAAGGGTTAGTTGAAGATTTAGAAAGTGATGATGAAATAGATTTTACCAAAAATAAAAGTTGTAATGAAAAATCTTCGTGTAATTCATCATCAATTATTAATAAAATTTCAGATGTGTTTATTTCTACAAATATTTATTAAAAAATAATCAAAAATAGATTTTAAGGACAATAAAAGAAAATGAGTCACAACATCTGTATCTGATTTGAAAAATAATTTCAAGAACAGATTTGTTTCAAAAGGCAACATTGATAAGGAAGATCATATCCTTAAAGAAAAAATTGCCAGTTTTTAAGAATAAGTCTCCTGTTACTGCGAACTCAATGAAACAAGATGTTTGTAGTTCAGGTAGCAAAGACACTTGTCCCATTCCAGTACCTACGATTCAAAATGTTAAAGCTATAGTTTATGCCTCATCAGCTTCAGTTATGAATCAAAAAGTTAAGAAAAATATCTCAATTCCTCCGGAATTATCTCGAACAGTTCTTAATGAAAGAGAGAAAAGAGAGACTGTTAAAGAATCACAAGGCCAAAGAAATATAAAACCAGATTCTATGATGACTATGGAAGTTATCGTAAACAGTTTGTAAGAAATACACGAACATCAAATACATATCATAGAATGTACTCTTATGTATACGGCAAGCCAAATCATAGGGCTAGAAACTGTCATCATCAGCATCCACTGTCAAGCAAACAAAGATTTCACAATTCAATTTCAAATAATCGAATACAATTCTTTTTAAATGCCAAATTTAAAAGGAATACTAATCAATCAAATTCTTTTGTTGATAAAAGAGATGATCAAATAAAAGCAGATTTGAATAAAGAAATTTCAAACAAGAAATCATTATTTGTTGATGGTAGCAATTCTATTCTGATTCAATCCACTTTAAGGAAAATGGTTTCACATCTAATCAAACCAATTCAAAAGTGGAAAATAAAAGAAAAACAATCTGAGCCTAATATTGATGATGTAGTATAGGTTGGACTCACCATAGTTGTTAGGATTATTTTGTTATTTATGTAATAGGTTGAATGTTAGCTTGATTCTATGTATTTTGTATTTATGTAGTTTCACTGACCCAGCGAAACTACGAGCGAAACTATAGTTTTGCTCATAGTTAGCTGACCTAGGTCACCTGGGGAAACTGTATTTCGCCATCGGGTGAAACTAGGTGTTGGTCAGGACAGTTTCGCTATCATGTTCTATCATTGTAAGGAAGTTTTTCAAAACCCTAATAGTGAAATATTATTGTTGCAATTCTGTGTTCTTGGCTTGAAGATTACTATTATCATATTTGAGCCTTTGATTCATGCTTATTGTGTGAGTTTGGAAATCATTGATAATATTTGAAACTTGTTCATTGTGTCATTGATAAAGTTGTGTATATTCAGTGGGTTTTCTCTGGTTAGTAAATCATTTGCACTTATTATCGATCATTAGGACTAACAATATGGTATCAGAGCCATTGTGCTCTTAATTGTTTGAGTTTTGTATGTTTTCGAGTTCAAAATCACTGTTTCATTCATTATTGATCTGATCTGCTTGTTTTGGATATGGAAATTGATTGAGGATTGTTCTATATTGGTGTGGGAAGCTATAGAAATCATTAGATCTCAAATCCATTGAGATTTGGATGAGTTTGAGTTGATTTCATGCTGAAAAAGTTGTTTAGATTCGTCGGGCAAAACTAGAGCTCTTCAAGCGAAACTGTAACTTCATTCTGCAAAACTGCATAGTTTTTGGTTTTTTGATCTGGTTTCTTTGTCCCTGCAAAAGTAGGTGTTTTGAACGAAAGTTCACATCACTTGATTAACCAGCCAAGCGAAAGTGTTGTTGAAATTGTCCTCAGAACGAAAGTTCTACTACTTTCAGTGAAACTGTTGCCATAACTAGAGTTTTTAAGCACTCATTCAAGCAAAACTACTGCTTAGCTTCCGAGCAAAACTTACCAAGCGAATTTATCAGCGAATCTATAGATTCTTCGGCGAAATTAACTACTGTTTATAAAATGGCATCCACCAATATCACCATTTCTAACTTAAAGAGTGTTGCACCCAATAGGCCACCGAGGCTTATAAATGGTGATAACTTTGAGGACTAGAAATGATGTTTAAAAGCTTTCTTTAGAGGACTAGAAATGATGTTTAAAAGCTTTCTTTAACTTTACAGATCATAATCAATGGGAGTCAATAGGAAATGGTCTACATACTCCAACTGTCACTGTTGGTCAAGTTACCTCACCAAACACTGATCTATCAACCTTTACTGAAAGAGAACTCAAGCTAATCGAACATGATCAAAAAGCTTTTAGAGCTTTAACTTTATGTTTATCACAAGACATCTATAATCATTTTGCTGAACACAAGAATGCAAAATCCTTCTATGATTATCTTTGTGGATTTTATGATGGAAATGAAGATCTGAAGAAGGACAAGAAAGCCCAAGCTGAAAAGGAGTTCAATTCATTCGTAGGACCCAAGAATAAAAGCCTTACTGATATTACCAATTGATTTTTGTCCGTCTCAAGCACTTTAAAGATATATGATGAATAGTTGGGTAACCATGAACAAGTTACTAAGCTCTTCAACTCTCTTCTACCGCAATGGAGTTTGCAAGTCAGGATGTTGAAGTGTGAAAGAAACTTTGATGACTATAAACTCTTGGATGTCATCAACAAACTAAAATCTTTTGATTTGGATTTGAAAAGGAGGGAATACAATCAATCCATGTTGCCAGCAACAGTATATCCATAAACTGCTGCATTGATCTCATCCGCTACAAACTCGTCCATGTATGGTTCAGCTTATGGTGGGTCTATAGGATATGGCGTATCAGACAAGTCTAGTGGTGGATCTACAAGCGTTGGTTCAAGCTCAAAGACATTCGTCACTGCTCAAATTCCATCTTATACAATGGCATTATTTGGAATGTTTGTACAGAGCTATGAAGCTTTGGTTGTGGGGGAGCTAAAAGGAAAAGGAATGACTGTTGAAGACATATATCAGGTGGATCCTGATGACTTAGAGGAAACTGATATCCAATGGCAGATGGCCATGCTCACGTTACGTGCAAGAGGATTCATGGAACGAACTGGAAGGAAGAACTTTGGCAATCAAAATCAAAACTCTAAACTTGGTTTTGATCAGTCAAAATTAAGATGCTTTAATTGTAAACAGCTGGGCCACTTTAAAAGAGAATGTCCATCTCCTATAATCACTGAACTGGGAACTTCTGGAACTTCCAAAGCCATCCTGATCACCGACAAGGAAGAAACCAAGCCAAAAAGGAAACAACACTTATTTCAAACTTTGATTGGAGAGCCAAGATTCAGGAAACTGAAGAAGAAATCAATCATGCTCTAATGGCTGAGGTGGTGAGCAGTGATATGGATTCAGTTGAGGACTTTAATCCTTTCAGGGAGTTCAAGAGTGAGATTCAAGCAGAAGCTGTTGGTGAAAGTGGTAAGCAATAGCTTCAAGCTGAAGAGGTGAAGATTGGAAAAGTCAAGGAGGAAAAAGGTGATTATGAGCATGTGGAAGAGAAAGTGACAGTTTGTGAAGCTGATGAGTTAGAGAAACAACAACAAGTTGAAGTAAGTGGAGTGAAGCTGGATGTATGTAATCAAGGAAAGAAAAAGGATTATAAAGCTGAGGGGGACAAGAAGAAAGCATTGAAGGAGGAAGAATGCAAGAAGAACACTCTGGTTTATCAATGTGAAAAGGCCCTAGGTGCTAAAAAAGTAGTTATGGGTCTCCCTTATGAGATAATTCAAGACATGTGATCTCCTCCATGCAAAATCCATTTATTTGGGGTTTATAAAGCTAACAGATTATTGTTAGATAATGAAAAGGAATTCAAACAAATAAACAAGGAACTTAAAACAAATGAGTCTAAATATTTTGTCTAGTTAAATGACGCATTAAAGGAAAATCAACATTTAAAAAGAAATCTTTTGGAAAGAAATATTGAAATAAATGCTTTAACTGAACGTGTAGCACTTGCTAAATTTGAAACAAGCAAATTAAAAACCAAACTTGAAAAGTGGACAATTCCTAGGATGATACATGAGGAGCTTTGCAAGAAACAACGGGGGACTAGAATTAAGGCTGGTTTGGAAAGAGAAGAAACCACTCATGTTTATCCTCCTCTAAGTACTTATTATTACACTCCTATGCCTATACCTCATCCAACTAACAAATTAATTAAGAAAGATACTAACAGTTTGTATGCAGGTTTAGAAGGATTGAATCATAAGGAGATTCGAGAGAAGTATGATTATGGTGCAAGTAGTGGTCTGGGAAGCTCTAGTCTTAGCATTTCAGATTCCAGAAAGTCTTTAATAGATAATAGTTTAAGTAGATTTGTTTTTCAAAAGTCTATTACAGACAATGGCATGTGTAGTTCTAGCTCTAGTCCAGCTTGTTCATCTTCAGATGTCTATGTATCAAATCTTGATGTTTCAAAGGCTTGTGTTAATAGAAATAATGCTTGTTCAAGTAAAGCTTTAGATAGACATACTGACTCAATTTTTTTTGAAATGTTCCTCTCTCATCCTATCCCATCTTTTACACCAATTCGGATCTCTAAACCTAACGGAGTCAACTTCCTTAAATGTTAGAAACATTAATGTATATGAATCAGAATCAGCTAAAAGTAAGGTTACAAAAGAAATATTAAAAGAATCATATGACTCTTATAGCAATTCTGATTCATACGTGTCTAAATGTGAGGAAGATATATTAATAGATCAAGCTCATGTCTCAAAATATAAGAAGCAAGGTTTAAAGTCCCGATGTTTTAGATATGGGAAGGACGATCATGTAATTAAAAGTTGCCATGAGTTTGTTAATAGAAATGTAAATAATAGTTCATTAGGAAGTAGATTAAATCATTTTGTAAATAATTTTTTCTGTAAAAAATCATTTGTTTCGAGACCTAAGTTAGTCACTACTTGGGTCCTAATTTCCAAATCTTAATAATTGTTTTGTGTTTATATGTCAGGATCATTCCAGAAAAGCTATCATTAGCTTCTTGCACGTTGATAGTGGATGTTCAAGGCATATGACCGGGTTGAAGGAACTACTTACAAATTATTGCATAATAAATGGAGGATATGTTGCACTTGCTAGAGAAAAGAAGGGTGGAAAGATGATTGGTCAGGGAGAAGTCTCAAATGGTTCCTTGACTGTGGAGAAAGTGAATTATGTCCCATAGCTGGCATTCAATCTGTTGAGTGTATCATAAATATGTGATAAAGACATTCCAGTGCTGTTTATGTCAAATGAATGCTTATTTCTCAAACCAGAGTTTATTATCCCAGAAGATTTAGTAATCATGCGTGCTCCAAGAAAGAATGATACTTATCTTCTGGATATGGGATAACAAGAATCCACCTCCACTGTGACATGTCTCCTGTCTAAAGCTTCATCTTCTGAATCTTTTCTGTGGCATAGGTGATTAGGACATGTTAATTTTAAAAATATTAACAAGTTGGTTACGAACAATCTTGTAAGGGGGCTACCACTTAAAGATTTTTTAGTGGTAGAAAAGTGCATGGCCTGTGCTCAAGGAAAACAACACAAAAGGCCACACAAGCATAAGCTTGAAAATACAATTTCAAAGCCCCTTGAATTGTTACATACTGACTTATTTGGTCCTATTAGTGTTAAATCAATTGATAAGAAATCTTAGTGTTTGGTTGTTACAGATGATTACTTAAGATATTCTTAGGTAAGATTTCTAGCTCACTAAGGAGATACTGCAGAAGAGTTGCAGAAGCTGATCCTCTCAATTGAAACCATCAACAAAAGGAAGGTTATGGCCATCAGAAGTGATAATGGAACTGAATTCAGATCCATATCATTGACTCATTCTGTGCAAGCAAAGGAATTCTTAGACAGTTCAGTGCTGCCAGGACACCTCAACAAAATTGTTGGACCAAAAGAACCAATGAGCCTGATCAGAAAACCTTTAAGTCCCACGGACATTACAACAACTGAAGTAGTCTGCAACAGCTGAAGACATCAGCTGATAACAAGGTCTGAAGACAAAGTTTGAAGTGAAAGAGCTGAAGACAAAGTCTGAAGTGAAAGAGCTGAAGACAAAGTCTGAAGTGAAAGAGCTGAAGACAAAGTCTGAAGTTAAAGAACTGAAGACAAAGTCTGAAGCTAAAGAACTGAAGACAAAGTCTGAAGTGAAAGAGCTGAAGACAAAGTCTGAAGTGAAAGAGCTGAAGACAAAGTCTGAAGTTAAAGAATTGAAGACAAAGCCTGAAGCTAATAAGTACTGATAAGTTCTTTTATCCTCAGTAGTTTTCATAACTACTGAAGACTAAATTACTTAAAAGTACTGAAGTACTCTATCTGTTGAAAAGACCTGATGTGGTTACAACTACTGATGTAGTTACAACTACTGATGCCAGTATAACAGATAAGTACTGATGACCAATGAAACGTCTGAAAATCAGACAACGTCTGATATAAGTGTTGAGGTCAGAATGAAATAGCTGATGAGCTAAGAATTGACGACAACAGCTGATGAGAAATTTTTTTTTCCAGTTGTTTCTACAACTGCTGCTTCAATTCATACAACTGAAGCCAAAACCATGTCTTCAGTAGTTTTACAACTACTGATGACTAACACCAAGTCTTCAGTTGTTCCAACTTCTGAAAGTTAAAACCAGGTCTTTAGTTGTTTTCAAACAACTGATGACAGCACCAACACTTTCAGTCATTTTATATCAGCCTTTTTCTTACCCTATAAATACCTAAACCTACTTTCAAACGTTTCATTAGCCGTTTTACGTTCTTCACTCCCTCAACAATGGCGACCATGAAACTCAAACCCAGACACAACTGTGTTGCCTACCTCTCGAAATCGGCCTTTTGGAACAAATTTGATAACGCCATCGATCTTATGGTAGATTCCCCGTACCGAACCGCTTTTCTTCTGAATCCTACCATATACCCCGATTCCCTACGCCAATTCTGGACCAACGTCTCCGTGCAAACTGGTGAGAATGATAGCCAAATCACTCTCCAGTCGTTGGTTAACCAGAAACAGGTGGTCATCACTCCCGACATTATTCGACAAACCCTAGATCTACATGATGCCACCTGTGTCACAGAATACCCGAAAGGCACAACTGATATGTCTTTCATCAATAACAGGTATGAAGGAGACTTAAGTGCTACCACCATTCTGAAGAAGCACTTCCATGATGCTGAACGTCTTATATTCCACATGGTAAATGTCTGCCTTGCATCAAAAACCTCCTCATGGGATCAGATGTCCTCCCGATGGCAACAGGTATTATACTCTATCTTTGAACGACAAACTCTAAATTTTTCTGAGATAGTTTTTATGGAACTAAAGGATCTGGCCTTGAAACCTGTGGCAAACAGATGGATATTATATCCCAGGTTTCTCATGGCCATAATTTTAACATAGCTAAAATCAGACGGCCTTGTTGGCCTTGGAGTCCCTGCTCCGGCTGTATTGCCTGAAGTATACTCCAGGCACAACTCTGACCCTACAATGAAAGGGGCTGCCCGGCTGCTAAAACCCAAGCAGCGGGAACCCACAGCCTCCACTTCCAGATCCAAAGTCCCCACCAAACCCTACACCAAACAGCCTAAAAAGGCTACTCAGGGAGATGAGTCCCCTGAGGATGCCCCTGTACCACCAATACAGGAAACACTTACTGGTTCTAACCCCCCAGTAGTGTCAAAGACTCTACCAGCCCTAGCCGCTCAGGCATCCACTCAACAGGATCCTGATGCAACCAAAATTGGGGATACCACAATGCTGGAACGTATCTCAATTGAGAAGGTTACCATTGAAGAGCACCAGTCACCCCGGGTGCAATCTGCTTCAAACCTATCTCCAAATGCAACTGCCCCTCAAAGCCCAACATTTATTGTTGCACAAGTGCTGAGTCAGCTGCATTCCTCTCCTCCTCCCCAGACACCCATTACAATGGGGAGAACCTCAACAGCTGAGGAAGAGGACCGAAATGCTGCTGATAACCCACAGCACAGGGGTTATAATGTTCAATCTCCCCGTGTAGAGGAGGAGGTTAGAACATCTGGTGAGGCTGCCACTTCTACTGATTCAGCAAATGACCAGGATGAAGTTGGTAACATCTCTAAGACCTCACCAGAGGAAACTGCCGATGAAGGACTCAGTCCTGAGGCAGGAAGTCCCCAAAACCAAGAACAAGGGGCACATGCTACAACTGATCTACACTCAGGGCATGTACATCCTGATTCAATCAGGAGGTCAGGTGATTCAGCAAAGACTGATGATGACCTGGGCTTTTTCTACGATGTCTTAGCCCATAACACAATCCTTGAGGCTGAGGTGAGCAGACTCAAAGAACTGCTTGCCAAAATGTCTCAGGATCAAAGTCCATCTGCCCCAATAAACCCACAGATGGCACCTTCATCTGAAGGTTCCCCAAACACTCTGCCACTACACTCAACTGAGCCACCAGCCACTGTTGTTGGCACCACCTCTCAGGGACAGAACCCCTCTGAGCAGATGGTTGCTACCTTTCAAAATTCCTTACCTCTCATCACTCCCATCATCAATGAGATTGTGCATAAAGCCATTGATGAGAAAATCTCCTCAAATCTAAAAACACTTATTGATGATGCTGTGCAAAAGAAGCTTTCTGCCATTCAAACCCCTGAACCCAATGCACCCAAAAAGGGGGAGTCTAAGGCAGTGAAAGAAAGAAAGAGAAAGAGAGTGGAAGATGAGAAACAACAAGAAAAAGAAAAGGAGTTAGAAAAGGAAAAACAGCTGATCACATACAAGAGAAAGAAAAGTGCTGAAACTCAAAAGCCTGATGAAGAGAAATCATTGGAAGATCTGATTAAAGAAGCTGATGAAGCTCACAGCAGATCAATGGACTGAATAATAGACCAACTCTTCAGACAGGGCTTTGATACAGCCACATTAGACACTGAGATCAGAAGGCTGGAGATTGAAGAGATACAAGAGAGATGGGCCAGTTACAGTGTAATGGAAAGGGAGAGGTTGGAGATAATGATCAGGTTTATTGCAAAATACTTGGGAAGATCATTAATTGAGATTAAATCATGGACCAGAGACAGTATTCTGGCAATAACCACCAGAATCTGTGCTTCTGAAGCATTCAATAAGGGGTTGATCATCGAAGCCTTAGATGAAGCAGGGGCTGGGAAGAGAACTGATATGGCCAAGCTTTCCAAAGCCAAACTTACCAGAAAAATGATAGATCAGCCTTTCCAAACTCCCACTCAAAAACAACCAACCCCACAACTCTCCAAACCAACTCAACCCTCAAAACCAACTCCCTTACCCCAAAAACCACCTCAAACCACATCCAGTGATGCACCCAGAAGGAGGAGAAGGGTGTTGAGGATGGTAGAAGAAGAAGAAGATGATGATGAAGAAGACAGTCTGCCAATCTCTGCTGTTCTAAAATTACCTGAGCCCGGAAGTCAACAAATGATCACACAAGACTTTCAGAGGCAAATGGTGAAAGTTAAGATTGAAGAAGAAGAACAGCAGAAACAGCATGATGAGCAACTTTTGAAGATGATTGACAAAGATTTTCCTCAGTCATCATCTATACAAGCCATGAAGAAACACCCTCAAAGGCTGTATGCTCTCAGGTATACCTTTCAATATCAAAAGGAGAGAGTAAGGATTTGGCCAGACCCCAGGGTTAGTTCTAGAATTCATAAGAAATCCATACCAAGTAGATACAATGGCCAAGTGAGAAAGACCATAGATGCTGCTATTATGTTGGCCATTGTAGTCTCACCCCGGGAAATACTTGAAGACTTCAAGAGAGCCTACAAGTCAAAGATGACCCCTCAAACTCTAATGGAGAACAAAATGGTCAAGAAGGGGTTGTTATACAAGAGGCTTGAAGAGATCAAGAAAAATGAACTCCAGTTGTTATTAGAAGGGACTCACCCAGATGAATTTGCTTACAGAGAGATAACAACTGTCGAGTTGAAAAATGGAAAGATGATAAAGTACTTATCAGAGTACTATGGCCTAGAGTTCTTCTCCTTGAGGCCTATGTCAGAGAGTCTCATAGACTCATCAATGGGAAGTAGGTTTCATGGTTGGGATAACAGCTCTGTGTCCAGTTCCCCAAGACAGAGTTCCCTTCCATTCTTTGACATTCACATCTACTGAAACCTGTTCCCTGGCCTGTGCTTATCTGATATCTCTGAAGCTGATCAAGAGAGTATTTCTGCCAAGAATAAGTGGGACCTCAATAAGCTTAAAGGTTTTGGCTGCATTGGTTCAGGGGGAGTTTGTTGGACCAAAAGAACCAATAAGCCTGATCAGAAAAACCTTTAAGTCCCACGGACATTACAACAACTGAAGTAGTCTGCAACAGCTGAAGACATCAGCTGATAACAAGGTCTGAAGACAAAGTCTGAAGTGAAAGAGCTGAAGACAAAGTCTGAAGTGAAAGAGCTGAAGACAAAGTCTGAAGTGAAAGAGCTGAAGACAAAGTCTGAAGTGAAAGAGCTGAAGACAAAGTCTGAAGTTAAAGAACTGAAGACAAAGTCTGAAGCTAAAGAACTGAAGACAAAGTCTGAAGTGAAAGAGCTGAAGACAAAGTCTGAAGTGAAAGAGCTGAAGACAAAGTCTGAAGTTAAAGAACTGAAGACAAAGTCTGAAGCTAAAGAACTGAAGACAAAGTCTGAAGACAAAAGCTGAAGACAAAGACTGAAGACCAAGTTTCAGATGTTGTCACAACAGCTGAAGAAGACCTCTTCAGTAGTTGTGATGTTTTCCTTTCAGCAGTTGTATTTTCCTTTCAGTACTTGTAGTTTCAGTAGTTTTATATTTCTTCTTGTACTTAGCATACTCTGAGGTGTTCTCAGTTGTTGTGAACATTCTCAGTAGTTTGCTTACTTTCAGTTGTTTGTAATAATTCTGTTAGACGTCACTATCAAGTGACATCAGCAGACGTCACATTCCCTTATATAAGGAATGGTGACCTAATTGTAAGGGGTGTAGCTTAGCAACCTTAGCGGCCGCCACACAGAAGCGTTTGTGCATGAATGTTATTATCCCTCTTGCAGAAAACCCTATTTCTATATAACCGTGTACTGTTCCATTGAATATTTATTGTGTTCTTGCTTTATTTGTCTAATTCTTGTTCTAATTCCGCTGCGATTCAACTCTAATTGATCAAACTTAGATCACTGATCCTGACAAAAATGGTGTTGTTGAAAGGAAGAATCGGACCCTTATTGAAGCAGCAAGAACTATGCCAATTGAGTCAAAGCTTCCAATCATTTTCTGGGTAGAAGTAGTCAACTGTGCGTTTTATGTATTGAACAGGGTTCTTATTATGAAAGACAAGATAAAGACTCCTTATGAACTTCTTCATAAACATAAACCCTTGATTGACTTTTTTCGTCCATTTGGTTGCTCATGTACTTTGCTAAACACTCAAGCTCAAAATGTAAAGTTTGGTGCAGTCTCTGATTAATGTTTCTTCATTGGCTATTCTTCCTCACAAAAGGCGTATAGAGTGTACAACAAAAGATCACGCATTGTGCAGGAATTATTCTATGTTGATTGGCAGGAGTCTAATTCACCAAACAGGGGGTCAGACCCAGAATGGTTTTATGACTCAAATACTATCTTCAAATCTTTAAACCTTTTAGTATTTTATGATGATGTTTTTCCTCAAACCAATGTACAAATCATTCCTCCAACCGAACCTCTTCCACCTGAACCTCATCCACAACCACTAATTGACCTCCACCTTAACCTCTGCTTGATGTTCCACCCACACCTCCACCATAACCAATTCCTCTATCACAACCAACTTCCCCTTCACAAACCGCATCTTCATCTTATTCTAAATCATTAACCTTTAACACCAACTTCAAAACCTTAAAAGACCATCCATATGATTACATCATTGGTTCCATTACAGATGGTGTAAGGACATGAAGTCAATCTGGATTGATAAATGAATGTTTCTATAGATGTTTCTTATCTCAAATCGTTCCTAAAAATATCTCAGCAGCACTTTAAGACCCAAGTTTGGTTGAATCTATGTAGATGGAGCTTCAACAGTTCAGGAAACTGAAAGTTTGGCAATTAGTTGATCTTCCTCCAAACAAGTTTCCCATCGGTACCAAATGGGTATATCAGAACAAACCAGATGATTGAGGAGTTGTAATAAGAAACAAATCAAGGTTGGTTGTTTAGGGATTTGCTCAGGAGGAGGGAATTGACTATACTAAAGTGTTTGCTCCAGTTGCTCGCATTGAAGCTATCAGAATCTTTCTTGCTCAAGTTGCTCACAAGAACTTGAAAGTCTTTCAGATGGACGTGAAGTGTGCATTTCTCTACAGGAACATTGATGAGGAGATTTATATTTGTCAACCACCAGGTTTTGAGCATCCAGATTTTCCAGACAAAGTATATAAACTTGATAAATCCGTATATGGATTACATCAAGCACCTCACATTTGGTATGAAACTTTGACACAATATCTGCTCAGCAAGGGTTTCTCTTGTGGAACTATAGACATTGCTCTATTCAAGAAGGAAGTTGATGGTGAAATGCTGATTGTTCAAGTGTATGTTGATGATATCATTTTCGGGTCAACAATTGAGAAACTATGTAGAGAGTTTGAAGACGTAATGAAGGATCGCTACGAAATAAGAATGATGGGGGAGCTGTGCTTTTTCTTTGGGTTGCAAGTTGAACTAAAGCCTGATGGCATTCTGATTCACCAAGAAAAGTATGTTTTGGAGATTCTCAAAAAGTGCAAGATGGATGATGCTTCACCAAAACTCACTCCATTCACTGCTCAAACCTGTTTAACTCCAGATGATAATGGGAAATCCGTGGATGCTCATCGTTATCGTTCTATGATCGGATCTCTCATGTATCTCACGGCTAGCCGTCTTGATATTACATTCGCCATGTGCTATAGTGCCCGCTTTCAAGACAACCCAAAAGAATCACATGAAAAAATTGTTAAACGCATCTTTCGTTACTTAAAGGGTTCTTCTCGTTTAGGTCTTTGGTACTTAAAAGGAGGGAACTTTGATTTGCATGCTTATTCTGATAGTGATCATGGTGGTTGCAAGATCAACAGGAAATCTGTCACTGGCGGATGTCAATATCTCGGGAATTGTCTTGTTTCATGGCAAAGCAAGAAGCAAACAATAGTGTCTCTATCTACAGGAGAGCCTGAATATGTTGCTGCATCTAGTTGCTACTGCCAAGTGCTTTGGATACAACATCAGATGATGGATTACGGAATAAATTTTCTTCATACACCACTTTTCTGTGATAATGAAGCTGCTATCGGAATTACCAAAAATCCTATTCATCATACTCGCACCAAGCACATTGAAACAAGGATTCATGCAATCCGGGACGCTTAGGGAAATGGTTTCATAGATATTATTCCAATTGACACAAAAAATCAAAGAGCAGATCTTTTCACAAAAACATTTGATAAATCTCGTTTTTATGAATTGAATCAATCCTGGGTTTAATATCCTTTTGAAAACTCTTTTTTATAACAAAGTGTGTAAAATAACTCTTTTTGTTTATTTTCTATTTTTTTTATAAACTCTTTTTGATAAACTTTGTTGTCCCATATTCATTCACTCTTTTGATCTTTACAAATTACGAAAAAACAAAAATTTCTCTTACATGGTAGTTAAGTCGAAATTTAGGGGGAGAATAAAGATTTTTCAGGAACTCCGGGAAAAAGAAATTTGAAGGAGGTCAATAGCCTTGTGTCGGGATATGCATGGTAGGCTCAGCCCGAAAACAAAGCAAAAAGTGATCGTGTAGTCGAAGTAAAGATCAAGAATTTTGTGATAAGGACCATCCCCTTGACATCTTGGCCAGAACAAAGTTACAAGTCCTTGACCAAAACGGGTTGAGAGTTTCAAATTTTTTATTTTTGATTTTCCCAAATATCCAAAAAAAAATCCCTTATCCCCAAATCCTGAATGATGCTTTGAATTAGCACAATAAATGCTTCTAATCTAGCTCTTTAGAAAAGTATCTAAATTGAAGCTTCTCGTTAGCTCTTCAGAAACATATTTCATGCTTATCTCCTCTGCTATGTGTGAACATTTACCTGGAGTGATGATCTCCTCTGTTATACGTAAGTATAGACCTGGGGCTCTCATGAGCATGTTCAGATGATCATCTCTTCTATTATACGCGAGTATAGACATTGCTTAACAAACCATGAGATCGGGATAAGTTCTTTCCCATATGTTTGTGGGGACCAAGTCATTAGAGTTTCAAAAAATTAAATCAAAATATGATAAAGACAGCTGCAGATTACGTGTTATAAAAAATAAGGCATGGGTTTAAAGGGACGAACATATCAGCAGTCCCGCCAATCCTTGACTCTCTGGAAAACTTCTTGAAAAAGAAGTGATTATATCTTTTTTTAATTTCATTTTTTATTATTTTACTTGACTTTATATTAGTATTATTTTTTTATTATTTTTCTGTTATTCTTATTTTTTTGTGTTGGTTTTATGGGGTGAAGAAAGTTTTTCATGAAAGTTTTTGTCAATATAAGCCCTAATAATTTTGCTAAGTGTTAGGTTCCAGCGAAACTAAGTTTCGCTGACAGTTTCGCTTAGCGAATCTATAGATTCACCGGTAAGCTCGCTCAACACTGAGTTACATGACTTCATCTGTGATGTCGAGCAAAACTAGAGTTTCGCTGCCAGTGAAACTAAGGTCTATATATTGCACAGTGTGAAATTAGTTACACATACTTGCTTGACGAAAGTAAACCCTAGTTTCTCTGTGCGATTACACCCAAACCCTTCTAAGTCGATTTTCATAGTGATTGACTATTTCTAAGTGCTTAGGTGGGTGTTGCAGACTTGTTCTTATGCATTGACTGAGGTTTTGACCATTGGACATTAGTCTTAGATTGATTCGCTGGGTCGAAAAGTTCACAGATTCGTTCAGTGAAACTGCGAAGCTGACCAGCGAATCTGAACGAAAGTTCAATGTTCCTAGCGAAACTGTCTCGTTATGCTGTCTGTGTGTACTTGACAGTTTCGCCAGGATAGTTTTAGCGAAACTATAGATTTGCTTGGTCATATAATTTTGTGTTTGAATCATAGCAAATCTATATTTTCGCTTGTGCGAAACTACAGTTTCGCCTGCAGCGAAACTATAGTTTTGCCGCAGGGGAAACTATTGAACATTCTAAATTTTCTTATGTTTTGTTACATTTCTTTGTTAATTCTTATATATATGCTATAACTAACCCTCTTCTATTTACTTTTCAGTGAGGATGCTGAAGTTTAACGAGAAGAACAATATTGTTACTCGATTGGACGACAGCATCCCAAAGGCTGTTGGCTTCAGAGACTGCATCAAATGGCTCAATGAGTCACCCATATGCTATGACATTTCTCACATGCCAACCATCTTTTATCTTCATGTGAAAGATTTTTAGAGATCTGCCGAGTATGACTTAGAGTCTACCCCTTATTGGATAGTTGCTAGAGTTGGTGGTCATGATATAGCCATTACAGTTGAGACTATGGCCAGAGTGCTTAGACTTGAGGCTGATTGTGGACCCGTGGTAGTGCTATCCGAAGCATAAGTTCTCGAGGCTTTCCGGAGCATTAGCTATGAAGGGCCTCCAATTGGTTCCCGAAAGGAGATAAAGAAATCCTTCCTGTCCAAAGAATGGAGGTATATAGCACGTCTTTATCATGTGTTTAGATCACATGAAGGGAGGGTCTGATGGTCTTAATCTATATTGGGCCAAGGCCATGATTGTATACTGCAAAGCCCAAAAGGAAAAAAATAGCCAAGTTAATCTTCGACTGTATGACCGAGAACATAATGGCATTGAAGAAAGACAAATGGTTGTTATATCCCAGATTCATGCAAATGTTGATAAACGATCTGATCCTAAATTTGCCACGACATGGAGAAATCAAGAGGCTAGTGCAGATGAATACTAGGATATTTGCTGACTGCTCAGCCATAAGACATGATTTTAGTGGAAAGATCACTTATCTATGGGACAACATGTACCCGGTCGAGAGGTGGAACTACATAAGGAGATTAATTGAAAATGAGAATAAGAATGCTGAAGAGAATCGAGAGAAGCAAGATGAGGCAATAAAGAAAAGGAAAAGACATGCAAAGGAGAAGGAGTATGATTTGGAAGCAGAAATTGATGAAATGGAGGAGTTGAGGACTCAAAGAGAGAGGAGAACGAAAAAGAAAGCTGATCAAGGTGAACTCGCAAATGTTGCTGAACGAAGAATCAAACACAACAAGCAAACCTTTTCTTAAGCCTCTAAAAGAAGGGATGCAAGATCAGAGTTGGATCAAGATGTAATTAGAAATCTTAATACATCTTTGGCGAATGAGCTGGGAATCATCAAAACAAAGTTGATAAATCAGGAGCTGAGGGAGAAAGAAAAGGACAAAGTTACGGAAAGAATGAAGAGTATGCCATTAAACCAACAAGAATTGATTAAAAGACTGTTTAAAGAAGTGAACGAGTTGAAAGCCGCTGCCGGCCTGCCCAATCAGCTAACTCAAGCTGAGTTGGATGATCTCACTGACACTTCAAAGTACATATTCCTAAAAGCGGGGTATTCATCCTAGGCAGGAGAGGGCACCAGTGGAGCGAGATCAGGTGCTAATGTCGGTGCTAGAGATTTAGGTGCTGATATGGGTGGCAGTGGTGTTGGTGGTAGTGGTGTTAAAGTTGGAGGTGATGGTGATGAACCTGTAGTGGTGAAAGATGGTGGTGCAGGGAGGTCTGAAGGAAATGTTACTGAGGTTGTGGAGGCAAGGTTTGTAGACTTGGGATTAGATATTGATACTGATTTGACTGGTGAGGAAGTGATTAGAGAAGAAGGAGATGGAATAGGAAGGAAAGATGCTGAACTAAATTTGATGGATGAAGAAGAGGAAATTGAGGAGTAATTAGTTGATTATGACTCTGAGCCGAAGTATTATGAGGTAGATGAGCGTCCATTGACATATGTGGCTAAAAGAAGCTCTACTGAAAGGGATATTATTAAGATGGAAAAGGAAGACTGTTTCACTAAAAATAATGAACCCGAACAGGTAACTCCTCTGTTTTAGAACATAAAAGAGCCTAGCAGAAAGGAGTCTAATAAGAAAATCATAAGCTGGAAATACAATGCGAATTTGAAATTGCTTATGATTAAAAGAAGGGGAGGGGAAATATCTTACTTGCACAAAAGGAAGGCTTTCAAGACCTTGCCTAGATGTGATCTAAGAAGACTAGCAGAAATTCCCTTTCTGGAGGAAAATATGAGTGAGAGGGCAATGTTGTTAGAGAAGGAGATAAATAAGGGACTGAATGATAATTTTGAAGCATTCGGGTATATGAAGACAGAAAGGAGGAGATCTAAGAAAGATTTGGACTGGGCTACAGGAAAGGGCAAGATTGTGCTAAAGCTCAAACCAGCCAAAACAGTTGGTAGAGTGAGAGTGCCTAATCCACTTACCCCAAGATTACAAAAATTTAAGAAGTGGTTTTATGATAACAATAAAGGGGAAGCAGTGATTAGACTGAAGGGTGGAGAAGAAATTAAACTATTTGACCCTATGGAGGTATTCTCCTTTTGCGATGAAGATTTGGTGGTGTTGTGTGAAAATCACATCAAAGCCGGAGCCGGAGCTGAAACGAGGAATGAAGCTAGCCTATTCATGAGGGTAGCTAACAAGGCTCGCAGTGTCAAAACTGAAGTCAGGGAGCTTACAGAGAAAGTAATTAAATCTGATGAATTCAGGATGGATGTGCAGGAGCTGACAAGGGAATTTGAAAGAGCCAGTGCACAGGGAGAGGAAATTAGTACTGCTGGAGCTGAATCAGAAGATCAAGCTGGTGAGGTCCAACCTAGGGGGAGTATTGATGATGTAGTATAGGTTGGACTCACCATAGTTGTTAGGATTATTTTGTTATTTATGTAATAGGTTGAATGTTAGCTGATTCTATGTATTTTGTATTTGTGTAGTTTCACTGACCCAGCAAAACTACAAGCGAAACTATAGTTTTGCTCATAGTCAGCCGACCTAGGTCACCCGGCGAAACTGTCTTTCGCCACCAGGTGAAACTAGGTGTTGGTGAGGACAGTTTCGCTGTCAGAGAAACTACACTCTGCTTATATATTGTCGTGTTCTATCATTGTAAGCAAGTTTTGCAAAACCCTAATAGTGAAATGTTATTATTGTAATTCTATGTTCTTGGCTGGAAGATTACTTTTATCATATTTGAGCCTTTGATTCATGTTTATTGTGTGAGTTTGGAAATCATTAAGAATATTTGAAACTTGTTCATTATGTCATTGATAAAGTTGTGTATATTCAGTGGGTTTTCTCTGGTTAATGAATCATTTTCACTGATTATCGATCCTTAGGACCAACAGATATTGTTGAAAATTATGTTTTCAATGATAAAAGAGATATGATATTAAAGTTTGTATCAAATTTGGATGAAAAGAAAGTGCCTAAGTCAACCATGGCTTGGGTTTCTAAAGGTGAATAAATTCATTCATATGTGCAGGAACAACCAAGGCAAGTTATCAACAGTGTTTGGCATGTTGATAGTGATTGTTCAAGGCACATGACTCATAATATATCTCTGTTAAACTGTAAGGCCTTGTTCCCAGGACGCTTACAGTTGGTCAATCATCACGTAAAACATATAAAACTCATCATTTTGCAGCGGGAATTTAACTTTTCATTAATTATTAAAAATGTGTCAAATCATCATATCATTTCATTTACATTCCAAAAATGTATTAATACAATAACACTCTCCAAAATATGGATGCTAGAGTTGAACCATCCCTTGTAGTTTATGCATCCATGCCTGCACCTCCTCAGCATCTACAATTACCAGCCAACTATTATGCATACAAAAGCCAGCGGTGATAAGTGAGTTTTAGTTTTATAATAAAGTACTCTACTTTCGTTTAAAATATTTTCTTTACTTTCGTATGTGATCATACATTATACATACATCTAGATAATATCATTATTATCTTCCATCATCGTTCATCATCATTTGTCATCATTCATCAACGTTCATAATCGTTCGTTTCGTACTTTCTTTCATTATTATCTTTCACCTTTATCTAGATCCTGCCATATGCTATACCCCCACGTCATGCCGAAGCTGGTACTATGCCGGGGTGGAGCGACACGGACCCCGTTTCGTACTTTTTGGTCAATCTCAAGGATTAGACCCTTGTGCGCATTAACAAGGGTTAGCTACACTGAACACAGTTGAGCAAACAACTACCTCGTTGAGTTGTGAACCTCCATCATTTTTCTTGCAAGACTTTACATTCATTAATTATGTTCCACTTTCGTTATCTTTATCTTTCACTTTTATTATAATAATACTTTACGTACAAGAGTATAAAACACCACATAAAGTCACATCATAATACATAATATGGAACATCAACAACAGACCACAAGCATACATAACATCAACAGGCATAAACCACCATAAAACATCAGTACTTAGCACTTAATTCCTATTTCCCCAAAATTTCAGAAATAAACTAAGTGTCCACAGCGCATGAGCAAGTGTATAGCGGACAGCTTAAAATTTCCTAAGTATCCATAGCGGACAGCCAAAGTCCACAGCGCATGACTAAAATATTCTAAGTATCCACAGCGGATGAACAAAGTCCACAGCGAATGAACAAATCCACAGCGGATGAACAAGTCCACAACGGATGAACAAAACCCACAACGGACAAATCATAAAATTTCCCAAGTGTCCACAGCGGACATGCAAAGTCCACAACAGACATGCAAGTCCGTAGCGGACGGCATAAAATCCTTCTAAGTGTGCACAACGGACAGTCTAACGTCCACAGTGGACAACATGCAAAATTCTCTAAGTGTCCACAGCGGACATGAAAAGTCCACAGCAGACAACAACATAATAATTTCTAAGTGTCCATAACAGACATACAAAGTCCACACCGATAGTTTATGTCCACAGCGGACAACATGCATAATTTTTTTAAGTGTCTAGAGCGGACAGTCCAATGTCCACAGGGGACACTATAACTATCCTAAGTGTCCACAACGGACACTTTAACCAACACCTGCAATGCATCATACGTACTTTCCAGTCCCCAAACATCATTCTAACATATACTTAGCATGGATCTACCAGTTCACACTTAAAACATCACAAACAACCATACAACAACATGGAACTCCTTTAAAACCATACACCAACAGTACACAGTCGTATTTTCATAATAGAAAGCTTACTTTGGTGAAGAATCATTCTTTTAGTATGTATAACAACCCTAAACAAGTAGAAAACCGGTAAAAGAGGGGGATCTAGTACTCACCTTAACAGTTTTCGAGCAAAACTCCACAAACCCAAGAGCCAACTTGGAGTTCTAGCACCTAAAACACACGAAAACGAGCACTAAACACCAGGAAATCAGTCCAGAAGCTGGAACCCGACTGAAAACCAAGAAGAAATACCTTAAAATCTTACCTTTTGAAGATCTCTTCCACTTTCGCTCACTAAATTTCGGATGAGAGCTTCTTCTCTCACTAGAACCGAAAGTTGAGTGTCGTGGGAGAGAAAGTATGGGAAGCCTTTCTTTTTTTAAACCCCATTATGGGCAAGTTTGGCCCTTGCACGCTTTTAACCCCTTTCTTTTGAAATAACTTCCTGTTTTCTCCCTTACTTTTCTTTTCTTTCTTTTTTTCTAAAATTTCCGGGTGTTGTAGTCCACCCCCTTATATAGGTTTCGTCCTCGAAACCTATCACTCATTAAAGAGATCTGGGTAGTGCCATCTCATTTCTTCCTCAGACTCCTAAGTGGCCTCCAATTCTTCAATATGAAGACCACAGCCGCCACTTTAGAGAAGTTTTGGATAAATCTCCTGTAGTAACTCGCTAAACCCAGGAAACTACAAATCTCGGATGGCGTCTTTGGAGAATTCCATTGCATCAGTACCTCAACCTTTGTCAGGTCTACATTAATCCCTTCAGGATTAACCACATGACCCAAAACTAAATCTCACGTAATCGGAACCCACACTTGGAGAACTTGGCATACAACTTCTCTCTTTTAAGCATCTTTAATACTTCACGGATGTGACTAGTATGCTCTTCTTCTCTCTTCGAATAAATCAGGATGTCATCGATAAACACAATCACTGGTTTATCTAGCATAGGTTGACACACCCGATTCATCAAATCTATAAAAGCAGCTAATGCATTGGTTAAAGCAAATGACATCACGAGAAACTAGTAGTGTCAATAACGTGTACAAAAGGCTGTTTTAGGAATATCCTGCTCCTTACCTTCAATTAATGGTAACCGGATCATAGATCTATCCTCGAGAATCACCTGGCACCTTGGAGCTGATCGAACAAGTCATCAATCCTCGGTAACGGATATCGGTTCTTTATAGTCAACTTGTTCGGCTCACGGTAGTCGATACGCATCCTCATACTACCATCCTTCGTCTTCACAAATTGTCACACCCTCAAAATCCACGTGCGGGGTTTTACGGTAGCGTTACTCAGAACGACTCTATATGAACAAACATTCAAAATTAGAGTTTAACTTTAAAATATGCGGAAGCGTTTAATAAACCAGAAAGACCAGAGTAAAACAATATAATGTAAATTGCGCAAACACACGCGCCCAAAGTAATACCAACAAATACTTAAATGTCTAATAACCAAACCAAAACAAGTTTCAATCATGCTAAAAACTCAATGATGCTGACCCGTGCACGTGCTCCTAGGCAATGGTAACCTCAACCTGAGAATAGCATACTAAAAGAGTCAACACAATGGTTGGTGAGTTCAAGAGTTTGCGTTAATCATAAAACAGTAACAGTTGCAAAATATAAGAGGTGTATTGAAATAGATAGCTAGTCTATATTCATCAGTAATAATCATAGTGATTTCGCTATTGAAGCTGACTGTGTTTCGTTTGTTGCCTCCCGTCATGACTTACCAGGTCGTGATGATTCGTGTTAGGACAAAATTGCACCCGTTTGACCTCTAGTCGCATAGGTGGGGCTCGTCAGACCCAGTAGTACTACCCAAGATTTCCCGCTAATCATCATTATTAACAATCCGAAAGTGTGAGGACTTTCATGGTATTCCGCACTATATTATACTATACACAACTCATATAAATCGAGCGTTTATCAAACCAGTATGCTATCTCCCCCAAAATAGAGTATGTAAAAGAGTGGGGCATGAACTCACCTGGTGTGCACAACAAAGACTTAAGAGCTTAACTTGAAAGAGAGAGTGGAAAGACAACCTTCAGAGGTCACCTAGAACACGCAAGTACATAAGTACGTGTACACAGAATCATAATGAAACCCTAAGTGCTCTATAAACCCAAAGAACTCAAGGATTTGGAAAAATAGACACATTGACCCAGTTGACCCGTTTGACCCGTTGGTGACATTATTGGTGAAATTCCATTCAATCAAACATAATAGTTCAGCATACATGATTCTCATACAAGTTGTTCACATATGTCACTTCATTAACCACATGTACTACTTATATCATCATACAAGTCATGCAAATCTCAAACAATCATCATGTTCAACATAACTATATAATAACCCATGCATCATACACAGAATCAAATCATGCACAACATGCCATGTGAAGCCACTCACGACTTCACACCCTAAACCCTGGCAATCCTACTAAGTAGGGGCTCAGATTCGCAAGCATGTATAACCATCATCACATTATCCAACAAAGTCCACATCAACCAAAATGTGCAACCATAATCTATTACAACCCAAACAATAGTCCTATCAATACCCATATGACCCATCATCATGTATACCCACAAAAAGACCAAATCTTTCAATTGACCAATTAAACATTCATACAACCCAAACAATGTATTCTACCACATTAGAAATCATCCATGAACATGCTAACATGATCCAAAAGTCACAAACATGCCCAATTCATCATATTCAAGATTTTATGCAAATAAAGTTTCCCTTTTGGGAAAGTGCATCCCAAAATCTATCTAACACCCAATACATTCATGATTTCATTAAAAATATACTTTAAACTCATGCTATCATCTAGACATGTTCTACACATCAAATCATCATGATTCATCAATCTTCAAAACCAAAAGTTTCTACTTTTGGTAACATATGAACTACAACATCCATTCTTAGGTTTCTAGCATCAATATCATCATTCTAACATCCCTATAACATGATAAACACTTTAACAACATCAATTCATCATCCAATCATCACATTCATGCAATTAAACTTACTATTATTAGTAACCTATGAACAACGCATCAAAATCGAAGCTTTCTTGCATAATCAACGTAAACTAGCATCTATACAATCTAACTAACATCATATAACCATCAAACAATCAAGAATCAACATCCAATTCATCAATTTTGAACTAGGGTTACGGCCAAAGTGACAAACCATGAAAAACATGTAAAATTCTAACCTTTAAACGTGTATTGGCTTGGAATTGAAGATTCTAACGTGTTGTATTGCTTGGAATCAACCAAAATCGACCACCAATTGCTTCTCTTTCTTGGATTTCGAAATGTGTGTGTGTGTTTGAGGGGGTCGCGGCCGAGAATGGTGTGGGGGCTAGGGTTTTTACTTTTTTTTACTTAATTAATCACATTTACCAATTAAACCCCTATTGTTTTGTATTTTATTAAAGCTAAGCTTTTAATTACTTTTTAAAAAGGTTTTTAACTAAAATACCAAGCATATAAACTAATAATAATAATAATCATATGGATTATCTTTACTAATTACAAAATACACAATATTAATACACACGTTGCCACGTTACGCGATAAAATTCACAATTAATATTTAAATCACGTAAACAAATAAGCACAACTTAATAATCACATCATTAACTAAATTATTAGCAGTTTACCATTGTTAATTATTATTAAGTCACCAACATTCCACGACAACTAGTGTGTGCTCATGACACGTGCATGCAAGACTTAACGGAACTAACGGAATTTGGTAACGGAAAATTACCGGATGTCACATTATCCCCATGCTGAAAGAATTTTCGTCCCAAAAATTGCGTTACATGGTGTGTTCCATCACTGGTCTACTGCATTGGAACAAAGTAATCGAGTGAGTTTCGGGTGAGTTGTCACATCATCCCCATGTTGAAAGAAATTTCGTCCCGAAATTTAAATCAATACCTTCGCCGGCTGGCATCGTCTTTTCGAATAGCTGAGGATACTTAAGCTTCATCTGGTCCTCACATTCCCACGTGAATTCCGATCCACGTCTCGAGTTTCAACGAACCTTGACTATGGGTATCTTGCTTTGCTTAAGTGTTTTTACCTCACGATCCATCACCTCAATTGGTTCCTTAATGAAGCGCAACTGTTCATCTACTTCGACTTCCTCAAGCGGTATGATCATCGTTTCATCCGTTAGGCACTTCTTCAGATTTGAAACATGGAATACATCATGGATTCCACACAATGAATCAGGTAAGGCTAGTCGATAAGCCACTGGACCTATTCTTTCTAATATCTCAAACGGTCCAACATATCTCGGATTTAGTTTTCCTCTTTTACCAAACCGAATCATGCCTTTCCACGGTGAGACTTTTAATAAGACTTTATCACCAATCTGGAACTCTAGAGGTTTCCGTCGCTTATCTGCATAGCTTTTCTATCTGTCGCGCGCTGCAACCATACGGTTCCTTATTTGTACAATCTTTTTAGTGGTCTCGTGCACTAACTCAAGACCCGTTAGCTGGCTATCACCAATTTCAACCCAACAAACTGGTGATCTACATTTTCGCCCATACAAAGCTTCAAGAGGTGCTGCCTTTATGCTAGTGTGATAACTATTGTTGTAAGAAAATTCCACCAATGGTAGGTAAACTTCCCAGTTTTTCCCGAAGTCAATCACACAAGGACGTAGCATGTCCTCCAATGTCTGTATAGTATGCTCACTTTGACCATCAGTTTGCGGGTGATAAGCAGTACTCATATCTAATCGCGTACCTAAAGATCTCTGTAATGACTGCCAGAAGTGCGATGTAAAACGAGCATCGCGGTCGGAAATGATTGAAACCGGTACACCATGTCTTGACACTATCTCCTTCAAATAAAGTCTGGTTAATTTCTCCATTTTGTCTATTTCCCTTATTGCCAAGAAATGAGCAGACTTCGTTAATCGGTCCACAATAACCCATATTGTGTCACAACTAGTAGGAGTTCAGGGTAGCTTGGTAATGAAATCCATTGAGATTTTTTCCCACTTCCACATAGGGATCTCAGGCTATTGCAATAACCCAGATGGTTTCTGATACTCCACTTTTACTTTTGAGCAGGTCAGACACTTGCTCACATAGGTAGCTACATCTGCTTTCATATTAGGCCGCCAATAGTGCGCCTTCAGATCATGATACATCTTGTCAGATCCAGGATGTATAGAGTACTTAGACTTGTGTGCCTCACTCATGACTAAATCTCTTAGATTTCCATGTAGAGGTACCCAAAGTCTATCCATGAAGTAACGAATTCCATCCGCTTTTACTTCCAATTGTTTTTCCATTCCCCTTAACGATCCAGACCCAATGTTTTTTGCTATCAAAGCTTCTGTCTGAGCCTCTCAGATTTGTTCCGATAACTGTGTGCTAATGGTAAGTTGCGAAGCTTGCACACGTCGAGGCTTAGCAGTTTCTTTCCTACTTAGCGTGTCAGCAACTACTTTTGCTTTCCCCGGATGATATCTGATGGCACAATCATAGTCGTTTAGTAGCTCTACCCAACGTCTTTACCTCATGTTCAAATCCTTTTGCTCAAAGATGTGCTGAAGACTCTTGTGATCGGTGTAAATAGTGCATTTGGTACCATACAAGTAATGTCTCCAGATCTTTAAGGCAAAAACTACCACACCCGGATCCAAGTCGTGGGTGGTATAGTTCTTCTCATGAACCTTCGGTTGTCTAGAGGTGTAAGCTATCACCTTATCCTGCTGCATCAATACACACCCAAGTCCTTGAATAGAAGCATCGTAGTAGACTACGAAGTCATCACTTCCCCCTGGTAACGCCAATATCGGTGCTCTACACAGTTTCTGTTTCAGCAACCGGAAAGCAGATTCCTGACTCTCGCCCCATTTATACGTCATTCTTGTGAGTAAAAGTTGTGAGGGGTTGAGCAGTCTTAGAAAATCCTTTAATGAATCGGAGATAGTATCCTGCTAGGCCAAGAAATTGTTGTATTTCACTATGAGTCTTAGGAACCGACCAATTCTTTATCGCCTCAATCTTTGACGGATCAACATGTATTCCTTTCTTGTTAACAATATGACCCAAGAATTGCACTTCGCGTATCCAGAAATCACACTTAGAAAATTTGGCATACAATTGTTCTTTTCTAAGTAATTCCATGATTAAACATAGGTGCTCCTCATGTTATTCCTTGGTCTTTGAGTAGATCAATATGTCATTGATAAAGACAATAACAAACTGATCAAGATAGGGTTTGCACACGCGATTCATGAGGTCCATGAATACCGCTGGTGCATTCGTCAACCCGAATGGCATGATTAGGAACTCGTAGTGACCGTAACATGTACGAAAAGCAGTCTTCGAGATGTCCTCCTCTCGAACTCTCAACTGATGATACCCAGACCTCAGGTCAATCTTAGAGTAATAGCTTGATCCTTGCAGTTGATCAAACAAATCATCTATACGAGGTAAGGGATATCTATTCTTGATCATAACCTTGTTCAGTTCCCTATAGTCAATGCACATTCGAAATGTACCATCCTTCTTCTTGACAAATAGAACTGGCGCTCCCCAGGGTGACGAACTGGGTCGGATAAATCCTTTATCCAACAGTTCTTGGAGTTGACCAGATAATTCCTACAGTTTCATTTGGAGCTAACCGGTAAGGTGCTCTCGCAATCGGAGCGGCTCCTGGAGTCAGATCAATCTGGAACTCTACTTGCCGATGAGGTGGTAGTCCAGGCAGATCTTCTGGAAACACCTCAGGAAAGTCACGAACCATGGGGATATCCTCTATCTTCTTTTCTTTTTTCTGTTTGTCTGTGGCGAGTGCCAATATGGCTAGTCGACCTTTCCGTAACAACTTCTGTGCCTTCATGAACGAGATGATGCCCATCACTGCACCACTCCTATCGCCTTTAACTGAGAGAATTTCTTCATCGTTAGGAATCCGTATAACCTTCTCGTGACATATGACTTCCGCTTGCTTGTCAGAAAGCCAATCCGTGCAGACTACTACATCAAAGCTCCCAAGTGTGATAGGCATGAGATCTATGTCGAAGGTATGACCAGCAAGCTCTATCTTGCAGCTTCTAAGGATATGTGTCACATGAATCTGTTTACCATCAGCTAACTCTACGGTGTACTTAGATTCTAATGTTGAAGGCATATCACTTACAAGACTACTAAACTTAGTGGAAATAAAGCTTCTATCAGCTCTAGTATCAAATAATAATGTAGCAAAATGACCATTAACCGAAAATTTACCATCTACTGTTATAGGGTCATTTAGAGCCTCACCTGAGCCAATGACGAAGGCTCTCCCTTTGGTTCCATTATTATTTCCACCATTGTTGTTGCCATTACCATTGCTGTTGTTATTGTTGTTGTCGTTGTTGTTATTGCCAGTGTTGTTCCCGCCATTTCCATTCCTCCTAAGCTGTGGACAATTGCATCTGTAATGACCTTCTTTTCCGCACTTGAAAGAACCCTTCGGAGTTTCTTGATATTGTTGAGGCTTCTTCATCAGTTCACCTCGGCAGTCTTTCGCTGCATGCCCAACTTTACCACAGCGTTGGCATCGGAAGTTGTCACACCTACCGGTGTGATGGTAGTTGCGTTGATTGCACTTGTGACTTTGCCCCACATAGCCTCCTTGTCCCTGTGATGCCAAGGATGAATGATTGAAATTTTGGTTGTTATCAAACCTCCTTTGTTGCTGGGGAGGTTGCTGCTGCTGTTGTACCTGTTGCTGCTGTTGTTGTGGCTGGTTGCTGGAGGATGAACCTTTGTTACTAATGTTCTCCCACTTTCGTTTGTTTTCGGGTACACTAGCAACCGTGCCCCGTTTGGGTAACCGTCCTTGCTCGACTGCCTGGTCAGTCAGCCTGTGGGCTGTCCGGATAGCCTGCTGTATGGTAGTATGGTTGGAAGCAGTTACCATACTTTGAATCTAGGGCACCAGTCCACGTATGTAGTGCTCGACTCTCTTGTGCATTTCATTGACCATTCCAGGGCATAGTGTGGCCAACTCATGAGTACGGGTCGTGTAGGCTTCAATCTCTGAGCCTTGCATTTTGAGTTGCCAGAACTCAATCTCCAGCTTCTGTACTTCATTTCGGGGGCAGTATTCTTCGGTTATAATCCCCTTAAATTCATCCTAGGGTAGTTCATTTGCCATGGCTTGACCCAACATTTGCACCTGGGCATTCCACCAGGAAAGTGCTGCACCCTCAAGTGTTCCGGTCGCGAACTTCACTTGGTCAGCTGGCGAGCAGTTACATTTTATGAATACGGATTCAGTTTTCTCAAACCACTGTACTAATCCCACAGCTCCTTCCGTCCCGCTGTAGGTGTGAGGTTTACAATCCATGAAGGACTTGTAAGTACAAGGTGGAGGTCCTCTTTCGACAAACCGTACATTAGTCAGGTATCCCAGACAAGTAACTAGGATAATTGGTTAAACCTCTTTTATCATTTACCTGCTGGCTGTCCAGTTTGGGCAGCAGCCACGACCGCCTGTACATGCTCGTTAATTAGGGCAGCCAACTCTGCAGGTGTCATGTTTATGGCACCGGCACCACGACCTCCGGCGCCACGTCCACGACCTCGTCCACGTCCGTCCATATTTCACTTTACATTCACAAATACAATAATGAGTAACATCCAACACATTAATCTCATTAAGGTACAGTAGATAATAAGAAATAAGGATTTCATCACAACCACAACATTTATAACAGAAATAATAACCAAAGATAAATAAATTGTAATTGGTTCACAAAATATTCCATCAATGTCAAAATTTTAGTTTTTCAGTTGGGTGGGAAACAACCCTTCCCACATAGGTTTCAAAAAAAGAAACACTATATAGTCCAATTCATCTAATTAATGAAGTCAATCCAATACATCAGAGTTGTCACAATCCTCATCCATCTCAGCAGGTTCTTCCTCGGGGGCTTCCTCCGGTTCCTCTTCTGGGTCTGCCACTGGTGCAGGGGCTTCAGCAACCTGAAGTGCTACAAGCTGTGCCTCCAGTGCAGCAAACCCATCATCAACCACGATGTTGTGATGATCCTGCTCATCCATGCGTCCAGTGAGTGTCACGACATTTCCTGCCAACGTGTAATGCCCGTTAATAGCCATCAAGAGTCGCTCCTGGAGCGTCTCTACCTGGTGGCGCAACTGTCACATCTCCGATCGTAAAGCAGAGTTCTCATCGGTGAGTCCTCTAATCCTCTATCGCTCTGTGTCCAGTGTGGCTACTAGGGTTGCAAATGCCTGCTCCAAAGGAATGTCCAGAGTAGGAAGTGTAGGTAGTGCAAAGGAGGTCAATGACCTAGTCCTAGGTCGAGTAGGAGCTACTGGTGGTACACGCTCTCTATAAGCCATACGGTTTATGTAGGTGGGGTAGAAATCCCAGTTCAGCTGAGGATCGAGCTCAGGCGATATGAAAGGCTGATCCCAGTCTATCTCGCCAGGAGGATAAGGATGTCGGGGCCAGTTAAATCCCCTATCAGGTACGGGAGAAGTAGGAGGTGACTCAGATCGTGCAGGTCTCTTGCCTAAATTTCTGGATGATGATGCCATGCTGCGAAGTACGTGTTGCGTATGCCAATGTGTATACAGTAAGGAAGTAAGTGACAAGTAACTAATAACTGTGCGGTTATAGTCAAGTGTGTGTATGCAACCTAGTTCCCTCTAACCAATGGCTCTGATACCAATCTGTCACAGCTTCAAAATCCACGTGCAGGGTTTTACCGCGAGGCGTGTGACATACCAGGATCTCAGTCATTACTTACTCAGAACGACTCTATATGAACAAACATTCAAAATCAGAGTTTAACTTTAAAATATGCGGAAGCGTTTAATAAACCAGAAAGACCAAAGTAAAACAATATAATGTAAATTGCGCAAACACACGCACCCAAAGTAATACCAACAAATACTTAAATGTCTAATAACCAAACCAAAACAAGTTTCAATCATGCTGACAACTCAATGATGCTGACCCATGCACGTGCTCCTAGGCAATGGTAACCTCAACCTGAGAATAGCATACTAAAAGAGTCAACACAATGGTTGGTGAGTTCAAGAGTTTGGTTTAATCATAAAACATTAATAGTTGCAAAAATATAAGAGGTGTATTGAAATAGATAGCTAGTCTATATTCATCAGTAATAATCATAGTGATTTTGTGATTGAAGCTTATTGTGTTTTGTTTATTGCCTCCGGTCATGACTTACCTGGTCGTGACGATTCGTGTTAGGACAAAATGGCACCCGTTTGACCTCGAGTCACACAGGTGGGGCTCGTCAGACCCAGTAGTACTACCCAAGATTTCCCGCTAATCATCATTATTAACAATCCGATAGTGTGAGGACTTTCATGGTATTCCGCACTATATTATACTATACACAACTCATATAAATCGAGCGTTTATAAAAATAGTATGCTATCTCCCCCAAAAGAGAGTATGTAAAAGAGTGGGGCATGAACTCACCTGGTGTGCACAATAAAGACTTAAGAGCTTAACTTGAAAGAGAGAGTGGAAAGACAACCTTCAGAGGTCACCTAGAACACGCAAGTACATAAGTACGTGTGCACAGAATCATAACGAAACCCTAAGTGCTCAATAAACCCAAAGAACTCAAGGTTTTGGAAAAACAGACACATTGACCCAGTTGACCCGTTTTACCTATTGGTGACATTATTGGTGAAATTCCATTCAATCAAACATAATAGTTCAGCACACATGATTATCATACAAGTTGTTCACACATTGCACTTCATTAACCACATGTACTACTTAGATCATCCTACAACTAGATCAACATACAAGTCATGCGAATCTCAAACAAACATCATGTTCAACATAATTATATCATAACCCATGCATCATACACAGAATCAAATCATGCACAACATGCCATGTGAAGCCACTCACGACTTCACACCCTAAACCCTGCCAATCCTACTTAGTAGGGGCCTCAGATTCGCACGCGTGTATAACCATCATCACATTATCCAACAGATTCCACATCAACCAAAATGTGCGACCATGATCTATTACAACCCAAACAATAGTCCTATCAATACCCATATGACCCATCATCATGTATACCCACAAAAAAGACCAAATCTTTCAATTAACCAATTAAACATTCATACAACCCAAAAAATGCATTCTACCACATTAGAAATCATCCATGAACATGCTAACATGATCCAAAAGTCACAAACATGCCCAATTCATCATATTCAAGATTTTGTGCAAATAAAGTTTCCCTTTTGGGAAAGTGCATACCAAAATCTATCTAACACCCAATACATTCATGATTTCATTAACAATATACCAATTCAAACTCATGCTATCATCTAGACATGTTCTACACATCATATCATCATGATTCATCAATCTTCAAAACCAAAAGTTTCTACTTTTGGTAACATATGAACTACAACATCCATTCCTAGGTTTCTAGCATTAACATCATCATTCTAACATCCCAATAACATGATAAACACTTTAACAACATCAATTCATCATCCAATCATCACATTCATGCAAATAAAGTTACTATTATTAGTAACCTATGAACAACACATCAAAATCGAAGCTTTCTTGCATAATCAACGTAAACTAGCATCTATACAATCTAACTAACATCATATAACTATCTAACAATCAAGAATCAACATCCAATTCATTAATTTCGAACTAGGGTTTCGGCCAAAGTGAAAAACCATGAAAAACATGTAAAAATCTAACCTTTAAACGTGTATTGGCTTGGAATTGAAGATTCTAACGTGTTGTATTGTTTGGAATCAACCACAATCGACCACCAATTGCTTCTCTTGCTTGGATTTCGAAGTGTGTGTGTGTGTGTTTGAGGGGGTCGCGGCCGAGAATGGTGTGGGGCTAGGGTTTTTATTTATTTTTACTTAATTAATCACATTTACCAATTAAACCCCTATTGTTTTGTATTTTATTAAAACTAAGCTTTTAATTACTTTTTAAAAAGGTTATTAACTAAAATAACAAGCATATAAACTAATAATAATAATCATATGCATTATCTTTACTAATTACAAAATACACAATATAAATACACACGTTGCCACGTTACGCGATAAAATTCACAATTAATATTTAAATCACGTAAACACATAAGCACAACTTAATAATCACATCATTAACTAAATTATTATTAGTTTACCATTGTTTATTATTATTAATTCACCAATGTTCAACGACAACTAGTGTGTGCTCACGACACGTGCATGCAAGACTTAACGGAACTAACGGAATTTGGTAACGGAAAATTACCGGATGTCACACAAATAATACCGGAGCACCCCATGGAGAGATATTCAGTCGAATGAACCCGTTGTCTAATAACTCTTATAGCTGAGTCGTTAATTCCTTGATCTCAGAGGGAGCTAGACGATACGACGCCTTAGCAACAGGTTGGGCATTAGGCATCAGATCGATCTGGAAATCGATCTAGCGGTTAGGTGGCACACCTGGTAGATCCTTCGGGAACACATCTGGGAAGTCACACGCAACCGGTACATCCGTTAATCGCAGTACTGACACATCCACATCCTTCACACAGGCCAGATAGGCACCACTTTCACGTCTCATACACTTTTCTACCACAACCATCGAAATTACATTTGGATCCGTAGTAACTCTATCGCCATAGATCATCATCGAACTCCCATCGAACGTAGTCAATTGAATCATCTTCTTATGACACAAGATGTTTGCCTCATAGGCTGCTAGCCAATCCATCCTTAGGACTACATGAAATTTGTCTAAGGGCATTACAAACAACCTAGCAGAGAACCTATGGCCTTTGAACTCTATGTCACAGTCTTTTACCATATCAGAAATCCTGAAAGACTTACCAATAGTAGTTTCTACATCGAAGGGCTCATCAGTCTTCCTACTCCTAGCGGGCAACTTATCACAAAAGGTAGCAGAAATAAAACTCCTACTAGCAACAAAATCAAAAAGAATAGAGGCACAAGTTTGGTTTACTAGAAATGTACCTGACACCGCGTCGTGGTCCTCCCTAGCCTCCTCCCAAGTCATAACGAATGCCCTGGCCTTCGCCCTCTGCCCTCCTTCTCAGTCCCTTTCTTTGCCCCGGAGCTCTCAGCCCTCGACTTCTTGCAGTCTCCGCTCATCGGCCCAGTCTCGCCACAGTTGTAACATTTCACCACATGACAATTCCTTTCCATATGGCCACAAAACTGGAACCCGACTGAAAACTGAGAAGAAACACCTTAAATCTTACCTTTTGAAGATCTCCTCCACTTTTTCTCACTAAATTTCGAATGAGAGCTTCTTCTCTCACTAGAACCGAAAGTTGAGTGTTGTGGGAGAGAAAGTATGGGCAGCTTTTCTTTTTTTTAAACCCAACTATGGGCAAGTTTGGCCCTTGCACGCTTTTAACCCCTTTTTTTGAAATAACTTCCTGTTTGCTCCTTTACTTTTCTTTTCTTTCTTTTTTCTAAAATTTCCAGGTGTTACATAAACAACATACATCCTTGCAATGAAGGATATGTTATATTTGCAGGAGATAAAAGATATTCAACACATTTCACTGATAAAGAATGTCTCATTCTGAAACCTGGATTTGTAATTCCTGATGAATGGATTTTATTGAGAACTACGAGAGACAAAGACACATACTTACTTCACATGAATAGTTCTCATTCACTTGTAACTGCATCTTGCTTGTTATCTAAAGCCTCTGAAAGTGATTCAATATTATGGCATCATCATCTTGGCCATGTAAACATCAAAAAAATGTACAAATTGGTTAGAGAAAATCATGTTATAGGCCTACCTTTTAAATTTTTTTAACTTACTGAACATTGTCTATCATGTTCAAAAGGCAAACAACATAAACTTTCTCATAAACCAGTTGCTCATACAAAATTGAGTCCATCCTTCAACTATTACACATGGGTTTATTTTGTCCAGTTAGTGTTTTGAGTTTAGGATGTCGTGCATATTACTCGGTTATTACTGATGATTTCTCCAGATTTACATGGGTTTCATTTTTAGAAACCAAAGATAAGACACTTATTTGCTCATAAAGTTCATGACTCTAGTGGAGAATTAGATAGACAAAAACATCAAGTGCATTCGAAGTGATAATGGAACACAGTTTTGCAATCATACTCTGACTGAATTTTGTGATACCAAGGGGATAGCTATACAATTCTGTTCTACGGGAACTCCACAACAAAATGAAGTTGTTGAAAGACGAAACATAACTTTAATTGATGTTGCCAGAGCAATGTTATCAGCAGCCAAATTAACATCATTCTTTTGGGCTGAAGCTGTTAATACTGCTTGTTATGTTCCGAATCGTGTGCTAATCAGCAAACAATAAAATATGACTCCTTATGAAATCTTTTTCAAACATAAACCCAAAGTCAAATATTTTAAAACATTTGGATGTTGTTGTTCTTTCTTAAACACATCCGATTCAAAATCAAAATTTGATGAAAAAGCCGATGAATGTTATTTTGTTGGATATTTAGCCAACAAAGTCGCATATCGGGTTTATAATAAGCGAACTAAACAAATAATTGAATAATTTGATATCGATTGGCATGAATCTAACAAAATAGATGCAGGCTCTGCACCTTCATGGCTATATGATTATGCTTTATTATTTGAAACTTTTAATCAATCTTTTGTTGTTTCTACAGCTAATTGACCTTTGTCATCATCAATTCAAGATATTTTAACTGATGATGTTGGACCTATGTCATCTTCAGCTACTGATAGATCTTCAGACATACCTTCTTCTTTGAATGTCACAGCTATTCCACATTCTGTGTCTGAATCCAAACTGCCTCATTCTAATTTGATGTTGAACAAGCTCCACAGGTTTTTGATCAGAGTCCTTCTTCTACTCAAAATGATACAATTGATACCATTAAAGGATAATGATATTCATCAAGAGGATGATATTGTGTATCAACTAGAAGGATGAATTAATGTTAAAGATCCAGAGGGTCATATGTCAAATTTAGATGAAGTGATTTATAAAGATACAATTCCTCAGCATAGAATTCATAAGGATCATCCAACTAAAGCAATCATTGGTCTGTTATCACAGGGTGTCCAAACTCAAAGGAAATCTGTTGCTATAAATACATGTTTGTATTCATGTTTCATTTCTCAAATTATGCCAAAGAACATTGAGATGGCATTAAAAGAAAAAAGTTTGGTTGAGGCTATGCAAGATGAATGAATGCAATTCAAGAAGCTAAAAGTATGGCATCTGTGTGAACTTCCAAAGGAAAAGTTGCTAATTGGTACAAAATGGATATTCAAAAACAAAACGGATGAAAAAGATGTGACTGTTTATAACAAGGCCAGACTTGTTGTTCAATGATTCTATCAGGTAGAAGGACTTGATTATGAAGAAGTATATGCTCCGGTTGCAAGATTAGAAGCTATATGAAATTTTCTGGCTTATGCTTCATACAAGAACTTCACTTTGTATCAAATGGATGTCAAAACTGCATTCTTGTATGGCGAGATAAACGAAGGAACTTATGTTTGTCAAGCAGCTGGTTCTGAAGATCCAGATCATCTAGATTATGTTTATAAGTTAGACAAAGCACTCTATGGATTACATCAAGCACCTCGAGCTTGGTATGCCACCCTCACTGAACATTTGCTTGAGAATGGTTATACACGGGATGCTATTGATCAAACTTTATTCTTACAGAAGACTGGCGATGATCTCATTCTTGTTCAGTATATGTCGAGGACATTATCTTTAGATCTACCAATGATGAGTTGTGCTAGGAATTTCAATCTGTGATGAAAAAGAAATTTGAGATCTCTTGGGGAAATGTCACTTTTCTTAGATATATAAGTCAAACAAGATGATAAGGGTATACTGATACATCAAGAAAAATATGTTCATAGTATCCTGGACAAATACAAATTTTAGGACTCATAGATTGCTCCCACTCCAGTGGCTTCTCATCCAACTTTAACTCCTGATCTTAGGGTGAGGACGTTGATCAACATTTGTATCGATCAATGATTGGATCTCTGATGTATCACACTTCCAGTAGACCAGACAACATGTTTCCTGTCTGTCAGTATGCATGTTATCAAAGTAATTCGAAGGAATCTCACATGAAAGCTGTCAAGCGGATTTTCAAATACCTCAAGGGTCAACCACACTCGGCCTTTGGCATCCTAAAAATTATGATTCCAATTTGTATGCTTATACCGATAATGATTATGTTGGATGTAACTTTGACAGGAAATCCACAACTGGTGGCTGTCAATTTTTAGGAAATAGGTTGATTTCTTGGCAATTCAAGGAGTAGACAGTATTTGCATCCACTGCAGAGGCTGAATATGTGGCTGCATCAAGTTGTTGTTCTCAAATTGTTTAGATTCAGCAACAACTTCTTGATTATGGCCTTAATATCTTGAACACCAAGATTTGGTGTGACATCACCGCAGTGTTAAACATAGTAAATAGTCTTATCCAGCATTTACAAACAAAACACACTGATATCCGCATGCACTTTATCCGTGACTGTTTTGATAGGAAACTTATTCATTTGGAATTAGTCTCAACGGATAAAAACGTTACCGATATGTTTACCAAGGCGTTTGATCATTCCCGATTTGATTTTTTAGTCCAATCTCTGGGAATTATTAACTTTGGTTAATAATTATCCATAAACCTTTTCAAAAATATTTTACTTCATTTTACTTAAAATTGTTATTTTCATTGAAGATAATCAAAATTTTAGGGGGAGAAAATTTGAAAATGTTTCGGAAAAGATTTTGTTCTTAGGGGGAGAAAAGGAAATTTACAAAAATATTTTGTTTTACACATTGAGAAAATTAATATTTTCAAGGACTTATAGGAAATGATAGTACATTTCGTAATTTTTATACATTACATCCTAAGGTTTAAAAGAAACTGACTTGGGTTATGTTTAATATGTTGGTAAGCTTGACATTCAAGACTGAAAAACACTATGATCTGTGATACACTAAAAGTAAACTCATAATGACTGAAGTAGGATGCTCATCAAGGTTTTGCGGTAACACGAATTCCAAGGTAAAACAGACTGAGAGTTATATTCTAGTCATACTCAAGTCAGTTACTGTCTGATTTAGTATATTTCAAAAGAAATATGTATATATAAATATTAAAAGAAGAAAACGATAAGAAAAGCAAAGAAAAAATAAACAAAAGGAGAAAAAAAATACCAAAAGGTCAGATAGGAATAAAAGATGCCAATGATCACATTAATATAAAATGACTCATAAACATACATACTATAGATAAATATTTTTATTTTTGAGAATATTTTCTGCCAAAGGAGGCAAAATCAAAAGATGGGGCATCTAAGTCCAACTAGCCGTGTAAGTCCTAAACGTCTTGCAAGGGCAAAACATAAGTCCAACTAGTAATTAATAAGTCCTAAAACTTGTTAATATTCTAAATTCAAAAATATTTCACAGGCTAGTTATGCTCTAAATAGATATTATAATAAAGAAAAATAATTCTAAAAAAAAGCTGATAAGAGGTAAAAGGTTTAAGTCAAATTGGGTTGACTTGAAATCTCAAAAGGGTCTTGAAGCTGGATAAGGATCCTACAGGATTCTTGATTGTGAGATCCATAGTTTCATACAAATTAATTTAAACGATGTATACCCTTTGGTATTGTAATCTTTTGATTAATAATATTCGACTGAGTTTGTTTAATATTCGTTGATATAACACAAGCACACATCCGTCTTAATTTGATTATCAAGTGCAACAATATGTGAAATCGATCGTGTAACACCCGAAAACTTGGTCAAATAAAAAGAAAAGAAAGTATTTTGAGGAAAATTAAAAGAAGGCAAAGATGAGGGGTGTTTTGTGTAAAAGTACACAAAAGTAAATATTTTAATATAAAATGGGTATGGCCGCCCATTCTAACACCCTCAACCTGCTGTTGTCCGATAAAAGTAAAGAAGAAAAGAAGCTGAATTGCTTCTCTCGGGTTCAAGGAGAAGAAGATATTGTTTTTGAACTTGGTAAGTATTTTCTTGTATATTGGCTCGGTTTTGTTGGGTTTTCAACCTTAAAACCGATTTATAAGTGCTCTATGTGTTTTGGTGTTTGTTTTGCTTTTTTAGGTGTTTGAACTCTTGTACAAGCAGGTTCGGAGTAGTTTTAATTGTTTGCTACACTAGGTGAGTTCTAGACCTCGATTTCTATGTGTTTTAAACTGTTTTGGGGCTGAAAATGCATGGTTAAAATGTTTTACAACTGAAATATGTTTACCCGTATGTATATGTATGTTATACTTGTATTCTTTGGTTGTTTATGTGTTATTGATTCTTAGAACAGTATGTTTAAGCTTAGGACAGGTGATGACACAGGTTTGAACTGATTTTGAAATGTAGAAATGCACGACAGGTAGTCATGCGCCCAAACAGGGCCCATGCGCCTTGAATTTTAGTGAAAATATGCCAAAGTGCAGGCCATGCGCCTGTAAATTTCCTTAGAAAATCTTGTGGGGGTTCGTGCGCTCCAATAGTGCCTATGTGCCCAAAACATTTGCGTGATAAGCCAAGTATAACCTCAGGCGCCTGAATAGTGTTATGCGCCCAAGATTTTTCTCTAGTGACTAAGTGTAGTCTCATGCGCCCAGAATGTAAGCAAAATGCCTAAGTGTAGGATTCATGCGCTTGTATAGTGTTAATGCACCTAAGCAGGGCTCATGCGCCTGCATAGTGCCCATGCGCCTAAACACTTAGAAATTTTTTTGGAATTTTAGGAAATCAAAATTTTAGGGTTTGACCCTGGTTTGACATGGTGTTATTATCTGCTTATTTTATTGATGTGTTGGACTATTCTTGTGTTCCCTATTATATTATATTGTGACTTACGTGGTGTGATTTTATCCTTATCCATAAAGTATTATCTCTAAGAAAGTGGAAAGATTAATGAAACTGGAACATAAAGAACGTAAGAAAGTCTTGCAAGTAAAATCACATGAGGTTCATAACCACTAGGTTGTTAGCTCAACTGTGTGCGGTTTAGCTAACCTGTTGGATGCACACAGGGTCAATCGTTGAGATTGAGGGGACCATTGTCGTTGCCCCGGTACTGGAGTCAGCATTTGTGCACTACGGATGGGGTCTATTATTTGACCTCAGGCCCAGTACCAGGTTTTTGTGCATTATATGGGGGGTATAGCGCTTTGGTCCATATCGAAGTGAAAGATTAAAAGTAAAGGTTCAAGTGAACGACCATGGAAATGGTGAAGAAAGATATAAATGTTGATAATGAATAATATCTGAATGTACGTACGATGTATGATCATATACAAAAGAGTAACAGTATTTTAACGAGTATTTTCCTATACAAAACTCATAAAGTATTTTACTATTTTAAAACTAGAACTCACTCAACAACGCTGACTTTTATGCATTTTCAGTTGGCAGGTAATTTGCTGAGGATGGCACTCGGGGAGGCTACTCGCCGGGGCTAGATTGGCATCTGTTCACTCTTAATAATATTGTTGTTTTGTAATGAAATTAACTGATCTTTTGTAAACTGATAACAAACATAAATGTATTTCTTGACAACAACGTTTATTAATGAGGTGAATGGTTTTTGATGTTAATTCCGCTGCATTGTTTTAAGAATTATGTAATGTTTTTATTTAATTATGCCATGATTGACCAACTGTGAGGTCTTCGGGAACGGGGCCTTACAAGTTGGTATCAGAGCCAACGTTTAAGAGAAATGGGTAAATATTTTCAAAAACCTAAACTTAAACTGAAAATGGGATCGAATGGTGGGATGCCAGCCCGAGTAGCTATGTGCCATCAGGTAATCCTTTTTATAATGTTAACCAGTAATATGTGCGCATGATATTTGATTTATGTTCTCTTGGTAGATTTGAATACTAATGTAGTTAGAATAGGAAATGCTCGGGGGATGAAGAGTAAAGTAAGTGGCTAATCACAACTGGCCACTGTAATTAGGGACTTACTATACTTAACATTAACTGAGCTATTACCTTGAATGACCGTTTTGGTGTTTGAATCTTATAGCGGTTAGAGGATGGTCGGTGGAAAATCAGCTAAGGCTTCTCGAGATGGAACATGGGGTGGTCGTGCTGGTAGGCCACGGGCCGTGAAGAACAAAACCAAGACCATAGAGACGGCTCCTGCTGGGCCTGATCTTCATTACCCGGAGGGGGTGGATGAGAGTGCTAACTTGAGAGCCTCGGTGAAGGAGGCAATGGTGGAGGAGGTTCACCAAGTCATGCAAACAATCCTACCGTCTGTTGTGACTGAAGTGATCTGAGCTGTGAGGGAGGGTGAACGAAAGAAGAAGGAAGAGAATAGGAGAACGACTGCTGGTAGGAGAGGTGATGCGAGGGATCACGATGAGGACGAGGAGCTAAATGCTAGAGGGGGAGCCTCTAGTGATGATGAAGAAGTGGTGGTGCGGGAAACCACAAAGGGATGCAGCTACAGGGCATTCCAACGATGTAGACCCCCTAGTTTCGATGGCAATGATGATGCTGCTACTGCTCACCATTCGGTGAGGGAGATGGAGGCGGTACTAGAGATTAGTGAGTGTCGGGAGGATCAGAAGGTGAAGTTTGCCACTCACTCTTTTGTCGACACGGTGCTGTGTTGGTGGGACAACCTTGTCCAGGCCGAGGGCAACCTGGCCATTGGAAGTATGAGGTGAGGAGAACTGACAAAGTTGGTGATCGAGGAGTTCTGTCCTCATCGGGAGCTTGACAAGATCGAGAGAGAGTTTCTACAGCTGGAGGCGTGGACTATGACCCATCAGCAATACACCGCCAAATTCAACGAGATGGCGAGGCTGGTGCCTGATCAGGTTATGCCAACATCAAGGAAGATTAAGCGATACATCCAAGGGTTGCCCGCTGACATTCGCAGGCATTTGATCACTGCTCGACCGAGCACTTTTAGGTCGGCAGTGGATTTGGCTGGAATACTGTATGATGAACGGAAGGTAGCTGCGGTTGAGGTGAAGAGGACTGGTGAGGGTGACAGAAACTGGAATGGGAAGCCATTCGGGCATGGTGGTTTCACCCCGAACAATAAGAAGCCGAGAGTGGATGACCGACAGGTGGCTACTGCAGGCCCGGGAATAAAGAGGTGTGGTAAGTGTGGAAAGGAGCATAGGGAGGAATGTCGTTTGGGATTGAACGTCTGCTTCAAGTGTGGGAAGCCTGACCATATAGCAAAAGATTGTGGAGGGCCGAGGTGCTTCAATTGTGGGAGGAATGGCCACAGAAGCCACGAGTGCAGGAAGCCGAGAGCTGAGAGCTCTTGGAGCAAGAAGGTGGCCAAAGAAGGAGGGCAGAGGGCAAGTGCTAGAGCCTTCACGATGACCCAAGAGGAAGCCCGGGTAGACCCCGACGTCGTATCAGGTATGTTTCTAGTAAACCAAACTTGTGCCTCCGTATTATTTGATCCTGGTGCTAGTAGGAGTTTCATATCTGCTGCTTTCTGTGCTAAGTTGCCTGTTAGAAGTAGAAGTATTGATGAGCCTTTTAACGTAGAAACTGCTATTGGTAAGTCAACCAGAATTTCTGATATGATTGAGGATTGTGGCATAGAGTTAGAAGGCCATAGGTTTGCTGCTAAACTATATGTGATGCCCCTAGGAGGATTCGATGTAGTATTAGGGATGGACTGGTTAGCAACCTATGAGGCAAATATCGTGTGTCGTAAGTAGATGATTCGATTAGTTGCGCCCGATGGAAGTTCGGTAACAGTTTTTGGTGATCGCGTTACCATAGTTCCAAGGGTGATTTCGATGGCAGTGGCAGAGAAGTGTATGAGGCACGGATGTAGTGCTTACCTGGCGTATGTAAGGGATGTGGACGCGTCAATACCACAATTGACTGAAGTACCGGTTGTGTGTGACTTCCCGGACGTGTTCCCAGAAGATTTACCAGGTGTGCCACCTGACCGCGAGATCAAGTTTCAGATTGACCTGATACCCGACGCTCAGCCCGTTGCCAAAGCACCGTATCGGTTAGCTCCGTCTGAGATGAAAAAACTGATGGATCAGCTATAGGAGTTGATGGACAAGGGGTTCATCCGATCAAGCATCTCTCCCGGGGGTGCTCTGGTCTTGTTTGTGAAAAAGAAAGATGGTAGTATGAGGATGTGCATAGACTACCGGGAGCTAAAGAAGTTAACGATGAAGAACCGATATCCTTTACCAAGAATAGATGACTTGTTTGACTAGCTCTAAGGTGCCAGTTGGTTCTCAAGGATAGACCTCCGATCTGGCTACCATCAGCTGAAGGTAAAAGAACAAGATATTCCTAAGACAGCTTTTCACACGCGTTACGGACACTATGAGTTTCTCGTCATGTCCTTCGGTTTGACTAACGCGCCAGCTGCCTTTATGGATTGGATGAATCAAGTGTGCCGGCCGCGATGCTAGATAAATCATGATTGTGTTTATTGATGATATCCTGATTTATTCAAGAGCGAAAAAGAACATGCCGGTCACATAGTGAGATGTTGGAGACACTTAGAAGAGAGAAGCTTTATGCTAAATTCTCTAAGTGTGCTTTTTGGT